>OY856399.1:3201469-3526469 GCA_963693495.1 Malacosoma neustria | reverse complement strand
CGACGGCAACTGCTAAATTCTAAGTCGGCCGTCAGCCTGTCTGTTGTCCCACAATAATAAAAAAAAACATGCGGGGCAGTCTTTGGGGACTGCCGAGAAGTGGAAACTAAGTAACTTGAATTGTATCGTCGAGTTATCAACTTATTATCTTTGGTTTATAAAGAAGTGTTTGTATCAAGGATTAAAGTTTAAATTGGTCAATAACACTTCTTTACAAACCAAAAATTGTTCTCCCAAAAAGTGCTCAACGCGCCTAAAGAAGTTTTCACTTAAAAAAAACTCCACTGTATTTCATTGTAATAAAGTCGCAATTCGAATAAATATGTTCAAGTAATGCACGCCTTACGAATTTCCGGTCATGTGTCTTGACGCGAGTTTAACATTTTTTACCCATCACAAAAAGTGCATAACGCCGCTAAAGAAGTTTTCACTTCAAAAACTAAGAAAATATTTATGAACAGTATTTATTTGAAGACCTCCGTGGAGTAATGGCTTTTGCGCCTGCCGGAACCTGTTGCCTTGTCGCCTACAAGTTCTACGTTCCATTTACGTCCCGAGTTCGAGTGTTAAAAAAATATATGAGGACAATTTTTTATTATTTATTTACAAAATTATATAAAATATGTAGTATATACTACACAGTGGCGTAGCGTAGTGGGAGTGGCAGGGGTGGCCCGCCCCGGGCGGCACTTTTTAGGGGGCGGCAAAATATCACCATAAATAATATAATTATTTAAACCATTTCATATTTTATGGCAACTACAAATTAGGACCGATTGAAAAGAGTACGGAATTTTTCATTAGGTACTTATTCTGTGACGAATTCGGGGGAAATTCCCTTTCTTCGAATGATATTTTGTAGCGACTGTAACACCATCTATTCTGACTTGCGGGGATTCCCCTTAGTTTATTTTGTGCTTGAAATGTTATTCCCTACAACTTCACAAACACACAAACTTTATCTCTTTATAATATTAGTATAGATATTAATTTGAAATACCTAAATGAAAGGGCGGCAAAATTGTTTTCCACCCCGGGCGGCTGTCACCCACGCTACATCGTTGATACTACAGTTGTCTAGTACCCATACATAATTCTATGCTACTTACTTCGGGACTAGATGGCGCTATATATATTTATTTATATTTCAGGAATCCTTTCGGGAGGAGTTGATGCGTGTCACGGTGATTCCGGTGGTCCATTAGCTTGCAAATCAGCTAATAGGTGGCAGCTGCAGGGAGTTGTGTCTTGGGGGGCGGGTTGCGCGAGACGGGCGAGGCCAGGGGTGTACACGAGGGTAGTTTACTATTTAGACTGGATTCGAAATACTGCTGCCAGATTGGGACATAAGATTGCTTCTTGATTTCTTCTACTTGACCTTGAAGAGCTCTGACTGCAACACACACATACACAAACACTATCATCATAATGTTAAATTCCGGTTGCAACCTAAACTTCCGCTTCGGTGCTCATGGACCGCTCTCCGACGTTTTCTTCTCTGCTTCGCACGGTCTCCGGCATCCCTGGCAGTGAGTTCATTTGCATATCACTCCTCACGACGTGAAGCCATAAATAAAATAAAAACCATTATTTTTTTGAATTGTGAATCTAATACGTTTTCGACCATTGAACTCACACAAATTTAATCAGAATCGGTCCAGCTGTTTAGGAGATTAATCACATACGAGCGCACAGAATGATCAATCCGTGGAAATGGATGGGGTCCTTGTGGTGTATATCTTCCATCTTTGTTTGGATGACATTCGATCGTTTCGTTGTTTAGTGAATTCCTGAATATTTCCTCAGTATATGTTTTGAGACTAGAGAATACAATCCCGAGCATGTTTTTCGATCCCGGGATTACGGGATTCTTGATGCGTAATCCCGGGATCTCGGGGCCAACCCGGGATTATACTATGTGGTTTCTAATTGGGTTCAAATTTAAAAAAACGAGTAATTTCTAGAAAAATGATTTTAATTTTATTCCACGAGTCCACGACACAAATCACAATATAGTAAGAAAATAAAAAAGACAAAACAAAGACAAATAACGAAATAAAAAACTTATTTAGAATTTCGAAAATACAGTTGTAGAAATATCAATGCATCCAAGGTTTGACTTCCAAGCCTGCTGGGAAATCCCTTCTAAGTTCTACGACAAACATATTATTAGAGCTGTACCTATGTTACCTTATCGTACGCATATCAAATGTTTGTTTTTTTGCCGATATGTAATAAATGCAATTAATATAATCTAGACAAGGTCATTGTCAACTCGCAACGGACAACGGAATGCAAACTAGACCTATTTGTGGCAAACCCGAAAATCCCGAGATTAGCCAAGTAAAGTCCCGGGATTTTCGGGGTCAGAAAACGGTCGGGATCCCGGGATTGTATTCTCTACCTAAGACGCAAATAAGCTTACTAATATTGTACTAGTATTTCACTTTTATAATGAACTGGCCGTTCCCGCCCGCTTGTCTGGTCGAATAACAGAAAAAAGTAAATATAAATGTGTGAATAAATTTATTTTGTTATAATACTCTGACAAAAAAGTGAAGCCGGTGTAGGAGCGACACAAACAAGAACTACGTGTCACGGAGATGAATATGCTGCGATGGATGTGTGGAGTAACGCGGAAGGACCGCATTAGGAACTCCCGCATTCGCGGCAGTCTTCATGTCCATGACATAGAAGATAAATTGCAGGGGTTTCGGCTCCGTTGGTAGGCCATGTTTTACGGCAACCGGATGCTTACGTGGGAAACAAATGTCTGGCAATGCCGCCTCCGCCGGGCCCCGGAAGGAGGGGTAGACCCAAAAAGTGCTGGCTTGACGTCGTAAAGGGTGATATGCGTGCCAATGGGCTCACTACCAGGGATGCTGAAGATCGCGCAAAGTGGAGTAGAAAAAGTCGTAAAGCGGAACCCTGGCACCGAAACGAAAAGTTGGGTTGCAACCGGGACATAACACTGGGATCATATATATATATATATATATATATATATATATATATATATATATATATATATATATATATATATATATATATATATATATATATATATATATATATATATATTGTAAATAAATACATATTATACATAAACACCTAGACGCGAGACGGGTATTCGGCCAGCGCTTTTGCAACACGATAAACCGTGGAGCCATAGGCCACCGACTACACTTTTTCGCTGTTACCGGCACAAGTCAGGATGGCCGAGCGGTCTAAGGCGCCAGACTCAAGGTTCCCTTGCCCATTGTGTGGGTTCGAGTTGTTCTGGTCCTCTCTGAGGGCGTGGGTTCGAATCCCACTTCTGACAAAAATCTTTTTTACTTATTTCTAAAATCTATTTAATTATTATAACAAACATCATTGTTACATACTAATTACAATTAAATATATTTATTTAGTAAAAATTGTCATGCATGTCAGGCTCTTTTTGGGTTTCTTTTCGATGGAAATCTCTCACTGACGAATGCCTCCGATCCGGGATATCAGGTGTGTAATAATCCGGGAAAGATGCTCAACATCCGACTACCCACTAAAAATCATCGACCTTCTATCGCCTACTAGACACACAGATAAACTTGACCTGACAATCACGTGTCTTAAGTCAGGGTCAGGACCTTCTCCAACTATATTCAAATAGAATTTTCCTTGATAATGAGTATCCAGCCTTTATCAGCTTCAATAATAATATATTACTTGCAAATGTGCAATGACATTCATAGTATTAGTGATTTTGCTATAACATTTTTATCAGGAGCTAATACCAATTTCTAGCCAACAGGAAATAAAAAAGACGACGGCTAGGGAAAGTGTAGCTGATGCTTTAAAATACGTATCTACCCACAAATATTTCTTATTTCTTCTTATTCCTACACTTATCTCAGCAATGTTGTGCCGACAACATGTTCTCTCCTTCCATACTCTATAAGTCATCAGGGGATTCACAGCTTTTTGCCATTTCATCTGTTACACAATCCGTGACATTGAGGATAAAATCAGGAGAGTTTTCACTTATATCGTCAGGGATATGACTACCAATTTTTTTTATCTTATTGATTTGATGCAAATGAGTCAATATTGTCCGAGTGTTAATGTATAATATGTATTTTACAAAAGTATATACGTAGTATATCAGTTGTCTAGTACCCATAACACACTTGCTATGCTACTTATTTTGGCACTAGATGGCGCTGTGTGAATTGTCCCAGTATATTTATTTTATGCTCCCAGTATTAATGATTGCAGACGAAATTCTTCGAGGGTATTAATACGTTTTTTTTTTTATTATAATAATATATTAATTATCACTAATTAATAAAAGATAAGTTTTAATGCCAAAGAAATATTAAACATATTTTTAAGAATTAATACTTTTACTGATATACCAATATTTTAATGATATTTTTTTATTGTATAGTTAAGGAATAAATAATTAATTAATTTAATTGTGTTTTATTAATGACTGGCTGACCCGGCAAACGTTCTGCTATATAAATTAAAAAAAAAGTAAGGTCCTTCTCCAAGGTCCAATCTATATCTATACTGAAACTCATCAAAATTGGTTCAGCGGTTTAGGCGTGAAAGCTTAACAACAAACTCGGCCTCGAAAGATGGTAGCCGCGGTGCGGGAGACAAAGATAGTGCAGGTTCGATAATTATACGTGGAGAGGAAAGGAGACGGAAATACCTAGTTTGCCTAGTCAGAAAGAGCGGCGACTCACCTGAGGTTCTCTGATCTGCTACCCTACACGGCTGTTTCGGCGGTTTGTAGTTTAAGACTTTACAGTCAGTGGTTCACAATGTAATAACACAATGACACACATATAAAAACTCGTGCGGGTTTAATTAAGACTCGACGGTAGGTGTCGTCAGCGCGTGCCCTCGCCAAGCAGACAGAGGGTGGCGGTGGTCGAGTAGTTTTATCGAAAAAGCCATCAGGCGCCGCAGCATCTAAACTAACTTGCGGGTAGGCAGGAAAAAAAGGATAGGATGAGGCTCCTAACCAGTATGAACGAATGTTGTGTTTGGCCTTCGGATTAATGGATCGATTTTAATGCAAGTGATAGCCGTTTCTTTAAAACGACATTTGCTTATTGTCTAAGTGATTTTTCACAGTCTGTGTGTTCCTCATGGACGATAGGGCCTCAAGCCCGTCTGGATGGCGACCACCTTTGGTTTTAAGTACGCCGCCATAATAAGCTTGTGTTGTGTTACGGCATTAGTGACCCAAGTACTTGTACCTGTACTGTACGGTAACTGCTAAATTCTAAGCGGGCTGCCAGCCTGTCTGCTGTCCTACAGCATTAAAAATAGCAAATGTTGGTCTACTTTGGATATTTTGGACATATATTTTGTTTGTTTGTTGGTATATTTTGGATAAACCCTAGAATATAAATAAATGAAATAGGAATGAATCAATGAAATATGATTTTTTTTTTCTAAAATAAAAGTAGCCTAAGTTACAAGGAGTGTTACATCAGCTATCTGCCAGTGAAAGTCCCTTCAAAATCGGTCCAGCCATTTCAGAGATTAGCCGGAACAAACAGACAGACAAAAATTGTAAATAATGTTGTTTTGGTATATGTACCGTGTATATATCCAAATGCACTTAGTAAAAGGCGATTATTTTAATATTACAAACAAACACTCCAATTTTATTTATTTGTTTAGATTTACGGAAATAATGAAATAATGTCAGCACGATTAAGCAAACGAGAGTTTATCTACTAATGACACAATAGTGTCATCTATCGTTGTGTTAGAAATAATAAACGAGTTTGCGGATTCCATTTATAAATAGGTCAAGACATTGATCTCCTTTATTTGTTTATAGAAGTAGTTAACTAATGTAAGGTTAAGTAATAATATATACTGATATGTCCAAGGTTTTGTCTGTTTGAGTGTCACTGACTATGTGCAGAGATATTGAATGTTTTCATCAATTTAACTTAATTATATCAGCCAATATTTCTCTGTGCAGGGGCGGTGTAAGGATACTGGCCTTTACGACCGAAAGCGACCTGTCGTAAAAGGTGACAAACAACCCTAGCTACTTAGCAGGGCTCCAAGACCGCCTGGCCAACCCCTTGGTCTATAAGTATGCTACCATAATAACCTCGTGTTGTGTTTCGGCATTAGCGAAAAGCGCAACCACCCTTTGACGATGATAAGTGCTTACTTTATTATTAATATCCGGATGACCGAGCTATGCTGGGTATTTTTTTTTTATAAATTGTGTTTTTTGGAAATTAACAATTGATTTTCTTAGTCTAACCTCAAAGCAAACGCTCGTTGACTTCTTGTTACTTAACAACGCCATCTGCTGGAATAGCTTTAGTGTTGTGTCGTTAGTTGTCAGGAAGAGTCATTTTTCAGTTTAAATTATTCGCCGATAGATGTCAGGAAGAGTCACATTTTTGTTATTTTTCTTCCAATAAAAAAAAAGCGAATAAAATGACATTATCTAGAAATGATTCCTAGCTAGATCGATTTATCGCCCCCGAAACCCCCCGAATACTAAATTTCATAAAAATTGGTGGAGCCGATTCCGAGATTCCAATTATATATATATATATATATATATATATATATATATATATATATATATATACAAGAATTGCTCGTTTAAAGATATAGGATTATGTGGGCTGTAAGCATGTCTCCTGTTCCTGAGCAATAAAAAAAGTGCGTGCGTGCAATATCGGAAGAAATAGTGCGAAACATTTTGCACAAAGAATTAGGGATGCGAAAGCTCTGCACAAGGTGGGTGCCGCATTTGCTAAATGCCGATCATATACACAAACAATATTCGCAGTAGACTGATTCAATAGGGATCCGACCAATTTTGTGCGGTGATTTGTTACGATAGATAAGACATGGGTCCACCACTACACGCCAGCAACGAAACAGCAGTCAAAGCAGTGGGTTGAAGCCGGTGGTTCAACGTCAAAGAAAGTGAAGTCGATCACATCTGCCGGAAAGGTCATGGCCAGTGTGTTTTGGGATGCGAAATGGATCCTGTTAATTGATTATCTTGAAAACGGCAAAACAATTACAGGTGATACTACTCTAATCTTCTTGACCAGCTGGATGCCAAAGTTTGCAAGGCCTGGCTTGAAGAAGACAAAAATCTACTCACAAAGGAGCGTTGGCAATGGGAAAATGGGGGATTTGGGGCATGATTTGCACGGCCATCCCTCTCCGCTTCGCGTCCAATGAAGAAGTTGCGACGACCATAGATGGATATTTTCATAGCCTTCCAGACTCTCACTTCCGGAAAGAAATACTGATGTTGGAGAAATGCTGGACCAAGTGTGTTGAAGTCAAGGGAGAATATGTCCCCCTTGCCATCCAGACAGGCTTGGGGCCCTACCACGTAGTTAGGGCTGTTTAGTCACCTTTTACGACAGGCCGACCCCGGCCGCAGAGGTCAGTACTCAGTCCCTGCACGGATAATAGTATCCATAATACAAGTCCTTAACTACTTACTTCGGGACTGGTTGGTTCTGAATTGTCCTAGTATATTATTTCCTTCTTTCCTTTTTTTACCAAGATTTGATAGCAGGTGTCTCTGTAGTGTTAAATAAACTGAACGAATTCTCAATGGCGAACGTGACGGACAGAAAACGTGCCACGATAAGGGAGTCAGAGTTCAAGTGCATGTCGTATTTTTAGAGCAATGTGATTTGTTGTAAATAAAAATGTCTGAAAATGAGAATCTAAATCGATTGCGAATTCTTCATCACTAATAAGAGGTACATAACGACGGGTAGGAGCGAGCGACGTTTGATAGTTGAGGCGGTTGCCGCGTTCTTGTTTACGACAGGAAATATGATGTCATAATGAAAAATAAAATATTAAAAATGTTTTCAGGAAAAAAGTTGTTTATTTAATAAACATTTATATTCATTAATAAAAAAATTAAATGCACATTCTATTTAAAAACCTAATCTGAGTTGAACTATTTAATTTTGAAATTGTTTAACTTGAGAAAAGCTTAGGTTATTACTTAAATTTTATGTATATTAATAAGATAATGTAAGGAAAGGTTATTTATTAATAAAACCATAAATAATTCAAAAATAGCTAAAGTTTACGAATTTTCAATTTTTCCAAAACCTGTTTCAAAATTATATTAAATTAATTTATTCCCTAATATAGATTCTTTATAAAGAAAAACAGCTCAATTGTAAACCACCAACCTTAAGCCTATTAATATGCCACCATAATAACCTTGTGTTATGTTGCGGCATCAGTGACCCAGGCTTTTTTTTTTAAAGCGGCCGCGGGCGGACCCTCGGGGGAGGATCCGCCGCCCGCACTATTGCCGCAAGGGTGAGGGCTGCGTGCTGTTCCGTAGCCCCCCTCAACTCCTAGAGTTATTACAGGAGAGCGCCGGGGGGACGAAAGCCTGACCCCCTGGCGCCAACCCTTAAGAAGAGGTCCGCCTTAAGACAAAGGGCGGGCCGGCGCTGGCCCGGGCCACGAGATCGGCAGGCCATATATCCGTAGGCCCGGGCGTAGGCGATAGGAGAACAGCGGGGTTTTTTAGTGGGTAGTCGGATGTTTGAACATCTTTCCCGGAGTCCCACATATCCCTCGGTCCTCCCGGGCCGGTGTAACCCGTCAAGAGTGGTTTTTCCCCGAGACCAAAAAAAAAATTAGTGACCCAGGCTCCTGTACCCCTATATGACAGCAACGTATTCGCGGTGCCCCTAGCGTTGCAAACACCCATATGCGACGGTAACTGCTAACTGTAAGCCTGTCTGCTTTTCTTCAGCAAAAAATGTTGTTCTGTAAAAGAAAAGTATCCTATATCCTTTTCTAAGGTCCAATCTATGTATAAACCAAAATTCATCAACATTGTTTTAGCGGCTTAGGAGTGAAAGCGTAAGAAACACTCTCGGTGTTTTACAGGATACATTTCGGAGAGTGTGCGGCGGAATTACACAACTTAATTCCTCCGTCTCCCTTCCATCACAGGACAA
This sequence comes from Malacosoma neustria, assembly GCA_963693495.1. NCBI lineage: Eukaryota > Metazoa > Arthropoda > Insecta > Lepidoptera > Lasiocampidae > Malacosoma > Malacosoma neustria. The sequence continues at coordinate 3,517,470 of OY856399.1, read as the reverse complement.
TCAGACGTACGGCAATGCGCCACCCATTTATGGTCGACTTGCCCCCTATCTGCACAAAGCGTTTTGCTTCCACATTCATCATGCGAACCGCCAAAGAGTGGAATTCTTTGCCGGCGTCTGTGTTTCCCGAACATTATAATTTAGGGGTCTTCAAGAGGAGAGTGAACAGGTTTCTTATAGGCAAGCGTGCTACACCGTCTACCGCATCGTCGCTTACCATCAGGTGAGATTGCGGTAAAACGTACGCCTATCTTTATAAAAACAAAAAAAAATCACTTGACAGTGTGTCAGGGTAATTTTTCTTTCTTTGAAGTAGCATATGTTATCGTACCGACGTCGCCATGTCGACATGACCCGCCATCATAGATGTGAATTTAAAATATGCGTTTTTTATATAAATATTTAACGTCTCAGCTCCGTTCGGCGCCTTAATTTATTAACAAGACATCCCTTATCACTCCATTCACACTTATCAGCCGTTCAGTGCTAAATTATGCATTAATTAACTCATTAGTAGCTCGATACACTTCGCGTTAACACGACCAATAAGTTTTTACGTATTAAAATCGGAATATCGTGTTAAAAATTAAGAAAATATTGTGTTGTGTTTTAAGTAAGTCTTTCTACCACCGCATTGCCTTTTTGCCTCTTTACGAAACGGTTATTAAGAAAGTTTGTGTTACGTATTTATGAATTTAGAATAATTTTTCAGCAGAGGATTTTCTTCTTTATCATGCGTACTTTTGAATTTGGAATAAGCTTTGGGGTTTTTCATGATAATGTTACTGGTGTTGCAAACATCCATAGGAGACGGTGACCACCTGCTACCAGGTGGGCTGTTTGATTGTCTGCTAAACTCTAACTACACCTATCCCTCGATTTACACGGAAGGAACTAAATGAAATTGTTCCAATCCCAAAATGTGTTCAATTCGTTCATTTAAGTAAAACTGAACTAAAACATCTTAAAAACTTATCTATTGAATTCAGTATAGATTAAGAATTATTGGTCAAGAAACTAAATGTATACGTTCCAACTTCTACACTTTTTCTAATGGAAACTTATTATTTTTTTATTGCTCTTATTGTAACTTTATTCATAGAAAAAAAAAACAAGCAACATCCTTTAGGTCCTCTATCTCTATTATATAAACGAACCAATAACTCTCTCGGTGCAGCAAGAATACTAACAAGGCGACAAAATTACCCTATCTACGTGGTAGGGCCCCAAGCCTGTCTACATGGTGTAGTACACCTATGGGATAGCAGCGCGTTCGCGGCGTTCCTAGCGTCGCAAACATCCATAAGTGACGGTAACTGCTGACTATTAAGCGGGCTACCAGCCTGTCTGCTGTTACTCGACAATAAAAAAAATTCTATAGATTTTTCTAAAGTGAAAACTTCTTTAGTGCTGTTGTGCACTTTTTTGTGATGGATAAAAAATATTAAACTAGCGTCAGGACACGTGACCTGATCGAAAATTCGTAAGACGGAGGGAGTTTTGCTCCTATATTACCAACCTTATTAATAATAACTTAAGGTTTATTTTATAATGTAACTTTTAAATGTTTGTATTACTTATACATATCTATTCGAATTGCGACTTTATTGAAATGAAACACAGTTGAGTTTTTGAAGTGAAAACTTCATTAGGCACTTTGAGCACTTTTTGGGTGAACAATTTTTTGTTTGTAAAGAAGTGTTAATCACCAATTTAAACTTTAATCCTTGATCATAAACACTTCTTTTTAAATCGAAAATAATAATCTAATAGCTCGACGATAAAATTCACAAGTTACTTAGTTTTCATTTTTATCGGCAGTCCCCAAAGACTGCCCCGCATGTTTTTTTTTCAAATAATGTTAATCGAGAGACAAGTGTATTAAAATATTATTACAATAACTTTCAACATATTAACTGGCAATCATTTTTGACTGTGATTATGCGATATGGTGAACGTGATTAGCGGATCACTGCGGTCTTTCACCTCTGTAAGAGTTCAGAGGCCGCCGAGGTAGTCCAAACACGCCTGACAAGAGAGGCCGGGTGGGAGGCGCACGTGAAAGCATATTCGCCCGGGCAGTATAACACTGTGGTGATTTTAATGGTTATAATAATAAATAACTGACCGCCAACCTTCGCTAGTCGCAGAGGCGCCTCAAGAAGGAGAAGAAGGAATTATAAATAAATACATACATACATATAATCACGCCTCTTTCCCGTAGGGGTAGGCAGATACCACTTCTTTCCACTTGCTACGATCCTTACATACTTGTTTCGCTTCGTCCACTTTCATTATTCCCTTCATACATGCCCTTCGGTTTAGAGTACTTTTGACCTGGCCTTTTTTCAAGACGTCCCTAATCTGGTCTCGAAACGTCCGTCTAGGTCTACCACTTCCAACACTTCCATTCACACTCGCCTAATACACTTTTTTCGTCAATCGTTCTTCATTCATTCTCTCGACATGGCCAAACCATCTCAGCATACCTTTCTCAATTTTTGTCACTACATCTTCTTTCAGACCACAACGTTTCCTTACCTCACTATTTCTTATCCTGTCACTCAGTTTAACTCCTATCATACTTCTTAACGCTCTCATCTCAACTGCATTTATTCTGCTTTCATGTTTCTTCTGCCATACCCAACTTTCACTTCCGTACATGAGTGTCAGAACCAACACCCCCTCATGCACAGCCAGACGAGCCTTGTTAGACACCTTCCGACTGTTCATAAAGGAGTGCAAAGCTCCATTCACCATGTTTCCTGCATTCACTCTTATTTCAAAATCACTCTCACACTTTAAATATAAATAAATAAATATACTAGGATAATACTCATAACGCCATCTAGTATACCCCAAAGTACATACATAGTATACGCCAAACTCTAGCATAGTACTAGTGATATGGGTACTAGATCACTACATGGTATAAAACAAAGTCGCTTCCCGCTGTCTGTCTGTCCCTATGTATGCTTAGATCTTTAAAACTACGCAACGGATTTTGATGCGTTTTTTTTAAATAGATAGAGTGTTTCAAGAGGAAGGTTTATATGTATAATACATACTTAATATGGTACAGAAAAGCCGAACAATCAAAGAGTTGTAATGTGATGTCATAACAAACATATTTTTATGTGCTTAAATCGCAATCGCTGGCTAAACCTTACGAGATAGATCAAATTAATATACTACGGTAAGTATACCTTAAAAAGATCGATAAAAAAAGTTCACGACGGCTGAACCAATTTTGATGAATTTCGGTACAGAGATAGAGTGAACCTTGAAGAAGGACATAGGCTTATTATACTTTTATTATTGTTTCTTTTTATTTAAATGGCAGAACAACGTTTGCCGGATCAGCTAGTAACTAATATACTACATATATACTTTTTTAATGTAAATAAATGCATATTATACACCCAGACGCGAGACGGGAATCGACCCCGTGACCTCCGCAAGCGTACCGAAGTGCGTTAACAATTATGCCACAGAGGTCATCAAAGGTTCAGCAACTAGCGTCCCCTTGTCAAATGTGGGGGCGCATTGCACAATAGTTCCAATACTACACTAGCCCCTAAGCGATGGCATCAAATGTTTCCAACAATATCAGTTGTCTAGAATCTATAAGTGCTATCTACTTTGGAGTTGGAGATCTCTGTGAATTGTACCAGAATATTTATATCGAATAACAGAAAAAAGTAAATCGACATAAATATGAAAAGTTTTTGTACGTTGCCGCGTTAAATTTTGCCATATATTAAAACAAAACGTTTTTTATTGGACCGAACATTCATCTGTTCATAGAGATTTAATAGTATCGGTACCGTCTGAACACATTGCTCCTAATATTGTAACAGGCGCTTTATTTGTTTATATTTTATTCACCCCTATGTCCTTCTCCAAAGTTTAATCTATCGCTATACCGAAATTCATCAAAATTGGTTCAGAGATTTAGGCGTGAAAATGTAACAGACAGAGTTTCACATTCAAAATATTAGTATGGATAAAACAGCGCCCCTAGCGGTAGCTTGAAATACTATTTTTTTTATTGCTGTAGGACAGCAGACAGGCTGTCAGCTCGCTTAGAATTTAGCAGTTACCGTCGCCTATAGGTGTTTGCAACACCAGTGGCATCGCGAACACGCTGCTTTCCCATAAGGGTACAGGAACTTGGGTCACTAATGCCGGAACACAACACAAGGTTATTATGGCGGCAGACTTAAGACCAAAGGTGGTCGCCATTCAGACGGGGTTGAGGCCCTACGTAGCTAGGGTGGGTTGTTTTGTTGCCTTTTACGACAGGCCGACCCCGGCCGCAGAGGTTAGTATTCTTGCTCCGCCCCTGCACGGATAATAAAAAATTAAGTAAACGATGTTTATGAGACAAACATATTATATTAAATACAAACTACCTTATTTTAATATTTTTACTTATTTAAACTGGTGTGACATTTTTACATTATTTATGGTAACACTTGTGCGAATTATAATTTTAAAATTTAATTTATTAAATGTGCATTCATGTTGATATTATATTTTTATTGGTGTACGTACGAGTAAATTACTTTTTGTTTGTGAATTAATAAGTAATTAAATATCTAAATTATGAGAGGTAAGTGCTGTTCTTGTTCTGTTCTGAAGAATAGACATGCTAACGACCCACTTAACAGTTAGCAGTTATCGTCGCCTGTTTGCTAAGGGCATCGCGAGGCTGTCCCATAGGAGTACAGAAACTTGGTCACTAATACCGAAACACAACACAAGGTTATTATGGCGATATACTTATAGACCAAGGGTGTTTGCCATCGAGACAGGTTTGAAGTTTTGTGGTCTATTACGCCAGGCCGACCGTAGGGGTTAGTTTTCATACTCCTCCCCTGCACGAAGGAAAGAATCCTACTAATATTATAAACGCGAAAGTTTGTAAGAATGTATGTTTTAAGCTATTGCATTGCTTTTATCGCGGGCTTTGAGCGCAGCGACCGAAACAAGAAATTCCGTAACAAAAATAAAACCTAACACCCCTCACTCCGCCTACCTTGTAGCTCGGTCGAGCGTTCGCTTAACGTGTATGTATATGGTGCGACTGTACGTAGGGATAGGCGATATTGAAAAACATTTTAATCAACTTATGCAATTATAATTATTTTTATTTATTTTTTATTTATGCAGTAATTATTTTATTTGATATTAATTCAAGTTTTTTCTTTGATATTAATTCAAGTTACACTTTTTGAATGTACACCTATGTATACATATATACCTACATGTATATTTTAGGGGCCACACGTGCGGTGAGTGTGGTAGGGATGGGTGATATCTATTAATATTTCAACTATCGATGTTTTCTATCGATATTTTTTGGACAAGATATATCGATACTCGATAATAAAAGCATCGATATCGTAACATCGATAGTTTTAGTTTTTTTTACTCTTTCATGCAAAAATTACTGAATGAATTTTAATGAAACTTTACAATAATATAGCTTATACATCAGAATAACACATAGGTTATAATTTATAAAGATATTGTGTGAATTGTCCAAAATATAACGATAAGTGTCAAGTAAGTAGGAACAGAAGACAGGCTAACGAGCCACTTAATAGTAAACAGTTACCGTCGCCTATGGATGTTTGCAACGTTAATGTTCATTACAAAAATTACAAGGCAGTGGCTACAAGCAGCTTCCAAAAATTTAATTATTTTATTACTTTTTTTTTTTTTTTTTTTTTTTTTTTTTTTTTTTTTTTTTTTCCCAAAAAGGGCTTAACGTCAGGCAAGCGGGCGGTTGTAAAAACTAAGCCATAACTATTGCAACATGCAACATGTTGTGCTGACCCTATATAATGTAGGATAAGGGCAGGAGGAAGAAGATTTTCATAAATGGAGATCAGCAGATCTTATCTTTATGCTATATATAAAAAAATAGCGCATCGTTTACTACTTATTTTAATAATTATGTGTGTGATTGAACGTTTGAAATCTGAAAATATAACCCATTTCAAGACTATACTATAATTTAGATAAGTTATTATAAAACATACTTCATTAATAATAGTGTTTATAAAGATAATACAAATCAAACTGTCATTATCATGTATTATAATGGATCATTATCGTTTATTTTAGTTTATTGGAATTTTTTATTGGTATCGCTCATATATATGTGTAGAGTTTAAAAATAGTTGTGTGAAATTGGAATACTTTGTAAACTATGTTGTAGTTGCCCATTAATTACTACCTTTTATTGTCACTGTTGTAGTGTGTGGTGTCGCACCAGAATAGCACCACCCCATCTCCTCCCGTGGGTGTCGTAAGAGACGAGTAAGGGATAGAAAGAACGGAGGATGGGCAGCAGCATCTTTCCGTGAGAGCATCACCAACTGCGAATACTGCGATCGCCAACCCGCCTGCCAAGCGTGGCGATTATGGCAAAACCCCCCCCTAAAATGACAGATACACACAGGCCCCGGCCCCTAGTCCCCGGCGGCCCCGTTCGTGGTGGTCACGGTAGCAGCCACATAAGCGACGGGGCAGGGGGTGCGAAGAATCCCCGGGTTCGGATTCGCTACCAAGAACGACGACCTTTGGCCCTGGCAACATACAATGTCAAGACACTGCGGACCAACGAGAAGTTGGAGGAACTGGAGGAAGTTTTGAGCAGACTGCGATGGGATGTTGTGGGGTTATCTGAAGTCCGAAGACAGGGAGAGGACTCAATAATCCTAAATTCCGGAAATCTGCTCTACTTCCGGGAGGGCGACCAACTGTCCCAAGGTGGTGTCGGGTTTCTCGTTCATAAGTCTCTTGTGAACAACGTTACTGAGGTGGGGAGTGTTTCGACTAGGGTAGCGTACCTAATACTCAAAATTACCAAACGGTATTCGTTGAAGGTCATTCAGGTTTACGCTCCGACTTCGACACATCCTGACGAGGAGGTGGAAGCCATGTATGAGGACATCTCAACAGCCATCCACACTTCTAAAACCCACTTTAACGTTGTCATGGGAGACTTCAACGCAAAATTGGGGAAACGTAGCGGCGATGAGTTGAGAGTGGGGCAATTTGGGTTCGGAAATCGGAACACCCGAGGCCAGATGCTGGCCGACTTCATGGAGAAGGAGGACCTGTATATGATGAACTCCTTCTTCATGAAGCCAGAACAACGCAAATGGACTTGGATTAGTCCCGATGGTGCCACCAAAAATGAGATTGACTTCATTATGTCGACCAAAAGACAGATATTCAATGATGTCTCTGTGATCAATTCGGTGAAAACTGGGAGTGATCACCGCTTAGTAAGATGCACATTGAATATCAATCCAAAATTGGAGAGGTCTCGACTGGTGAAGTCTACGCTCCGACCTGCACCCATACAGATCCAAAACCCGGTAAACTTTCAACTCGAATTGCAAAACCGCTTCGAATGCCTCGGTGACTGCGTTGACGTGGACGAGTATAATAACAGGTTCGTGGAAGCTGTTCAAACGGCCGGGTCTAAATTCTTCAAGGCCAGCCGTTCAAAAAGAACCGGAAAAATCTCAGATTCTACTCTCAAATTGATGGATGTGAGACGTCAAATGACCCTTCAGTCCCCGGACGATGCTTCCCAGTATAGGCAGCTAAATAGACAGATCTCCAAGTCCTTGACTCGCGATATCCGCCGCCATAACACAGACTGTGTAAAGGCGGCTATAGAGCGTAACAAGGGCTCTAAAGTATTCGCACGAGACTTGTCTATTGGGCAGAGCCAACTGACGAAGCTGAAGACCGACGACGGCAGGGTCGTTTCGTCTAAACCCGAACTTTTGAGGGAAGTCGAGAAGTTCTACGGACAGCTATACACGACCACACGGGCACCTGTTAACAACAAGGCTAAAGACCCAAGAGCCAAATTAACCCGACACTACACCGTAGATATCCCAGACGTCAGTCTGTACGAGATTAGTGTGGCCCTTAAACAGCTTAAAAACAACAAGGCGCCGGGTGATGATGGAATTACAGCCGAGCTTCTGAGAGCTGGTGGTACTCCTGTGCTTAAAATCCTCCAGAAGCTATTTAATTCCGTCATCCTCGATGGCAAAACGCCGCAGGCCTGGCACCGAAGTATAGTGGTGCTGTTCTTCAAAAAGGGCGACAAAACCCTTTTGAAGAACTTTAGACCGATATCACTTCTGAGCCATGTTTACAAGCTGTTTTCAAGGGTCATCACGAATCGTCTCGCGCGCAGATTTGACGACTTCCAGCCTCCCGAACAAGCCGGATTCCGAAAAGGTTTTAGCACCATAGACCACATACATACGCTGCGGCAGGTTATACAGAAGACGGAGGAGTATAACCAGCCACTATGCTTGGCGTTCGTGGACTATGAGAAAGCCTTTGATTCGATCGAGACCTGGGCGGTGCTTCAGTCTCTCCAGAGGTGCCACATTGATTATCGATACATCAAAGCGTTGAAGTGTTTGTATGAAAACGCCACCATGTCAGTCCGTCTCCAGGATCAGAACTCGAAGCCTATCCGACTGCAGCGGGGAGTCAGACAAGGCGATGTCATATCGCCGATGCTGTTCACTGCTGCGTTGGAAGATGTCTTCAAGCTTCTGGACTGGAACGGACTGGGCATCAACATTAACGGTGAGTACATCACTCACCTTAGATTCGCAGATGATATCGTAATCATGGCTGAAACCATGGAAGACTTAAGCCATATGCTTGATGGCCTCAATACAGCTTCCCAAGGAGTAGGTCTCAAAATGAACATGGACAAGACGAAGATCATGTCTAATGTCCATGTCGCACCTACCCCCGTAACAGTTGGGAACTGTACTTTCGAAATTGTTGACGAATACGTCTACTTGGGTCAAACGATCCAGTTAGGCAGGTCCAATTTCGCGAAAGAGGTCACTCGTCGAATCCAACTCGGATGGGCAGCGTTCGGGAAGCTCCGTAAAATATTTTCGTCCCAAATACCGCAGTGTCTCAAGACGAAGGTTTTTAACCAATGTGTGTTGCCAGTGATGACATACGGAACGCAGACGTGGTCGCTAACTATGGGCCTTATGAGAAAGCTCATGGTCGCTCAGAGAGCAATGGAGAGGGCTATGCTCGGAGTTTCCCTACGAGATCGAATCAGAAATGAGGAGATTCGCAGGAGAACCAAAGTAACCGACATAGCCCGGATGATTGCAAAACTGAAGTGGCAGTGGGCTGGGCACATAGCTCGAAGGACTGATGGCCGTTGGGGCAGAAAAGTCCTCGAATGGCGACCACGTACCGGAAGACGCAGTGTTGGTAGGCCCCCCACAAGATGGACCAATGATCTGGTCAAGATCGCCGGGATAGGTTGGATGAGGGCAGCGCAGGACCGATCATCGTGGAGATCTTTGGGGGAGGCCTTTGTCCAGCAGTGGGCGTCTTCCGGCTGAAATGATGAAGTAGGAAAACATTCTGCCATCTATATATCTATCTTTTTTGTGTAAGGCATTATCGCCAAAATAGTGAACCATAAGTACAATAAAAATTGATAATCACATTTAGTAGTAACAGTAGAATGGAAAAATTACTCCATCCGAGATTATGAAGCGACGAAGTTTTGTTTTGATGTTAATTTGTGCTTCATTTGAATTTTTATGTAGTTTATCCTTATTAATTCGTTTTGTTCGGCTTAGGTTTTAATCACATTTCACACAAATATATGTGGGTGATACGAAGTTAAACCGGTCTAATATTATAAATGTGAAAGTAGCTCTGTCTTTTACGTTTTTACTCCTAAACCGCTTGACCAATTTTGATGAATATCGGTATAGAGATAGATTGGACCTTGGAGAAGAACATTTTTGTCACGAAAATGTTTTGTTTTCGGCAGGACAACCTGTGCCGGGTCAGCTAGTTATAAAATAAAAATTATGTAAGTAGTCGAGATACGTAAATCTTTTTAAACGTTGTTATTGAGGCTGAAGGACTGTATAAAGAATGGTGAGGCTAATGTAGGTCTCGAAAGATGGCAGCCGTGCATCAGCAGTGCTGTAATAATTGACATGGAAAGGAATGGAGACGGAAATACCCAGCAAGTCAGAAAGAGCGGCGACTCACCTGAGGTTCTCCGATCTGCTACCTTTCACGGCTGGTTCTACGGTTTTGAGTCTCGGCCTTTATAACTAGCGGTTCAATAATAACACACATATAAAAACTCGTGTGGGCTTAACCAAGACTCGATGGTACGTGTCGTCGGCGTGGGCGCTAGCCAAGAAGAGGGCGGCGCGGCGGTAGCCGAGTAGTTTTATCCGAAATTACCGTCAGGCGCCGCAGCGTCTAAACTAACTTGCGGGTAGGCAAGGAAAAAAAGGATAGGATAAGGCGTCTAACCAGTTATAGACTTATCAAGTATCGATGACAATACAATAATTAAATAAGCTTATCTCATTATCCTGATTAGCATTGCCACAATAAAAAAAAAATGACGTATTATGAACGCTTGTTCAAATTATATATTGTTATATATAATTGTTATTATAGTAAAAGTTAATATAACTCAGGCGCTATAAAATTTTAATAAAATTATTAAGATCAATATTGTTTAGTCGTTAATTTTTTTAAAGATATTTCCTTGAAGTTACATACAGGGTGACCTTGACAAACCCGTCCAAATTCACACAGAAGAATCCTTAGTAAAAGTTGTGCCGTGTGACCCCGGCCAGTGAAAAGAATAGGGTCACCCCAGGTCATTCCAAGGGAGTCGTAAAAGGCGACTGATGGACTACTCTTTTGCCAGCTTGCATGCGGCAAAGGAAGTGCACCTCTCGGTTTTTCCTCTAGGGGTTGGGAGGTCGGACGGCAGTCGCTCCCGTAAAAACCAAAACTAGCCAAATAATATGGTTCGGACACGTAAGGGATATGTCACGGATAGGGCGTCGCCGCAAAACGACGCGCAGGAACTTCGCCCGACTCCTGTGACAAGTGGACTAGGGCTGCCGTGCCGTGGGCGAGCACGGCTAAAGACACTAGCCCCATCCAAAAGGAAACTCCGCTTCGCAACGTGGAATATTGGCACGCTAACCGGACGCGCGAGAGAGTTGGCCGATGTGCTCTCCAGGCGGAGGGTGACCGTAGCGTTCCTGCAGGAGACTCGGTGGAAGGCCAGCAGATCCCGGTTCATTGGGAATGGCTACAAGCTGATCTACACAGGTGCACCTGGTGGGGAGAATGGGGTTGCCATAGTGCTCTCGGAGGAGTTCCAGAACGACATTTTGGAAGTGAAACGTCATAGCGACCGGCTTATGGTCGTTAGGGTGCTTATCGATGGGGTAGTTACCCACTTGATAAGTGCCTATGCGCCACAGGCCGGTTGTGACGACACCGATAAAATAGCGTTTTGGAATCAACTCGGAGAAGTGCTCCGTGGAATCCCATTATCACAGGGGATCGTTTTGGGGGGTGATCTGAACGGTCATGTGGGTGATGAATGTGGGGAATTTGAGCGTGTTCACGGTGGATTTGGGTACGGTAGCCGCAACGCGGAAGGGGAGAACATCCTCAATACGTGTGCGGCTGCCGACCTTGCCATCGTGAACACGTATTTCAAAAAGAGACCCGAGCATCTCATCACCTACAAGAGCGGGAGGAATGCTACCCAAATCGACTTCCTACTCACTAGGAGACACCACATCAGCAAAGTAGCCAACTGCAAGGTCATACCCGGTGAGAGTCTCACTGCACAACACCGTCTTCTTGTCATGGACCTCTGCGTGAAGCCCAAAGGCAAATGTGTCGACCGCCTTCAACGCCGAATCAGGTGGTGGCTGCTTGATGAAGTCAAGTCCCAGGAGTTCGCCTCTGCCATCGGCGACAAGTGCGCCGGAGGTGAGGGCGAACCGGTTCAAGCTTACTGGGACAGGATTCAGGCGGCTATCCTTGGGTCGGCGAGAGAGGTGCTTGGCGTGTCTAAGGGCGGACGTAAGTGTGACAAGGAGACTTGGTGGTGGAACGACTCAGTCCAGAGGGAGACCAGGGCGAAAAAAGCCCTCTTTAAGAAGTGGCAAGCGTCCAGATCTCCTGAAGATCGCGACGCATACAAAGATGCCAAACGCGCCACCAAGAAAGCTGTAGCCAGAGCCAGACGAGACCACTTACAACCACTTTACGATAAGTTGGACTCGTCTGAGGGGCAGAAGCTCATATATAAGTTGGCGCGCTCCAGGGTCAAAGCGGCACAGGATATCTCCAAGTGCCGCTGTGTAAAAGACCCCGGGGGCAACTTGTTATGCGAGGACCTCGCGGTGAAGGAGAGATGGCGCTCATATTTCCACGAGCTGCTGAACAAGCAGCATAAAGAGGTGCAGCCGCCAGATCTTCCTCCGAACCAAGGACTAGTGCCACTGATAACGCCTGCAGAGGTCCAGAATTGTCTTCGCCGCATGAAGAATCGGAAAGCTGTTGGATCCGATGGAGTCCCCATCGAAGCCTGGAAGGCGATGGGCTCTCGTGGTGTGGGCACTTTAACCGACCTTTTTAACCGGACACTCCTCACCGGTACGGTCCCGAACCAATGGAGGCTGAGTATCATTACTCCAGTCTTCAAAGGCAAGGGATCGGTGCAGGAGTGCGGTAGCTACCGCGGTATAAAGGTCATGTCCCACACCATGAAGCTCTTCGAGAGGGTTATTGACTCTCGGATTCGACAGGAGTGCACTGTCTCGGAATGTCAATATGGGTTTCGCCCTGGTCACGGGACAATGGACCCTATTTTCGCCCTAAGGACTGTCGCGGAGAAATACAGGGCGAAGAATACGCCTCTGCAGTGTCTGTTTCTTGACTTGCAGAAGGCCTTCGACTGTATTCCTCGCGCGATAATCTGGTGGGCATTGCGGTCCAAAGGGATTCCAGAGGCCTATATTGGGATCATCCGAGACATGTACCGTGATTCCGATTCCGTAGTTCGGACCGCTGTTGGCGACACAAAACCTTTCCCCATCACCGTCGGGGTGCACCAAGGATCCGTCCTTAGTCCGTTTCTGTTTAGCGTGGTATTAGACGTATTGTCAGACAGCATCAGAAACTCACATGAGCAGCCCCCGTGGTTGCTCATGTATGCTGATGATATCGCGCTGGCAGATTCGGACAGGGGTAGGCTGGTGCAACGCGTGAAGGCGTGGAAGGAGTCGCTTGAAAACGGTGGTCTGAAGATCAATGTGGCGAAGACCGAGTACTTGGCCTGTAACTCCACAGATCCCACACCCGTACGCATAGACGGCAACACGGTCGAGCGCACGGACCATGTGAAATACCTGGGATCTGTGTTTCATGCGTCTGGTGACATCGATTGCGACGTCAAGGCACGCATTGCTGCCGCGTGGGCCAAATGGCGTGAGGTAACTGGTGTCATTTGTGACCCCAAGATGCCGGTAAAGTTGAAGGGACAGGTCTATAAGACCATCATTAGGCCTGTCCTTTTATACGGCTGTGAAGCGTGGCCGGTGTTAGAGCGACACAAGCAAGAACTGCGTGTCACGGAGATGAATATGCTGCGGTGGATGTGTGGAGTGACGCGGAAGGACCGCGTTAGGAACTCCCGCATTCGCGGTAGTCTTCATGTCCGTGACATTGCGGATAAATTGCAGGAGTGTCGGCTCCGTTGGTATGGCCATGTTTTACGGCAACCGGATACTTACGTGGGAAACAAATGTCTGGCCATGCCGCCTCCGCCGGGCCCCGGCAGGAGGGGTAGACCCAAAAAGTGCTGGCTTGACGTTGTAAAGGGTGATATGCGTGCCAATGGGCTCACTACCAGGGATGCTGAAGATCGCGCGAAGTGGAGTAGAAAAAGTCGGAAAGCGGACCCCGGGCACCGAAACGAAAGTTTGGGTGGCAACCGGGACTAACGCTAAGATGATGATGATGATGATGATGATGAATCCTTAGTAAAAGTTATGAGAAACATGTATTTTAGTTTTGCATCACATAATACAAAAATGTTGAGTAATCAGCATCACAAAGTCATTCAAAGAACTCGCAATTTACGTAATACGGCGCTAGAGTGCATTGACACCTCTCCATCTGACCTAGTAAAAGGTCGAGGGCGGCGGCATTGAACCGGGCGAGCGAATACGCACTACTCATTTACGCGGGTGTGACAGAGATCGGTAATAACAGGTTAACGTTCGCTGTTTGCACCATATGCTTATTCTGTACGATTGAATTAATTATCCTATATGAAATATTTTATGATGAAAGTTTGATATACAATTTTTTTTTGCAAAAATGGGTTCTTTAAATGATGTTTAGTGCGTAAAAAAAATTTGGACGGGTTTGTCAAAGTCACCCTGTATGTATATTTTTAATGTAAAATGTAATTTAGCTAAGCTTTAATGTACAAACATATAATGCAACATATAAAATATTTAAATGTACTCTATAAGTAGAATTACTCGTTAGTATTATTATTTCCAAGATATTTTTAAAGTACTTTTTATTTCTTGATAGAAAGAAAGAAAGATAGAAAAATTGTTTATTTAGAACTTAGCTTAGGCTTAGGCCTCAAGCCCGTCTGGATGGCGACCACCTTTAGTCTTAAGTATGCCGCCATAATAACCTTGTGTAGTGTTCCGGCATTAGTAACATACGTTCCTGTACCCTTATGGGACAGCAGCGTGTTCGCGATGCTACTGGCGTTACAAACACCCATAGGCGATGGTAACTGCTGAATTCTAAGTAGGCCGTCAGCCTGCCTGCTGTCCGACAGCAATAAAAAAGTCCATAGACATGTCTGATGAGCTCTAGCTATAAAAAAAACATCTATCCGTCAATTATATGTTTGTAAAAAAGCGCAACGCAATAGTTTTTAACGAAGCATGTATTAAAAAAGAACACTCGCGCGCAGTACATCTAGTCAAAGATCCTTGTTTAGATGGTGTCTTCTCCTTTCTTCCATTGCACTGCCCATCAACGGCTTGGTGTTCATCCCCATTTCCTAGAATATCTACGCAATAGATCGATCACTGGTCTTCGTCTGTAATTAATATTTATTATTATTATTTTTCGCAATCAGTGCGCAACATAATATTATTTTATCTTATTACTACCCATCAATGACCTATAAATAATATATTATTGTTATCGGAAAAAAACAATAAAATAAATTACACACGTCATTAAGATAATCAATTTCTTCCTGCCCTTATTCCAAACTATGTGGAGTCGGCACATCATGATCTCTCCTTCCACTCTCTTCTTGCTCTTGCCATATTATCTTTTACGCAATCCATCTTTTGAAGTGATAACTTCTTATGGGAGGGTAAACCGCTTTGTTACGTAACCCGTTACGCCGCCCGTCTGTCTGGCTTCCTTTTCTCTCACGCATACGGTAGCGGTAGGCAGGCTCCTCCTCTCTCACTCTAACCCACAGCGCTAGATGTAATTGAATTGCGACTTTATTACAAGGAAGTACAGTTGGAAGAATTTAATCTATACTACTATTATATAGAGGAAAGATTTGATTGTTTGTTTGTTTGTTTGTTTGCATTGAATAGGCTCTGAAACTACTGACCCGATTTAAAAAATTCTTTCACTATAAGGAAGCCACACTATCCCCGGGTGATATAGGCTATATTATATTTTCAAAAAATTAGGGATCCTTACTAAAACTCCAATAATGTAACCCAAGGTGTAAAAAAATTACCTAAAATATTATTTAAATCGTGTGCACTGCGAAAACAATTGATGATAGAATAAAATAATGTACTACGACTTTGCATAAAACATTATTATTTACAAAATGTGTCGCAACAGCATATGTCTAACTATTATAGTTATGCCACAATAAGTGTTCTTTTATTTTATAAATTTAATTGAAATGCCGCCCCTAGAAAAGGCTCTTTGTTTGTATCTTGGTATTAATTCTTATCAAAATAAATTACTTCATATTCAAGACTGCTTCAATACCTTTATATAACTTTTAGAATTATTCAATTTGGACATTCCATTCGAAAGATATCACGAGTTTAAAAATGTAAGTATTAGAGAAATGTTGCGTAGTAGCCGCTCACCCTGTTCGGCTAGCTAGGCAGCACCTTATGCAATGTAGGCGCGCCATTGGCGTTTTTACAAAAATTAGAAAAAAATACTTATTAAAAAATAACAAAAAATAAATGAAAAAACAACAAAAAAAAACATTAAAATAAAAGTTCATAAAAATAATAATATTCAAACTTTCTTTATAATTTTATTTTTTTTAGTAACCTGATGCAAATAGAAGATGGGTTTAAGTGTGTATATTATAATTTTGAAACAGTTTTTGGAAAAATTGGAAATTCGTAAACTTTAGTTATTTTTGAATTATTTTTGGTTTTATTAATAAATAACCTTTCCTTACATTATCATATTAATATACATAAAATTTAAGTAATAACCTAAGCTTTTCTGAAGTTAAACAATTTCAATATTAAGTAATTCAACTTATTAGTGTAAGTTATCACTTCTGTCGGGCACCCCGAGACGCACGCGTTGTTTTGTTGTTGTACCGTTCCTCCTTTATTCGTCCACTCTCATAAGATATATATGTATATGCTTTTGTGACCCAGCTTTCATCATTAAGCGATGGTAACTGCTTACTATTAAGTGGGCCTTCAGCCTGTCTGCTATATATATATATATATATATATATATATATATATATATATATATATATATATATATATATATATATATATATATATATATATATATATATATATATACATACTACGAAATCCATACTAATATTATAAATGTGAAAGTATGTTTGTTTGTTAACCAGATTTGATGAATTTCGGTATTGAGATAAATTGAACCTTGTAGAAGGACATGGGCCAGTTATTTTTAAAATTTATATAGCAGAACAATGTTTGCCGGATAACCTAAATAAAATATTTGTCGAAATAAATAAATCAAAGTCCTTTTTTTATTACCTGATGTGTGATGATTACTTATGAAGAAAAACATCCCCACCGTTAAACGAGTTGAACTGAAGTTAGGTTAATATACATTTATCTTTGTTACAGGTGATTGTTCTAATGCCCTCCCTGGAAAAACTGTTTCGTGTTTAATTTATTAAGTGATTACATACCGGAAATATGATTGGTGTGAATCGTAAGTAATTTTATATAATTTTTTATAGTTCGTACTTTGTTTAGGACTAGATGCCGCTGTGCGAACTATCTTAGAATAATTATTGAAACTATACGTCTTTTGGCGCGTTTAGAAAAAAATCAGATTACTAAAACATTTTCGATGCGCGCGCACACCGACACGATTAAGTTAGCTGATAACTGTTTGTCATGTTTCCGTAAAAACTCGTAACTATACCTTATCCGTTTTACCAAAACATAAAATGTAAACAAATCGTAAAAAGGGTTTTTTGGATGTCGATTTTACAATAATCAACGTGATATAAAAGTTATCATAGCAACTTTTAATTATTTATTAGAAATATCTCCTATGTTCTTATTTTTTATATTACTATTCCTTACTTTTAGAAAAAAAAAACATAAAATAATTTTATTTTTACAATTATGAATGATAAATATAACGCGTATAAAATTTACATATTTACAACATTAATTGTAATAACTAACTTACATTAAAAAGAACCTAAAAAGACAATGTTTCCAAATCTCTTACTGGTTTTATATGCTGGTAATTATAAGTATACTTTTCAACGTACTATTGTTGATTGGAAGGAGTGTTTTATTATTACGGTCGGATTATACCCGCCATGTTGTTTTATTCTAGTTTGAGAAACATTGGTTTGTTTGTTTACATTTTATTTTTTGGTAAAGTGGATAGAGTATAATTATATTCACAGTACTTTCTCAGATATTCAAATTAGTGGAACTAAAAAATTATATATTTATTTATACGTCATATTATATACAAGTGTTTATGTGATTTATGAATATGTATGATATGGTGCATGATAGGCCATTATAAAAACATTTTAACAAAAAAATTAAACCGCCGAAAAACTGAAAAGCAAAGAAAAATAAACCTTCTTTTTTCATTATCCTTAATAACTACGTTCTTAAACTAATGTAATGCGGCCCAAAGTCACTATTCCACGCGGACGGAGTCGCGGGCACAGCTAGTATGAAATATAAAAGCTATAATTCATTGTAAACCGTGTTTATGAATTATTGCGTAAATTTCTATCCGTGCAGGGGCGGAGAAAGAATACTAACCTCTGTGGCCGGGGTCGGCCGGTCGTAAAAGGCGACAAAACAACGCACCCTAGCTACGTGGTAGGGCCTCAAGCCCGTCTGGATGGCGACCACCTTTGGTCCTAAGTATGCCGCCATAATAACCTTGTGTTGTGTTCCGGCATTAGTGACCCAAGTTCCTGTACTCTCATGGGACCGTAGCGTGTTCGCGATGCCACTGGCGTTGCAAACACCTATAGGCGACGGTAACTGCTAAATTCTAAGCGGGCCGTCAGCCTGTCTGCTGTCCTACAGCATTAAAAAAAATTAGGGGTGAGTTTTCTGATATATCACGGATGGTTACAAAGGGAGTTCAAAAATTTACAATAATTGATCTTGTGGTATGTATAATGTGCCTACGCGTCGTATTTTTAGATTTAAATTTGTGACGCATGAATCGAACAACTTTTTATTTTTATATCAAACAAAAAACGTTATGGAAGATTTCGATGTTGTTCTAATGAAATTATCAAATCACCGTGACTGACGAAATGTGTATAAAATATTTCCAAAAAAACATATTGTATTTTTTCTGGATCGCGGAACTGTTTTTGCACAAATGTAATCAATCAATAATTTAACGACCTCTGGCGTAACGGCTAGTGCACTTCGGTATGTTGGGGAGAGTACGGATTCGATTCCCGATCTCGCGTACTAAAGAAAATAAGACGGTTAAAATGGCGATGGACAGGACATATGACAAGGGAAAGCAGAATGAAATGGATTAAAATTATAACAGAATGGCAACCACGTGATGGCAAAAGAAAAAGAGGCAGACAAGCTAAAAGATGGACAGATGATATCAAGATGATTGGAGGGACAATCTGGTCTAGAAAAGCTACCAATAGAGAAGAATGGAAGCAGCTGGAAGAGGCCTATGTGTCACTGGACACACTGATCACTGAACCGGGAAACCCGATGTATTAGATCTAAGTAAAACAATTTGCTACTGTGTGTAAAATCAATGTTTAGTATCGGCAATAAAGGCTATAAAAAAACAATCAATAATTTAACGACCTCTGGCGTAACGGCTAATGCACTTCGGTATGTTGGGGAGATTACGGATTCGATTCCCGATCTCGCGGAACTAGCACCTTATCTATCTAGCACCCATAACATATACTACTTATAACATATACTACATAACATATACTACATATACTATTTGTCTGTAAATAATTATGCATAGCCAACTCTCTAGTTTGTTGTCTCTATTGGTATCATAGTTGTATTAATTTCGAAAAGTTCAATGATATATATGTACCTATATATATGTGTGACTATGTGTATGGATAATTATATTGAAATTATTTATTTATATTGTTTATGTGTATATTGTATGTATGTCTGTATTTTTGGAATATATATATATTTATTATTATATCTATATTCCTATATGTATAGCGCCATCTTCTCGCCAGATATTTTATCCCAATTCCTTTTGAGTACGGTTGCCTGGAAGAGATCGCTGTAATTTGTCATTTTGGTGATAAATAAAGCGTTATCTATCTATCTATCTACTTACTTTGACTAGAACTAGATAGCGCTGAGTTGCTAGATGAGAACGCTGGAGGGATGAAATCCGGACCCTCTGACGCTAATATTATGAAAGACACAATGGGTGGGCCGGCTGGTTGTTGCTGGTTGTTGGGCCATCCGACTATCCACTAAAAAACCCCGCTGTTCTCCTATCGCCTACGCCCGGACCTACGGATATGTGGCCTGCCGATCTCGTGGCCCGGGCCGGCGCCGGCCCGCCCTTTGTCTTAAGGCGGGCGCCCTTCTTAAGTGTTGGCGTCAGGGGGTCAGGGTTTCGTCCCCCCGGCGCTCTCCTGTAACAACTCTAGGAGTTGAGGGGGGCCGCGGAACACCACGCAGCCCTCACCCTCGCGGCAATAGTGCGGGCGGCGGGTCTTCCCCCGAGGGGCCGCCCGTGGCTGCTTTCTACGGCGGCCGGAGGTCGTTACTTGCCCTCCGGCGCCACCGACGTGCCCCGCGTTGGCGGGAGGGGAGTGTGGTGGTGGACTCCCGCTCCCACTCCGCCGCCTCCTTTGCGGACATGACTGCCTCGCAGAAGGAGGCGACGGCCGTCCATCCAGGATCGCAACTATATAGCTATAATTTTATAGGAATTAACAAACTTATTTCTACTTTTTCTTTTAAGTTTATCGATTTACTGTCAAATTTTATTTAAATTTATTTAAATTTTAATTCTATTGTATTATTATTCTATTGTATATGTTTTAGATTAGTACCTATTTTCGATGTGAGCTTCTTCTTTTTTATTTTCATTATGACGTCACTCCTGGCTTGACGGCAGATAAGCGCGGGCTGTTTTTAAGCCAGCATTATGTTGAGTCCTTAGGACATTATAGTTTAAGTTATTCTATAAAACTGTAATATTATATAGTGTTTGTAAATTTTTTCTTTCTTTCTTTCATATATCTCATTGTCACCCCAGGCCAGGGGAACCCGCCAAGAATAGGGTTTTCTTCAAGACCAAAAAAAGATAGCGTTGAGTGATTTGTTCCAGTATATTTATTAATATTTATTTATTATTTTAACTTTTTCTCGTGTCCTACACAATAATGGATAACAGCTTACTACTGAGCTCACGTCTTCATAGAGAACGGATATCACCCGCCACACTTGTCTATGTCTGATAGACGAGTTACATATTCTATTTTATTTACTTGGGAAACATACAATTATAATAAATCACAATATATAAATAACATAAAAATTAATTAATCAGTAAAGTTTCCACTTATAGGTAATACGCATTATTTCATCATCCAATAGTAATAGTAATGTCATAAATTAGAAACATACATCTATACAAATAAATAAAATTGGAGGGTCTGTTTGTAATATTAAAATAACCTCTTTTTACTAAGTGCATTCGGACGTATACACGGTACATATACCAAAACAACATTTTTTACAATTTTTGTCTGTCTGTCTGTCTATCTGTTTGTTTGTTCCGGCTAATCTCTGAAATGGCTGCACCGATTTTGACTGGACTTTCACTGGCAGATAGCTGATGTAACAAAGAGTAACTTACGCTATTTTTATTTTAGAAAAAAAATAGATTTTGTTAAAAATGATCAGTTTCGGAAATTTTAAATTCCAATTTACGTTGACCTCAGATTTATATCATCAATCATATGAAATACTAGCTGTGCCCGCGACTCCGTCCGCGTGGAATAGTGACTTTAGGCTGCACTTTTTGGATATATGAGATCAATTTAAATTGGAAATGTTTTTGCACAAATGTAATCAATCAACCTACAAAGTCTAGTCTAAGCTGAACCATATTTCATATGATCGATGATATAAATCTGAGGTCAACTTAAATTGGTATTTAAAATTAACGAAAATTATCATTTTTAACAAAAACCAATTTTTTTTTTCTAAAATAAAAATAGCCTATGTTACTTCTTGATACATCAGCTATCTGCCAGTGAAAGTCCCGTCAAAATCGGTGCAGCCATTTCAGAGATTAGCCGGAACAAACAGACAGACAGACAGACAAAAATTGTAAAAAATGTTGTTTTGGTATATGTACCGTGTATACGTCCTAATGCACTTAGTAAAATGCGGTTATTTTAATATTACAAACAGACCCTCCAATTTTATTTATTTGTATAGATAGGATTCAGCTTAGGCTGGACTTTACATATCCAAAAAATGCTGCCCAAGGTCACTACTCGAGGCGGACGGAGTCGTGGGCACAGGTAGTTAGACATAAACACATACTCGGAACAGGAACGAACGAAAGCATTGTTCTAGATTGTTCCCCAGAACATAGATCGTTGTATAGACGGTGGAAAACTCATGGAAAAATTCTCCGTATTATTTGATGTATTTTTAAATGACCTTCATTAAAATATATTAATATGGTCTATAAATAATTGTTGTTTACATAATAGTTTTTTTTTTTTCAAAATAGACGTATTAGCATTTTTATCATCACAGTATATAGATTTACCAGTATTTTGATACCAGTACAGGAGGCAAGTGAACGGCCCACTCAGTAGTCAGCAGTTACCGTTGCCTATGTATGTCTGCGACACTAGGAATATCGTGAAAACTCCGCTGTCACATAGGAGTACAGGATCACTCATGCCAGAACATAACACAGGGTTATGGCGGCATTATACACCAAGGGTAGTTGCCATCCTGCTAGCGTTGTTTTGTCGCCTTTTACGACATGCCGTCGTTAGTATTAGTAAGAATGCCGCATGTAACTGCATACATGTAACTAACACCAATTTTGACGGGACTTTCACTGGCAGATAGTTGATGTAACAAGGAGTAACTTAGGCTATTTTTATTAGTAGTTTTTGTTAAAAATGATAAGTTTCGGAAATTTTATATTCCAATTTAAGTTGATCTCAGATTTATATCATCAATTATATGAAATAGGGTTCAGCTTAAGCTGACTACGGAAGTTCGAACGCACGTATTTCGGAGGCGCATTCGATAACACTGACTGTTTGCATATTTCATTTATTTATATTTTAGGATTTATAGGGTTTGTAATCCAAAATAAACCATAAGATGTATCCACACACTTCTATCCGTACAGGGGCTGAGAAAGAATACTAACCTCTGTGGCTGGGGTCGGCCTGTCGTAAAAGGCGACAAAACAACCCAACCTAGCTACGTGATAGGGCCTCAAGCCCGTCTGGATGGCGACCACCTTTGTTCTTAAGTATGCCGCCATAATAACCTTGTGTTGTGTTCCGGCATTAGTGACCCAAGTTCCTGTACCTATAGGCAACGGTACGACCACCTATAGGCGACGATAACGGCTAAATTCTAAGTGGGCTGTCAGCCTGTCTGCTGTCCTACGCAATAAAAAAAAATTAACAAAAAATGCTACCCAAAGTCACTATTCCACGCGGACGGAGTCGCCGGCACAGCTAGTTATAAATATAAAATGTACGAACTACCTAAGCGTTTATTTGAGCTGCTAACCCACAACTTCTTATGTGCGTTCATTACGCGTGCGTACACATTCCCGTTTTTTGTCTATTCTAGAACTTATAACAGTACTTATTTTCTCGACAGTATAGTTACTATTTTCAAGCGGATATATGACAGGGTAATAAAAAAACAACAGTGAAATTGGCATTTAAATACAAGGGCATCAACAGTTCAAAAATAAATCGGTCTCGACCATAAAGCATGCGGTCCACTAGATGACGGAGATAATATTTACGGTATTTAACGGACTTAAAAGGTAAATGTATAAATTAACTTTATCACCGTAATATTTTAAAAGTGTCATCTTCACACATAATCTTTAATTATCAGTTTGTAATTTTTATTTATTTATTTATATTTATTTGGTAACTGCTTACTATTAAGTGGACAATCCGTCTGTCTACTGTTCCTCCTATTATTCCGCCTGTTATATATAATATTCGGATGACCGAGCTTTGCTCGGTATATTTATTTTTTTTGGAAATTAACAATTGATTTTCTTAGTCTAACCTCAAAGCAAACACTCATTGACTTACTTAACAACGCCATCTGCTGGAATAGCTTTAGTGTTGTTGTGTCGTTAAAGCAATTAAAAAAAATAGTATTATTATTCGCCAATATATGTCAGGAAGAGACATTTTTCAGTTTAAATT
This sequence comes from Malacosoma neustria, assembly GCA_963693495.1. NCBI lineage: Eukaryota > Metazoa > Arthropoda > Insecta > Lepidoptera > Lasiocampidae > Malacosoma > Malacosoma neustria. The sequence goes on along the minus strand of OY856399.1, from coordinate 3,493,592 downwards.
GGGACTACTCAAACGCCACCTTTTGACATTTACTAGAAATGATTCCTAGCTAGATCGATTTATCACCCCCGAAACCCCCTGTATACTAAATTTCATGAAAATTGTTGGAGCCGATTCCGAGATTCCAATTATATAAGTATATATATACAAGAATTACTCGTTTAAAGATATTAGATATATAGTACATGTAGATAGTAGAAAGAAGTATACATAAATACACAATTCTATACATAAATAAATAAGAAAAAAAAGTGAAACAGAATGGAAGTAAAGTAAGCTTCTTGTAGAAGTAAATAGACTGAGTTTCTCTCTGAGTTTCTCGCAGGTAGCGAGTTTCAGAGTTTCACAGCAGTAATTTTAAATTATTTTCCATAAAATGTGGAGTTACGTGAGGGTACTGTATACGTATATATTTAACCAGTGCGTCGTTATATTGCAGACATATTTTTGGTTTAATGGACACCAAACCTAATTTACTTTGAACTCAATATTTTGATTCCTTTTTTTATTCTCAGGGATTTACTAGATTCCGGTTAATTAGTTACAACGTTTTTTAAATAAAAGATCCGGTTATAACTTGTTTCGGTTTTCTGAAAAAGGTAGCTTCGAGATGTGGCTGGGCGTCATAGAACAGTAAAGGGTGCAGATGGTTTATACACGTATACGAATTATTTTTACTTTAAACAATTGTTCATCCGATATCCCGTGTGCTCCCTCTAGGGAGACCCAGAGTCCAGCACTGTGAAGCTGAATATGAACGAATCTATATAAATAAAATTATAGAGGTCTGCAATTGTGCACGCATCACGGCAAAACTACTGGATACATTTCAATTCAGTGGGGCAAGCGATGTAGCGTGCATACGTACGAAGAATTTTCATATTTTTTCTGTTATTCGACCAGCGAAGCAGGCGGTAACGACTAGTATTAAGTAAGGTTCACTATATGAGTTATAATCTTTATACATATAATTCTTGTGCGTGTGTATGTCACTGAACACCTCCTAAACGGCTGAACCGATTTTATTGTAATTCTTTGTATGTGTTCATGTGGATTCGAGAATGGTTTAGATTCGCAATTGGACTCGGTAGGTGGCGCTGCGATCGCGTTATGTGATTTTTATTTTTCGCATATAAGAACATAACCTCAAAATTTTAAACAGTTCATTTTCTTTATTCAAAAGAAGGCGAATGAAATTTTTTGTGTGTTTTTAGGTGGATTCGAGAATGATTTAGATTTTCAATTCGATTCAATATAAATTCTTTATATTTTTATTTAATTTTTTCTTTTTATTCTATTTACTGGGATTTCTAGAATAATACAGACTAGATTTCGGATTTCTGGATATAATTTGATATAGTTATAAGATGGATATAATTTATTCATATCAATGAATAAATTATATCCATCCATACTAATTTTCATCTATACATCCAAATAAATAAAATTGAAGTGTCTATTTGTAATATTAAAATAACTGCTTTTTACTAAGTTCATTTGGATGTATACACGGTACATATACCAAAACAACATTTTATACAATTTTTGTCTGTCTGTCTGTCTGTTTGTTCCGGCTAATCTCTGAAATGGCTGGACCGATTTTGACGGGACTTTCACTAGCAGATAGCTGATGTAACAAGGAGTAACAAATGCTATTTTTATTTTAGAAACAAAAAAATAGTTTTAGTTAAAAATGATCAGTTTCGGAAATTTTAATATTCCAATTTAAGTTGACCTCAGATTTATATCATTAATCATGTGAAATAGAGTTTAGCTTAGGCTGAACTTTGTAGATTCTACACGCTTGCGCGGGTATTTGAAGGAGCAAATTGCTCTTCTTTATTGTCAATAGCGACTTGCAGTTATTGACAATAAAGAACAGCAATTTGCTCCTTAATGTAATTACTAATTAATACGAAACTTCATGGAGTGGACAAACGTCAAACCAGCCATCATAGCGTGCCGGTAACATAATGAAATTTTGCAATAAATTAGCTTATACATCAGAATAACACATATGCTTTAATTTAAAATATGTTGTGTGAATTGTCCAAAATATAACGAAAAGTGTCAAATAAGTAGGAAAAAATTCTGCCATCTGCGAGCTATTCTGGCGTGCGCTGCAAAAACCGTTAGTTACAAGTATATAATGGAAATGTTTATCTTAAATAGTCCTTCAAAAAGTCCCGCGACAGCATATATCTATATTTTATGTGTAAGCCATACAAAATACTTAATACGTTTTATAAATGTGGGTATAACTCTGTTTATCTGTCTGTTTGTTACGTTTTCATGTATAAACCGAGTGAACCTTGGAAAAGGACATAAGCTATTTTTATTATTGTATTTTTTTTATTTATATGGCAGAACAACGTTTGCCGGGTCAACTAGTCTTTATATATATAATTCTTATGTGCGTGTGTATGTGACTGAATTCCTCCTAAACGGCTTGACCGATTTTGTTGAATTTTTTGTATGTGTTCAAATGGATTCGAGAACGATTTAGATTCGCAATTGGACCCGGACAGCGAGACAGCAACCCGAAAGGGCACACACGTGAGGGCACTGGCGCCGACTCAAAATTACTTAGGTATACTTACATTAGTTGAAGAACTTAGTAATTAAGGTTAATAAAAAGAAGGTTTATTATTTTTTTCTTTTCAGTTTTTTCGGCGGTTGAATTTTTTTGTTAAAAAGTTTTTAATTTCTAATTTTTTTCCGATCAAAAACAATGCGTGGTCCAATTGTAATGAAATTTTGACACATAACTTATAATGCCCCTCACTGTATTTAAGCTACATGATTAAATAAATCAATTCTGTCAAAAGTTATGCGTGGTCATAGATATAATCAGTGAGTGAACAATCATTCGTTTTCGTACACTTAGGGTTGGAATTTTTTCCTAAATTTATATGGGACCAACATCGGGATACACCCGACACACAATACAAAAATTATATCTCAAAAACGGTGGTTCGTAGGAAAAAAAACTATTGAAAGAAAGAAAGAAAAAATGTTATTGGCAAAAAAAGACGCATATAAAATATACAAAAAACAACAAATTTTCAATATAATAGACATAAATATAAATAACGAATTATTGTCTCGTATTGAACAATGTACAATTATTAAAGCGCCAATTTTCTAGCCAACGAGATTTGGTATTCAGAGCATTCTGCTGAGTCGAGATATCGACACAGCGCTGGTTTTCAATGCCCACCTCACATTAGAATAAACAGTATTGATAAATTTTTTTTGACCTTTGATCTTGAATAACAAATATTCCTTACAGGGGAAGATGGGGAACTTTCAAATTTAATTTTTATTCATATTTTAAACAATCTTATTGATTTTCAGCTTGGTTGGAATTTAGGTTGCTTCGAATGTCTAAATTGACCGGACCGCATGTTTTTTTTATTAATCATTCCTTTTACAAACAAAAACGGCATGTAGCGTACGGGGATTAAATATTTAGCTACTTTTTTTCTGTTACGCCAAAGAAGTGTAACTTCTTACGGGCGTACACACACGAGTGATTTATTTAATGGAACAGCACGGAAGCGACCGCATTTTCCCAGTCTGTACGATCTTTATAATAATAACATCTTATGTTATATTTATAGACACTTCCTATTTTAATTATATTTGTTTTTAACGCTTAATTTATAATTAAACTGTTTGTTTTGTTTTTAAATAATACACGGAATTCAATTATGGAATTAACCAGTAATTTTATATACTGTGTGTTTTAAATCTGTTTTCATTTTATTGTTTTTTAAAACATAAAAATATATTCCATTGTACATATCTATACATCTATACAAAGAAATAAAATTGGAGTGTCTGTTTGTAATATTAAAATAACCACTTTTTGTTTGTTTGTTCCGGTTCATCTCTGAAATGGTTGGATCGATTTTGATCGGACTTTCACTGGCAGATAGTTACATCAGACAAGGAATAACTTACTTTTATTTTAGAAAAAAAAAAATTAGTTTTAGTTAAAAGTGATCAATTTCGTAAATTTTATAATCCAATTTAAGTTGACCTCAGATTTATATCATCAATCAAATGAAATAGAGTTGAGCTTACATTCGAACGCACGTATTCCGGAGGGGCATAGCGTAACAATTGCATTCGATAACACTGACTGTTTGCATATTTCATTTATTTATATTTTAGGGTTTATAGGGTTTGTAATCCAACATAAACTATAAGATATATCAAAAAAAATGCTGCGCAAAATCACTATTCCACGCAGACGGTGTCGCGGGCACAGCTAGTTTTGTAAATAAATACATAATAAACATAAACAGACGCGAGACGGCGATCGAACCTGTGACCTCCGCAAGCGTACCGAAGTACGCTATCCGTTATGTTATGGAAGTCGTCGGGGTGGCCGGGGTACGCCACTACGGCGGGCCCAGCACGTCGAAGTCAGCGGCATGTTTACGGTGCCTCCGACGTCGCACACTTCCACAGGCTGTCTGCTATTTCACAGCAACAACAGCGCCCTCTAGTCCCAATGTAATGCGAAAAAGAAAAGTATATCAGAATATACTACAGTCAGGCGAGACCAATTGGTTACCACAAATCATCGCCGAACTTCAAAAATCTAACTCAAGGCGACGCATCATCCTGCACCACAACAACGCAAGCTCACACAGCGCTCGTCAAACGATTGAGTATTTAAAGCAGGAAAAAGTAGAAATTCTTGACCATCCTCCATACGGTCCTGACCTAAGCCCTAACGATTTCTTTACATTTCATAAAATTAAGAAAAGTCTTCGTGGTCAAAGATTCCAGTCCGGTGAAGAAGCAGTCTAGCTTTCAAATCAGCCATTTTGAACACCCGCATTTTAGAGTGGAATAAATGTTATAATAACTGATTTGAGCGAATGGAAGTGTATTAAATTACGTGGTGAATACTATGAAAAACAATAAAAAGTTAAGGTTCTAGTTGTGTTTTTTCTTCAAACGACAAAACTTAAAAGGCATGCCTCGTAGTCTTAAGAGGCTGATTATTACCGGCTGTGTTGAGAGGAGGAGGGGCAGAGGGCGCGCTCCTACATGTTGGACACACAATTCGGGACGCTACGGGAGCCACCGTTCAAACCGCCGTTCGGATGGCGCAAGACAGAAGTGTCTGGAGGGAGCTGGTGGCGAGCACTACGCACCACAATCACGTCCTTTAGTCATGAGGTTACGACAGAGAATAATATACCCTAACTGCATGCAAGCTGAAATTGCAATTGGGCGGTCACGTTAGTCACTCCGATGGGTGTTGGATAGTGTTGGATTAAGTAATTGCGATGGACGGCCGTCGCCTCCTTGGCGGCGGAGCGGGAGCAGACCACCACACTCCCCTCCCGCCAACGCAGGCCACGTCGGCGGCGCCAGAGGGCAAAGAACGACCTCCGGCCGCCGTAAAAAGCGGCCGCGGGCGGCCTCTCGGGGGAGGATCCGCCGCCCGCACTATTGCCGCGAGGGTGAGGGCTGCGTGCTGTTCCGCGGCCCCCCTCAACTTCTAGAGTTGTTATGAGAGCGCCGGGGGGACGAAATCCTGACCCCCTGGCGCCAACACTTTAGAAGGGGCCCGCCTCAAGACAAAGGGCGGGCCGGCGCCGGCCCGGGCCACGAGATCGGCAGGCCATATATCTATGGGCCCGGGCGTAGGCGATAGGAGAATAGCGGGGTTTTTATAGGTAGTCGGATGGCCAAACATCTTTCCCGGAGTCCCACATATCCCTCGGTCCCCCCGGGCCAGGGGAACCCGTCAAGAGAGGTGTTTCCCCTAGACAAAAAAAAAAATTTGCCCTTTGAGCCCTTGATCTGCTAGGGGTTCTTAAGTAACTAAAGTGAAAAAAAAAAAACAATTCGATACTCAATACCTCAATCGTTTATTTGCCGTCTATGTGTTTTGTTTGTTTTTGTATATTAGATACTCAGGCAGAGATGAGTGGGTTTAAATATGCGGGGCCCACTTTCGCGCGGGGCCCGTAGCAATTGCTACTCTTGCTACGTGGTTAATCCGGCACTGGTGTTGGCAAGCGAGTCCTGGAATAGCGACCGCGTCTCGGCAAATTAGGACGCCTCTCAACTTGATGGAGCGATGACCTGCGCAAACTTGATTGGAGCTGGATGGGACAAGCAAAGGAGCGGCATTTGTAGCGCAAACTCGGGGAGGCCTACCTCCAGCAGTGGACAAATTACGGCTGACGACGATAATACACCCAGACTGGGGACTCAATAAATGAAACGCATTTAAAATCCGTAAAATACAAAACTGAAAAAGTATAACAACATACAGCGAATAATCACTAGAATGTTCTACCGTGGTCAATTATGCAAAGCAATTTGTAGGGTTTTTCCCAATTACGGAGGCTTAATTCCATATGTTTTTATACTCTTGTACTTACTGAATAATTATTTGTTATATGAATGGATTTCTAAAGTGCGAATGTGTGTGGCGTATAATACCGTGAATGTGTTATATATTTTCTTTGATTAATTTAATTATAAACTAGTTTAATTATAAATTAGATCGACATAATACGTAAGAAAGACAAATAATATTAATAAAATAATATTGAGAGATTAAAATAAAAGTTTATATTATGTATTATTTGACATGAAATATATATATTTACTAGCTGTGCCCGCGACTCCATCCGCGTGGAAAAGTGACTTTAGACAGAATTTTTTGGATATATCTTAAGGTTTATTTTGAATTGCAAACCTTATAAACCCTAAAATATAAATGAAATACGCAGTCAGTATTATCGAATGCAACGTTCGAACCTACAAATTCCAGCCTAAGCTAAACCCTACTTCATATGATTGATGACATAAATCGGAGGTCAACTTAAATTGGAATATAAAATTTCCAAAACTTATTATTTTTTACAAAAATTATTTTTTTTTTCTAAAATAAAAATAGCTTAAGTTACTCCTTGTTACATCAGCTATCTGCCAGTGAAAGTCCCGTCAAAATCGGTGCAGCCATTTCAGAGATTAGCCGGAACAAACAGACAAACAAAAAATGTAAAAAATGTTGTTTTGGTATATGTACCGTGTAAACGGTCGAATGCACTTAGTAAAAAGCGGTTATTTTAATATTACAAACAGACTCTCCAATTTTATTTATTTGTATAGATTTAATTTTGGGTCAATTACTATTTTTCCCATGTAATCAATGAAATGTATAAACTTATTCCTTACTTAAATTTTTTCAAATTAGAGAGAGTTGAATATAGGAGGATTGCATTTTTTGGTGTGATCAAAATACAGTAATAAAAATTTACTCTTTAAAACACGTTTTAATTTAATATATATATATATATATATATATATATATATATATATATATATATATATATATATAAGAGATTTTCACGTATATAGTCACTCATCACGATATCTCTGGAACCATTAGAGCTAAAGAATTGAAATTTGGTAGGAATATTCTTTTCACCGAGTAGAGGTCAGCTAAAAACGGATTTTTCGAAATTCCACCTCCAAAAGGGGTTGCGGGGGCTTTAATTATTTATATGGCAGAACAACGTTTGCCGGGTCAGCTAGTGAATTAATAAAAGAACGAGTCTTTGACATGCTCCCGAGTGTTGCAATGACGGTGGCTACGAGTGTGGAGTTCGAAATATGGCCGACTACGTCACACGCAGCTCTGCCAATCAGCGTAACGCTCAATTACTACGGCAAAAGAGCGCGGCAAATACAATAAAAAAAAAGTATTGTCACATTACGTTACGCCACTGACCCAAGTTTCTGTACCCTTATGGGACTGCAGCGTGTTCGCGATGCCACTGGCGTTGCAAACACCCATAGGCGACGGTAACTGCTAAATTCTAAATGGATCGTCAGCTTGTCTGCTGTCCTACAGCAATAAAAAAAGGCTGATCCCGGCCGCAGGGGTTGCACGAAGACATTGTTTGCGTGTGTTTTCATATTTAACAACTGAACCATTTTTATTTTATAAAGACAAAAACCGAATCAAGCACTTTCTATCTCATTCACACACATACATTGTTATTTGACAGAAAAAGATACACTATCGTATAATTTGTGTTATTTATAAACATAGTTACACTTTTATTTTTATAAACTTGTGATTTTCCGTTATGTAATTAATTTTATTCAAGATATTATTCATTTTAAAGTGTTTTTAACAATTTTATTATCTTGCGTTAAGGTCCAGTTTCATTTGAAAAAGATTTTACTTGAGATATTTTTTTAATACTTAATTTTTTCATAGCTGGAGTTCAAAAGACAGGATAAAGGCCCACTAGATAGCAGGTTGTCGCCTTTTGACGTTTGCAGCATTGCCACGCTGCCCGTCTTGAAGAGCTTTTATTAACGCCTTTTTTAACCCCATAGCTGAAAGCGACGGGATTACAGACGGCAGTTCATTACAAATTCAGAGAATAGAAGGTTCTTGAGAACTGTCTCGTTTAAGATAGAAGATACTCCAGGAAATGGGGATGAACGCTCAGATGATGGCGGTGTTTACTGACGTTTTTTTACGTAAAAGTAGCCGAAGTTCATCACAATTGTTTAAGCGCTTTAGGCATGAAAACGTAATAGACAGAGTTACTTTTACCTTTTTAAAGGAATATTAGTATGGATGGATGAACAACACTAGTTTAATTTAAAAACGCATTCACGAAAACTTAGCTTAATAAATCGTAAACAAACCATTAAAATATATTTTTAGGCACGAGTAATTTCTTGTTTGGTTTGTTACAATATTATTTTTAGAAATACCTAATTTAATTCGGATTGTTGTAATTATATTGTTAAAATATTTGTTGTGGATCTTGTTTTATATACGTTCATCTATTTTTAAAATATTAACATTTTCGTCATTGGTGTTTGTCAGCCGTTCGTTGCCTACTGCTGGATGTAGGCTGTGGTACACGATATGTATGCGATATACCGCTTCGATCCGATGTTATCGTATCATCTAGTATCGATATCTACGATCGATGAGTGATATTTCGCATATATATAACGGAAGGGGAGCCTGGCGCGTCCCCTCTTCTTATCCGCCGTCTTTTTTTGCGGATGACTGTCTTGCAGAAGGAAGCGTCGTTCTATACAGTTTGAAGGTTCCAATTGCCCGAGCTAACTGCCTGTTAGGGTCTTGCTTCGCGAACACCCATAAGCGAATTTGGTCTTTACATCTAATTTTTTAAATTTTGGTTCGAAATCTTTGTCCATGGAGTTGCTGGCATACGAGTATTCTAATTTCCCAAAAAACAGGTACGTTAACATCCTGTTCTAGGTGTTTTTTTATAATCTCGTCACGTGATGAATACGTTTTTAATTAGTTTTTAATCTGCTGACATAATAAATATTTATAATAAATACTTTGGAGATTAACACGCCATCTTTGTGCGTCATTTTGATGTGAAATTAATATGGCCATGACGATGAATAAAAATACTACCCTGACCTAGTGAGTTGCTAAAGGCGACTCATTTAATCTTACTATTCACAGAACGCCATCTAGTTTTAAAATAAGCAGCAGAGCACTTTTTTATGGCTGAGGAACAACAGACAGGCTGACGGTCCACTTTAAGCAGTTATCGTCGCCTATACATACGACGCTAGGAGCACCGCGAATACGCTGCTCTCTCATAGGGGTACAGGAACCTGGATCAAATACCGGAACACAACACAAGGTTATTATAGCGGCGTGCTTATAAACCAAGGGTTGGGCTTAAGGCCCTATCACGTAGCTAGCGTTGGCGCCTTTAAGGACATACCAACCCCGGCCGCAGAAGTTAGTGTAACTCCGCCCCCGCAAACTTCGTTTTGTGCGCGAAAACTATACTTACTTACATATTTATCTTTTCCAAGGATCGACTTTCACAGGAACAAACACTTGCGGGTTAGGGGGTAACAGCATCATTTATTAATTTATTTTTAGTAAGACTTAAAAGCTAATCAAAATTACAATACTACTATACTAAAAAATAAAATTCGAGGATCTGTTTGTAATATTAAAATAACCGCTTTTTACTAAGTGCATTCGGACGTATACACGGTACATATACCAAAACAACATTTTTTACAATTTTTGTCTGTGTGTCTGTCTGTCTGTTTGTTCCGGCTAATCTCTGAAATGGCTGCACCAATTTTGACGGGACTTTCACTGACAGATAGCTGATGTATCGAGGTACTGCTACTTAGGCAATTTTTGTTTTAGAAAAAAACTGTGTGTGTCAGCTCCGACGCACGACTGGAGTTTACTACTTAAGTACGATTGTCTAAACATACGCAAAAAGAGTTTATTTAACTGAAAAAAGATTAATACCATATGAAAGGGTAAATTAACAAATTAATGAAAATAATATACATATATAAAAAAGTTTTAAAACAGTTTTAAGTTCAACCTAATTACAACTATAGCACCTAGTAATAAAGTCACAAATCTCCAAAACATTATCTAGTACTTACGATCATTCGTCATATAAAATGAGCAAAGCAATAAATTACTCTTGTCACTTACAAATGAAAAGACATATGTTAAACAACATTTAATGTGAAATCAACCTTAAGTTGTAACAAATAAAGTAATTTTTGCCTTGAGAGATACATTGTTTTGTTTTGTTTAGTGTGTTCCGGTGCACGCGTACCAAAAACGTAATGAGGTCATTCATTAGTAGATTTTACTCTCACATTTTTCTCATACCGGGCGCCTTATATATTAAAATCGATTCTTAAGGAGTAAACTCCAACAATAATAAAAGTAGCCTATGTTATTTTTAAGGTTCATTCTATCTCAGTTCAGCCATCGCGGACTTTTTTTATCGATGTTTTTAAGATATACAATTCCGTAGTACAATAATTTGATCTATCTCGTAAGGTTTAGTCAGTGTTTGCGATTTAAGCACACAAAAAATGTTTATTACGACATCGCATTACAAGTCTTTGAATTTTTCGGCTTATTTTTACTATTAATATGTATGTATTATAGATACATATAAACCTTCCTTTTGAGTCACTCTATCTATTAAAAAAGCCGCATCAAAATTCTTTTCGTAATTTTAAAGATCTAAGCATACATAGTGACAGACAGACAGCGAAAAGCGACTTTGTTTTATACTACGAGTATGTAGTGATTTATTTTTGTAAGTTCCTCCGACTACTGACTACGTAGGAGTCCCCCGTAAGAATTTCTATTTTTAACCGACTTCAAAAAAGGATGAGGTTCTCAATTCGACTGTATTTTTTTAATGTTTGTTATCTCAGAACTTTTAATTGGTAGAACCGATTTTGATGATTCTTTTTTTGTTTTAAAGGTGGTGCTTCCCTCGTGTGATCCCATTTCAATTTAGTCCAGTTTTGACAATGGCATCCATGAAAAAACCATATAAGTCTTAAATTTGCATTAACTATGTGTGCCACAAATGGACGAATAGCTCAATATCACGCCAACCGATTTCGAAGATTCATTTTATTAGAAAGGATGTAACAGGTGATTTTTTAAGAGTTAAGTTTTTCAGGTTGGCAGCACTGGTTGGTAACGGCGTCCAAACGTCATCTGTCAAAGTGAAAAGTCAAAATTCGTGCTCTGTGAAAAATCTGCATCGTTTGTTACGATCATATTATGGTCGTCATAATCGACCTGGTGAATCAACAATTCGTGCTGTTATTACCAAATTTCGCACCAAATTTACTTTGGTGGACATTAAACCATCGATTCGCATGCGTACAGTGCGTACCAAAGAGAATATTGCAATCGTAGCGTCTAGTGTTAATAAGGATCGTGAAATGTCAATTCGTCGCCGTTCTCAGCAATTGGGCATGTGTTAATCAACCACATGGAAAATTTTACGTGTCGATTTGAGTTTGAAAGCCTATAAAATTCATCTTCAACAATAATTGAAGCCGAATGACCTACCACAACGTCTAATTTTTGGTTAATGGGCCTTAGAACAGCTCCATGAAAATCCGCTGTTTTATGGAAAAATTGTGTTCAGCTATGAGGCTCATTTCTGGCTCAACGGATACATAAATAAACAAAACTGTCGTATCTGGAGTGATGAACAACCACATGCCATGCAAGAAATACCGATGTATCCTAAAAAAACGACAGTTCGGCGTGGTTTATGGGCTGATGGCATCATCGGTCCTTATTTCTTCAAAGACGACCGTGAAAGAAACGTTACCGTCAACGGCGAGCGATATCGAGCCATGATACGCGACTTTTTTGCCCCAGTTGGCCGAGTTGAACTTGGTTAACATGTGATTTCATCAAGATGGTGCCACATGCCACACAGCTCGTGCAACAATGGACATGTTGAAGGATGAATTTGGTGAGCAGCTTATCTCTCGAAATGGCCTTGTGAGTTGGCCGCCAAGATCGTACGATTTAACGCCTCTTGATTATTGCTTGTGGGGTTATGTAAAGTCGTTAGTCTATGTGGACAAGCCGAACACGATTAAAGCCTTACAGGATAACATTTCACGTGTAATTCGTGGAATACAGGCCGAAATGCTCGAAAAAGTGACGAAAAATTGGACCTTCTGAATGGAACATTTGAAAAGGAGCCGCGGACAACATTTACATGAAGTTATCTTTAAAACGTAAATGGCAAAGGCCAATTTATCGATTCATCAACTCCAAAAATAACAATAATTGTAACTACATTATGTTATCGTAATAACTTGATTGACTTTTAAGTAGTCTAATATTTTTCATTTCATTTTACTTAGGAGAACTGTAAAAAATATTTTGATATTTATTTGTCATTCATAGGTATGTGTTGAGTTAGATTTGAAGTGGGTAGGTACCTACCTACCTTCTTGCGTGGTAAACACAGATCGTACCTACATATTGATGAGTAGAAAAAGTGAGTTGATTATTAAGTTATAAAAGGATACGCAATTATTTTTTACGTTTTAGTGCATATTAATTTGTTTTGGAATAGTTTTTGTTATTTTTTTTTTCTTTTTAGCTCGATGGAGTTTATCCGATTGCTAAATGATATACAATTGTGAATTTATAATTTAAATAATTTCGTAAGCTGCGCACGCGCCAGAATATAGATATTCGAATACTGTAAAATTTGACAGTTAGAACCTGTAATTCGCAAAATAAATAAAACTTTGACTGACTGAAAAGGATTTTCTAGTCGAGCGACTATAAAACTTCCTATCTTCTAATAGCAAGGTATATGATAAAGCCTTAACCATAATAGCTCAGGTTGGTTTATTATCCATAACACAAAAGCTCTACTGCCTACTTTGGGATTAGTTGGCGCTATATGAGTTGTCACTAACTATTATTTTCCCACTAAAGCTTTCCTCCTGAAACTCTGATTCCTAAGCAAAATTATTTCGCAGCGATTTTGTGATAGATCGATATATTCATATTGTTTTTAGATATACATATGAACTTGTTTTGCAAACCAGTTTGTTAATCGTATTTTGCGAGGTACCGGTTGAAATGAAGTGACGGTTAATGCATACTTTTAAATACTAATTGCCTGTTTGCTATAATTTAGCAATGTGACACTACGTAGTACTCTTCAGAACATTACAGACTTCCTTCTCTTCTTCAAGTTCAACTTTGAAATTACTCTTCAAATTAAAGAGGCTCTATCGCTGCCACCTATCTGGTCTTGGTATTACTTGTTTAGCTACTTAGTCTGGTATTATTGCTGAAATCGGGGCTATGGGTTCTCGGCTGGATTACTATGGATTACTACTATATGGAGGCGAAGGCTGTTCGGAGTGGCGATAGTCTCGCGCCATTTCCGTCAGCCTCGGATATCAGCTATAGAGAAGCTTAAATGAGGTTTAGCCAGAAGGCATTTACTCCGCGTCCAGAATGAAAGAAAAAAACAATGCTATGGTGCTTTTATTCTTGTAGTAAGAGAAAGAATAGTACCGTCTCGAAATTTTTAATAATAGAATTGACCTGTCTCGAATTCTTTTCATTTGTGTAACAATTTTTTGAACCTCAATCTCATCTTCGCCCGGGTGGAAGGTGCTTGCAAAAGTATATCCCTCCTCCCCGGACGACGGGAAGTAGAAGAACACTGTGGTGGTTTAAGTGGATATAATAGTAACGTGCATTGTCAAAGGCGCACGAGCACGTTTTACAGGAGTCCCACACCACCCCGTCAGGAGCCCCAAGCGGGGCACAAAGCATGTACCTTTCCCAAAAAAAAAAAAATGTTCAGCAATTCACATGCAGTGAAACTTCCCAATTGAAACTTCCCAAGTGAAACTTCCCAAGTGAAACTTCACAAGTGAAACTTCCCAAGTGAAACTTCCCAAGTGAAACTTCCCAAAAGTAGAATACATTTCATATATCCTATATCTTTAAAAGAGCAAGTCTTGTATATATCTAATATATAAAATTCTCGTGCCACAGTTTTCGTTGCCATACTCCTCCGAAACGGCTTGACCGATTTTGATGAAATTTTTTGTGCTTATTTTTTTTTTTTTGGTCTCGGGGAAAAACCTCTCTTGACGGGTTCCTCCGGCCCGGGGGGACCGAGGGATATGTGGGACTCCGGGAAAGATGTTTGGCCATCCGACTACCCACTAAAAAACCCCGTTGTTCTCCTGTCGCCTACGCCCGGGCCCACGGATATATGGCCTGCCGATCTCGTGGCCCGGGCCAGCGCCGGCCCGCCCTTTGTCTTGAGGCGGGCCCCTTCTAAAGTATTGGCGCCAGGGGGTCTGGGTTTCGTCCCCCCGGCGCTCTCCTTACAACTCTAGGAGTTGAGGGGGGCCGCGGAACAGCACGCAGCCCTCACCCTCGCGGCAAAAGTGCGGGCGGCGGATCCTCCCCCGAGGGGCCGCCCGCGGCCGCTTTTTACGGCGGCCGGAGGTCGTTACTTGCCCTCCGGCGCCGCCGACGTGGCCTGCGTTGGCGGGAGGGGAGTGTGGTGTTCGACTCCCGCTCCCGCTCCACCGCCTCCTTTGCGGACATGACTGCCTCGCAGAAGGAGGCGACGGCCGTCCATCCAGGATTTTGTGCTTATCCGGTATCTATGAGAATCGGCCAACATCTATTTTTCATCCCCCTAAATGTTAGGGGTAGTCCACCCCTAAATTTTTTTTTAATTTTTTGACATTTTATTATTTATATGGCAGAACAACGTTTGCCGGGTCAGCTAGTATACTTATATAGTTGGAATCTAGGAATCGGCTCCAACAATTTTCATGAAATTTAATATACGGGGGGTTTCGGGGGCGATAAATCGATCTAGCTAGGAATCATTTCTAGAAAATGTCATTATATTCGCTTTTTTACTGGAAGAAAAATAACAAAAATGAAAATATACAAAAATAAACAAAAATACCGAGCAAAGCTCGGTCATCCGGATATTTAGTGTATAAAAGCTACGAAATCCCGAACAATGAGACAAAAGTTATACGAAACACTATATTATACTTGTTTTCTATCTTATTCCATCGTAGGCTAAATGCTATTTATGAATGTTTTTGTCTCTTTTTGGTGTCGCTTCGTTTCATCGAATTTTCAAAACACATCCGTGCTAAAGAAGTTTAACTTCAAGAACTATCCAACATTTAAATATAACTACATTTGTTTTGCTTATAAAACGTCATTATCGATGTTAATTTGGTGGGAAATATGCTTAGAACAATAGGGGGTAGCAAGATAGGGTTGGCTATATAACACTGATAGAATCTTGTGATTCATTATCATCCTAGCGTTGAGTCCCAGTTGCAACCTAAACTTCCGCTTCAGCGCTCGGGGTCCGCTTTTCGGTTTTCTTCTTCCCCACTTCGCACGGTATTCAGCATCTCTGGTAGTGAGTCCATTAGCACGTCATCTTTTACGACGTCAATACTTTTACGGGGGCGTTTCTTTCGCCGTTTAGAACAGGATCGACTTAAATTTGTGCTAGCGGTCGAGCTGGAGACGCATCTCATACAAGGCGCGTCCTCGAGTACGTTGCCACGGCTGATCGACCCCGCTTCCATGGGCTCGGAATGCATTTCCGCCCGAAGTCATTATTACTTTATCTAAGAACCCAGCATATTTTATCCGTGCAGGGGCGGAGAAAGAATACTAACCTCTGCGGCCGCGGTCGGCCTGTCGTAAAAGGCGACAAAACAACCCACCCTAGCTACGTGGTAGGGCCTCAAGCCCGTCTAGATGGCGACCACCTTTGGTCTTAAGTATGCCGCCATAATAACCTTGTGTTGTGTTCCGCCATTAGTGACCTAAGTTCCTGTACCTTTATGGGACAGCAGCGTGTTCGCGATGCCACTGGTATTGCAAACATCCATAGGCGATGGTAACTGCTAAATTCTAAGCGGGCCGTTAGCCTGTCTGCTGTCCTACAGTATTAAAAAAAAACTTTTCTGTCTAACTTGGCTCCTGGCGGGCCAGGCAGAGGCGGCATGACCACACATTTGTTTCCCACGTATATGTTGTGATCGATAATATATACAACCTTCGCTACACTTTGCTGACTCATACACAGTGAATTGGAAAATTGCTTGCAACGTGACGTAATAATATTGATACGTTATTATTAGTGACGTAGCATTCTTGCGCTCGCTTCAATGTTTTCAAAGTATTTTTCCGTAAAGCGTATGATACGTTTTTAATTATTAATAATCTTTATATACCGTTCTATGTTATGTTCCGGCATTAGTGACCCTGTACCGCTATGAGACAGCAGCCTGTTCGCGGTACCTCCCAGCGTTGCAAACATCCATAGGCGACGGTAGTTACCATAAGCAGTTGCTTATTATTAAGTGGATACAGCCTATTTGCTGTTCCTCTGCAATAAAAAATAAGAGATGGACTAAGAGGGTGACCTTGAAGCTTTAAATTGGTTGAAGCTCAGCATTTAATACTTGAACGGCCCCTTGTTATTGGGTTATCCTAGTCTAGTTTGCCCGGACGGGAGGCGCACGCGAAAGCATATCCCTTCCTCCCGGGTGGTTTTTAGTGGGTACATCAACGACGTGCATCCCCCTTATTCACCGGGGCGTACGGGCGCATTGCACGGGATTCCCATTTTCCACTCCACAACAAAATAAATAAGCGAGTAAAATATATTTTATTACATACATACATATAATCACGCCTCTTTCCCGTAGGGGTAGGCAGAGGCCACTTCTTTCCACTTGCTACAAACCTTATATACTTGTTTCGCTTCGTCCACTTTCATTATTCCCTTCATACATGCCCTTCGGTTTAGGGTACTCTTGACCTGGCCTTTTTTCAAGACGTCCCTGATCTGGTCTCGAAACGTCCGTCTAGGTCTACCCCTTCCAACACTTCCAATTACACTCGCCTTATACACTTTTTTCGTCAATCGTTCTTCATTCATTCTCTCGACATGGCCAAACCATCTCAGCATACCTTTCTCAATTTTTGTCACTACATCTTCTTTCAGACCACAACGTTTGCATTTTGCATATTGCATATATTGCATCCAAAAAATAATGTTATAATTCAAATTACACTAATAACAGTACAATTGGCGTTCATATAGCTGTGAGCAATTTCTTCTAGACAATCACATGGACAAATCTGGTAAAAACTAACCGTTTCCGTCTGCTTCGCTGGTCGAATAACAGAAAAAAAATCGTGAGATCCTATTTTTCTTAATTTTTATATTTTCAAAAACTATTTTTTATTTCTAAAATAAAAGAAGCCTATATATATATTACTCCTTGTTATATCAGCTATCTGCCAGTGAAAGTCCCGTTAAAATTGGTCCAGCCATTTCAGAGATTAGCTGAAACAAACAGACAGACAAACAAAAATTGTAAAAAAATTGTTTTAAGTACCGTGTATACAACCAAATGCACTTAGTAAAAAGCAGTTATTTTAACACACACACAGACACTCCAATAAATGTGTCGGTTGTAAAGTTGTTGTATATGACTTGTACTGACGGCCCACTTAGAATATAGCAGTTACCGTCGCCTATAGGTGTTTGCAACGCCACTGGCATCGCAAACACGCTGCCGCCCCATAAGGGTACAGGAACTTGGGTCACTAATGCCGGAACACAACACAAGGTTATTATGGCGACATACTTAAGATCAAAGGTGGTCGCCATCCAGACGGGCTTGAGGCCCTACCACGTAGCTAGGGTGGGTTGTTTTGTCACCGTTTACGACAGGCTAACCCCGGCTGCAGAGGTCAATATTCTTTCTCCGCCCCTGCTCAGATAATAATGCCTCCGTCACCCTTCTCCCGTAATGCGGTACTTCCCTTGCGGCTGAGTAACTCATCGATTCGGGATCTCCAAGACTATGATTGTATATGCCATTGTAATCAAGATTGCTAATACTCGACCTTGTTACTTCTTGTGCCGTGAAAGTCTTGCAGATATCGGTATTTTGGTTGCACAACTCGTTAACCAAGACCTTGGCTCCAAGTCTGTGACCTCTAAATTTCCCCAATAAACACAGCTATACATATGACAATTTACAGAGCCATCTAGTCAAAAAGCCGCGGAACATTTACTAGAAAAGTACTAGACAACTGATATATTACTTACTAGCTGTGCCCGCGACTCCGTCTGCGTGGAATAGTGACTTTGGGCAGCATTTTTTGGATATGTGAGGTCAACTTATTATTATTAGAAATAAAACCTCAATGTCCAGTCTAAGCTGAACCCTATTTCATATGATTGATGATATAAATCTGAGGTCAACTTAAATTGGTAACATTAATTTCCGAAACTTATCATTTTTAACAAAAACTGTTATTTTTTCCAAAAAATATAAATAGCCTAAGTTACTCCTTGTTACATCAGCTATCTGCCAGTGAAAGTCCCGTCAAAATCGGTGGAGCCATTTCAGAGATTAGCCGGAACAAACAGACAGACAGACAGACCGACCGACAGACAGACAGACAAAAATTGTAAAAAATGTTGTTTTGGTATATGTACCGTGTATACGTCCGAATGCACTTAGTAAAAAGCAGTTATTTTAATATTACAAACAGACCCTCCAATTTTATTTATTTGTATAGATGTATTAATTTCACTGATCATTTAAAGACAATCGGAAAGACCTGGATTGAGATCAAAAATGACGCTCATGATCATTCGGGATCGAGAAGTACTGTGGATGCATTTTGCCTCATCTAGGGGACACACGAATATAAGATAACGTATTCATTTACAACAGCAGTGCTACGCGGTAGGGCTTCAATCCCGTCTGGATGGCGAACACCTTCGGTCTTAAGTATGCCGCTATAAAACTTTATGTTGTGTTCCGGCATTAGTGACCTAAGTTCCTGTACTCTTATGGGACAGCAGCGTGTTCACGATGTCGCTGGTTTTGCAAATACCCATAGGCGACGGTAACTGTAAAATTCTGAGTAGGTCGTCAGCCTGTCTGTTGTCATACAGCAATTTAAAAAAAAACAGCAAGGTATATATCATCGGCTTAATTATCAGAATGTGTTACTCCGTTTGGATAAACTTTACAGGAACAGGACATATGAAGTAATCCAATAGATAAAATACTTCACTAGATAGCATTTAAAGTTATTTCTATATTTTGTGGAGTTATGCATTCTGATAACCAAGCCGATGATATGCAGTACCCATATCACATGAACTATGCTACTTATTTTAGGACTAGATGGCTCTGAGTAAATAGTTACAGTATCATAAATTTTTAAACGAGCAATTCTTGTATATATGTATATATATATATATATATATATATATATATATATATATATATATATATATATATATATATATATATATATATATATATATATATATATATATATATATATATATATATATATATATATATATATATATATATAATTGGAATCTCGGAATCGCCTCCAACAATTTTCATGAAATTTAGTATACGGGGGGTTTCGGGGGCGATAAATCGATCTAGCTAGGAATCATTTCTGGAAAATGTAATTTTATTCGCTTTTTTTTTATTGGAAGACAAAATTTAACAAAAAGGTGGCGTTTGAGTAGTCCCAATTTAAACTGAAAAATGACTCTTCCTGACATCTATCGGCAAATAATAATACTATTTTTTTTAATTGCTTTAACGACACAACAACACTAAAGCTATTCCAGCAGATGGCGTTGTTAAGTAACACGAAGTCAATGAGTGTTTGCTTTGAGCTTAGACTAAGAAAATCAATTGTTTATTTATATTATTTGTGTGTTCTTTGCACGTGTTCACTTAAAATGCCTAAACGATCTTGAAAAAAAAAACGCTTATAAACAATCTAACTTCACGAAGCCGAAAAATACCGAGCAAAGCTCGGTCATCCAGGTACTAATATTTAAAATAATATACTACTACTAAATAATATACTTTTGCAAATTAATACGTATAGAATAAAGACTCAAATGTGGTATTATGTTCTCGAAACATCGATTATATTTTACTAAATCAAGCATCAACAACAACATTTCAAGAACACACGATTCACTCAACTATACATATCGCATGCTTAATCATAAACTGACCGATTACGATTTAGGTCTAAAGTGAGATAATATAACGGGCAGCATTATATCGACGCCCTCTATCGGCCAAACTAAGATTTCTTTCGATATCTCTTTCCCACACTGAGTTACCGCTATTTGGTTATAAGTCAATATATGGGATAAGTAGTAAATGACAAAACGTTTTTTGCGATTTCCCAAAAAATAGGTTTTTTGAGTTAGGTCAGTTTATGATTAAGCGTACGATATGTTTTCTTTGACTACCTTTTTAAAAGCTGCGCTTGCGCTGGTTGAAGACCTGTACACACTGAGCTTTTTCATAGAAATATTTCATAAAACTATTTGCATCAATCATATAAGTGAACAGCAGACGAGACCCACACGGATTATTGTGAAAATAATAAAGACATAAACATGGTTCAAGCGTTGTTAGTACTCTTTTAGATCGGCAGATTATAATAGTAACCTACATCTAGGTGACTACACAATATTTCTGTTGCTTTAGCTAGATTAAAAACCTTGGATAGACTAAAGTTGATTTAAAAAGAATTGGTAGCATGGTCTCACAAACGAGACGACGTGACCATCAATTTTTAACATAAAAAGCGCTGAGGGGCAAAACCCCCTGACACCATGGAAGAGGTCCGTTCTCATACGCCTGAGACTTGGGCTACTATCAACTATCCGTCGGCCCAAGTACTACGTGATAGTTGAACAATGTTTTTCAGGAAAACATGCTACACTGTGTTCTATTTGCCACGAGATTCTTTGCCTTCATTTAATAGTAGTTGACCCGGAAAATGTTAATCTGCAATATAATTATAAAAAAATGCGTGCGTCTCAGGACGTCTGACAGAAGTCATAACTTAAACTAATCTAAGTTGACCTATTTAATATTGAAATTATTTAACTTGAGAAAAGCTTAGGTTAGTACATAAATTTAATGTATATTAATATGATAATGTAAGGAAAGGTTATTTATTAATAAAACCAAAAATAATTTAAAAATAACTAAAGTTTACGAATTTCCAATTATCCGAAAACGGTTTTAATATTATATTAAATTAAATTATTTCCTAATTTAGATTCTTTATAAAGAAAAAAAAACTCAACTGTATTTCATTGTAATAAAGTTGCAATTGGAATAGATCTAGCGCTGTGGGTTAGAGTGAGAGAGGAGGAGCCTGCCTACCGCTGCCGTATGCGTGAGAGAAAGGGAAGCCTGACAGACTGGCGCCGTAACGCGTTACGCAACGAAGCGGTTTACCCTCCCATCAGAAGTTATCACTTCAAAAAGTAGCCTATGTCCTTCTCCAAGGTCCAATCTATCTCTATAAAGAAAATTTACCAAAATTGATTCAGCGGTACATGCGTGATAACGTAACAGACAGACATACGTTTTCCTCCGTGCAGACGCGGAGTAAAAATACTAACTTCTGTGACCGGGGTCATCATCGGGCCCCAAGCTCGTCTGGTTGGCAACCACCCCTAGTGAATAAGTATTTATTTATATATTGTTAGAACTGCGTACATTGTAATGTATATGTTGGTAAGTACATTTTGTATCAACAGTTTGCCTTTTAAGGCGTACAATATTTATAAGGTACGAGCTGACCCGGCAAACGTTGTTCTACCATATAAATAATTAACACCCCCGCAACCGCTCTTGGGGGTGGAATTTCGTAAAATCCGTTCTTAGCTGACCTCTACTCGGTGAAAAGAATATTCCTACCAAATTTCAAGTCTTTAGCTCTAATGGTTCCAGAGATATCGTGATGAGTGATTATATACGTGGAAATCTCTTATCTCTTATTTAAATATATAGATTTTTATGCTTCAAATTATTAGAAAATAATAGTAACATATTCATCTATTTGCAATTATAATTTTACTATATATAATTGTTTTATTAATTTTAACAAATAAGAAAAAATAATTTATAGTTATCAAATTAATAAAATAATATGTATGTATAAATTTTTTTATGTAAATTCCATAATAATTTGCCCCTAAGCAAGAAACTTGTCCTTCAGATATTCCTCTAAGTTATAATACGACTTCGCAATTAGTATACCGCTATTATCTTCTGTTGTGTTTCGGTATTAGTGACCTTGGTTCCTGTACCTCTATGGGACAGCAGCGTATTCGCGGTGAAGCCAGGTCCCAAATATCCATAGGCTACATACCATAGGATGGTAATTGCTTACTATTAAGTGGACGTCAGGAGAACCAAAGTCACCGACATAGCCCGGATGATTGCAAAACTGAAGTGGCAGTGGGCTGGGCACATAGCTCGAAGGACTGATGGCCGTTGGGGCAGAAAAGTCCTCGAATGGCGACCACGTACCGGAAGACGCAATGTTGGTAGGCCCCCCACAAGATGGACCGATGATCTGGTCAAGATCGCCGGAATAGGTTGGATGAGGGCAGCGCAGGACCGATCATCGTGGAGATCTTTGGGGGAGGCATTTGTCCAGCAGTGGGCGTCTTCCGGCTGAAATGATGATGATGAAGTGGACGTCTTGAAAAAAGGCCAGGTCAAGAGTACCTTAAACCGAAGGGCATGTATGAAGCGAATAATGAAAGTGGACGAAGCGAAACAACTATGTAAGGATCGTAGCAAGTGGAAAGAAGTGGTCTCTGCCTACCCCTACGGGAAAGAGGCGTAATTATATGTATGTATGTATTAAGTGAACCGTCAGCACGTCTGTTAAAAAAGGCAGTTACTTTCCTATTTACAATATTGTGCTATCGGTACGCTATGATGGCTGGTTTGACGTTTGTCCACTCCATGAAGTTTCGTATTAATTAGTAATTACATTTGAAGGAGCAAAAGCTCATCAATAATACGCAAAAGCTTCTACAATCCACTCGGCTACCACCGCTTCACACATAATACACCTTAAGTAATGTAATTAAAACACTGGCGTCATGTTGCAATGCAGCAATGAACGTAAGCGTATTGCAATCTGATTAAAGACAGTTAGAAATTCTGCCACAGATCGCACCCTTACTGTAAGCCGTTAAAGAATTCCATTGATCATCATGTTCAACTACGACAATTACTCCACCATAACGACGTTACGGTAGGTGACTCAAATATCCGGATAGTCTATAAAAGATTCGGCCGAGTATCGTTAAATTGCTCCTAAGAATTGAAGAGTTCCGTTACTTTGTCATAGATCCCATAATCAGAACCTAACCAAACTCTCATCAAACTGCCTTTGAAGTACATCCTTTCCAATAAAAAATGAATCATCGAAATCGGTTGGCATGATATTGTTATTCGTCCATTTGTCACGCACATACTTAATGCAAATTTAAGACTTATATGGTTTTCTCATGGATGCCACTGTCAGAACTGGACCAAATTGAAATGAGACTACACGACAAGTACTAGCTTTCATATAAAAAAAGAATCTTCAAAATCGGTTCACCCAGTCGAAAGTGCTGAGGTAACAAACATAAAAAAAAATACAGACGAATTGATAACCTCCTCCTGTTTTGAAGTCGGTTAATAACTGCAAATCGCTATTGACAATAAAAAACAGCAATTTGCTCCTTCAAATGTAATTACTAATTAATATGAAACTTCGTGAGTGGACAAACGTCAAAACGGCCATCATAGCTTGCCGGTATAGTAGTATGAATTAATCTTTATGTGATTTTTTTTTTGCTTTTCATTTGGTTATTGTGTATATCATTTTTATGTCACATATGACAAATAAATGTTTCTTTTAGCATTTTGGAAACGTTTCCGACTGATAGCGACTTGGATTCGATATATTATATCCGTATATTTTATAGTAGTCTTATGTATATCGCCATAATAACCTTGTGTTGTTTCCGGCATTAGTGACCCAAGTTCCTGTACCCTTATGTGACAGCAGTGTGTCCACGATGCCACTGGCGTTGCAAACACCCATAGGCGATGGTAACTGCTAAATTCTAAGTAGGTCGTCAGCCTCTCTGCTGTCCGACAGCAATAAAAAAACAATATATTCGTATTATTATTAGTTTTAATTTATATTGTTTGTTTGACGTATTTCTTATGCATATGTTTAATATTCTATCTATTCTATTTTCTATCTAATTAATTCTATGAAACGTTTCTTTCTTATTAATGGGTAGTTTTGCTGTCTTAAGTCGGGAGACCCGCTGTAGTTTAGCACAACTCTAAATAAATTCGTTAGAGATTTATCTCTTGATGCAAAAACAATAAAAATACTTCTATCAAATATGAATAAATATAAAATATTTCTAAAAACAGGTATTTTAAAATCCAAACGTGTCATGTCGGCTGCGATGCGAAATTTATAAAAGGAATGCTTTATTACGCGCGGATACATTACGTGTCTTAATGTCGATGAAGTAAGTCGACTTTCCGATACCAATCGCGAACGTAGCTCGAAGAAGTTCCTATTAAGGTTTTATTCGTGAAAAATATAAGTGTCTAAAAAGGTTTGTTGTGACACGTGTTCGTTTTTTGAAATTTTAAAAATATCTTTAATCGTAATCGAATTATTAAATGTCAATCAAGTGACATTTGAAGTTTTTTTTCTTACTTTTGCAGCTGTTTTTTACGTACTTTAAAAAAAATTAAATTAGAAGTAGGTGAACTTGAATGGTCAGAAATACTAATTTAAATTAAAGCGTTATGTAATGATTTTACTCTTTTTATATATTGCTTGAATGATTTATTGTTTTGTGTACATGTCGGGTCACACCCTAAGATTTTTATTGCTACTAAGTATATATAAATTAAGATTTAAATTAGCAAGTATTTTATTAATACATATCTGTTTACTTCAGCTTTACTCGATTAAATATGACCTGTGTTATTAATTTACATTTGAATAAACTTCTGTATATTATATTAAAAAGTAGAATAAATAAAAATATACAAATTGTCGGATATACATAGATACATGGACAATAAGGTAATATTAATACAATAAATATGCTTAAATTAATTTTAAAAATACAATATATTAATAAAATTCGGTACATTATTGTATTCCATAAAATAAACAAATATTTCATATTTTAACTGTCACTGAACTTTGTGAAATATTAATATGTTTACACATGTGTTTTTTATATTAAAAAATGCAATAATAAGGATTTAATTAAAATTTTGTGAATAATAGTTTCATTTTTAAAGTTGAGAAAACTTCAATAAATATCAAAAATATGCGCTAAACATCATGAAAGTGTGGATCAGTATAGAACAGCTGTGAAAATTTCAGATTTTTCTTTCGTTTAAGCCTTTGGCTAGTTATCCCGGGATTTAAACGGACAAGTCATATAAAGCTAAATCTACTTAACCATAATTTCCGCGGACATTTGTTTTTCTTCCTATAATACATACCGGCACATACCGTTTTTTCTACGTGTATATTGTCTAAAATTTTATACATATTATTTTTTATTTTATGTAATAAATAAAAATTAACTGTATTATATTATTTTTTTGTGATAAAATATGATATATTTTATCAAAATAATTTCTCATTATACTTTATATCATATATATATATATACTTAATATATAAAGCATATTTTCTAGAAAGAAAAATGCATTTTTAAATTCTCGAATATATTTAATATAATTAAAAAAATACACATTCTTTTTAAGAGATTTCGGTCCACAAATTGAGTAGTCACTTTAATTTTTTAAAGTTTTTTCTGTAAACTTATAAGATTAAAATATAATTAAAATTCAAAAATCGAACACGAATAGATTATCTTAAATATGACATTTCGAAGGAACAAAACAGTGTATAGTGATGTGACGAAAATTGTTGAAAGAAGTTTCTACGTGTTTTTGTACAGTGCACGTGTTTAAAAAAAACAACAGATTTATTT
The DNA here is from genome assembly GCA_963693495.1 of Malacosoma neustria. NCBI lineage: Eukaryota > Metazoa > Arthropoda > Insecta > Lepidoptera > Lasiocampidae > Malacosoma > Malacosoma neustria. The sequence continues at coordinate 3,467,253 of OY856399.1, read as the reverse complement.
ATATTTTGACAAATACTTCCTTAATATCTTTTTTTTATTGCTGTAGGACAGCAGACAGGCTGACAGCCCGCTTAGAATTTAGCAGTTACTCTCGCTTAAGGGTGTTTGCAACGCCAGTGGCATCGCGAACACGCTGCTCTCCCATAAGGGTACAGGAACTTGGGTCACTAATGCCAGAACACAGCACAAGGTTATTATGGCGGCATACTTAAGACCAAAGGTGGTCGCCATCCAGACGGGCTTGGGGCCCTACCACGTAGCTAGGGTGGGTTCCCGCCCCTGCACGGATAAAATCTATTTTTGTGTGTAATTTATAAGTAATTCTCGTTCATAATATGATTTCTCACTCATAAATACAACTCTTAAATGGAAGATATAATGCGTGCGCCTCTTTGTCAACTGTGGGGGCGCTCAGGTTCATTGCACGGGATATAAGTATGGGATAGCTTATTTATGGCGTGGACTACAAGGTGAATTTTTAAAAAACAATTGTCTCGAAGCCTGTTTCTAATAATATTCATCACAGATTATACAAAGATTAATTAATATAATTTTGACATTTCCTATTTCTAAACCAGTCGAATATTGAGATTAGTAATTGGGCGAATTTTGAATAAGGAACTCGATACGGAACTAACGTACTTTGGGAAGGGCTTTTTGACATTGTTTTTTAAGATGTTGCCTACATTGATAAAGAGATAGAGACATGAGTAGTTCGAGAGGGAAAGGGATAGGATAACTCGCGTTTAATCTAATATATAAAATTTTCGTGTCACAGTTTTCGTTGCCATACTCCTCCGAAACGGCTTGACCGATTTTGATGAAATTTTTTGTGCTTATCCGGTATCTATGAGAATCGGCCAACATCTACTTTTCATCCCCCTAAATGTTAGGGGTAGTCCACCCCTAAATTTTTTTTAATTTTTTGACATTTTATTATTTATATGGCAGAACAACGTTTGCCGGGTCAGCTAGTATTTTATATATTTATTTGTGCACTCTGGGACCAAACTAGAGACTACGGATTCGTTCTCACAATCAACTGCTTAGGCAACTCATACGGTGACGGAAAGTCCCACGCCCAACAGTGGGATTTGTGGGTTGTATATTTTTTCTTATTATATTCATAATGTCCGAAACTTTCTTGTACCTATTTGAAAATAAAGAAGAATGCATACAGACAATTTACGTGAAATCTAGAATATAACTAGTCTGATAAACAGATCAACACGGAACATAAGAGACAGTTATTTAATAAATTCATTGTTAAAATTGTACCCTCATAATATTTTCTAAACTGGGGAAATTTTTCGAAAATGGGGCCATAAGAAGTATATCTTCAACAATATTTCTCGGCCTACGCGGCTTTTCCTGTACAATAATAATAACAATCTTGCGACAGTATAGATCCGTAATAGTAGCAACAATAAAATTAATAATGCAATTAAAAAACAATCAACAAATTACTAGAAGCCTCCTATCTTCGGTTTGACACAATTTGTATATTTACTGCGACATTTGAAATATTAATTTTCCTTAATTCTTTGTTACCTTGATTCTTCATCATAATGTGTGTCTGATGTGTTGGCTAATTATCACATTTGGATACCAACGTAAGTGCCGTGGCTTCGAATCCGCTAAGCCAGTTTTTCTTGCCTAGTGTGCATATTAAAGCGAAATTTCCATAAAATCCGTTCATAATGAGCGTCTATATCGCAAAATCACTAATTATGCTAAATTTAAATTCAATCGGGTGTATAGTTTTAGAGATTTCGCGATGGGTGGTATTTTGCTTATATATATGAACATTATCATATAATAGAGACATTTTATTCTACAAAATTATAGAATAAAAGGTCAATGAACTTGAATTATAAACAGTATTTGTCAAAATATAAAAGTGCGGTTTCATTGCGACTTCATTAATAACTTATTACGTTAAAAATAATTCATTAAATTTATTTCTAATAAACAGTGATTAATCATTACTAGCTTAGCCTTATTCCAATCATTTAGGTTCGACACAATATGTCTTGAGACGTAACTAGACGTAATTAGACAGTGATCATTTATTTTTGGAATAACTTTTTAACTTATTGTATAATTATATTATGATACATTTTTTTTATTTAGTCTTCTTCCTGTCCTTTTCAAACATTATGTGGCGGCACTTGTTCTTTTCCTCCACTCTCCTCTGTTAGCCATCTTAGCATTCACACCTATCTTTATATTTTCTCCGTGCAGTGGTGGAGTAAGGCCAGGGTCGCCCTGTCGTAAAAGGTGACAAAACAACCCAAGCGACGTGGTAGGGTCAATAAGTATGCCGCCACACTAACCTTGTGTTGTGTTCCGACATTGGTAACCCAAGTTCCTCGTTATCGGCCTTAAGTGTCGCAAACATCCATAGGCCACGGCAACTGATTACTAAGCTGGCCGTCAGCCTATCTTCTGTTCCTCAACAATAAAAAAACCTGTTTTCAGCATATCATACTTTACGTAATCCATCTTTTTATTGGTTTGCCTCTTCTTCTGTATCCATGCACGCCATGTATATGGCATTCTTCTAATCGCATTATATGTTCGTAACATGTTAGTTTTTAAATTTTTTCTTTAAATATATAGTAAAATTGTTTTTGTATATTAATAAGATGTTTAGTATTCACATAATTTAAGATAAATGCGAAGTTGTAGAATAAAAATAGTAACACTGTTCATGGAAATTTCCAACAATGTTAAATAATTTATATACTATGTTTATAAATAAATACATTTATTAAAAAAGTTTTTAATGTTCGTACAATTTTTAGTGAAGTCGCAGTGAAACAGTGCCTTAAAAAAATTTAAAACTACAGGAATATTTTTATGAAGAAAATTAATTCAAAATGAAGGACTTAGTTCGAATTTGGAATCAAATATCTGACAGAAGATATAGTACCGATAAGGATGTGAAAGATACAAATAATCGACTAAAAAGGATCGATTTAGATAAAATCGATTCAAATTACGCTGAATGCGAAGGACTCGACGCGAAATTCGAAGAGATCGATTTTAACGATCGCAAAGATGCGATTATTAATCGATTATTTGAGAGACGGAGGAAAGGACAAGTGGCCAGGCAGCCTAAGTGTAAGTTTTGTTTATTTTTTATATATGTAATATGTTAGAGGTCAATAAAATCATATGTGGGAGTTAAGGGGAAAAAGTTACTGTACATTGTTTATTATAGTTCAAAACACGTCAGAGTGCGGCGCTAATGCAGCTGCATCAATTGAAGTATACTGAGTTATAAATTTTTTATCCAACTCTAATAAATACAGGTACTTACCTTTAACATGTACACTGATGCGATTGTGGTGCCACCTTTATTTAGTGGATTTTGACGGACACTTCAAACATAGAGATGATTCTCCTTGCCTATACCCAATAATACCTAACTAAAAGTCACATTCAACTATTTAAAAAAATACATTAGCACATCAGTATTAAAATGTCTACTACCTTCCATTAATAGTGAAAGTATAATATCGAATTCATGACCCTCAGGTTATAAATTTGAATCACGGACATAGATTTAACCTGATTTATCCATTTAAAATGGATATAAATAATATAGCACGTTTGATTTTTATCAAAATTTAGATTTAGTCTTTTACTTACCATAAATCTATTCGGCGCTTGCGCATGGTCATTGATTTATGTGTATACTAGCCGATCACGCCCGCTCCGCTGGGCGATTAACAGGCAAAAGTAAATCGAAAAAAAATGAGAAAGCGTCTTCTTCTTCGTAAAAAATAAAAAAAAATCAATAAAAAGTATATATGTTACTTCTAATACCTCCAAGAATATGTGTACAAAGTTTCATGATGATCGGTTAAGTAGATTTCGCGTGAAAGCGTAACAAACAAACTTACTAACATTTATAATATTACTAACTGTGTCCGCGACTCCGACCGCGTCGAATAGTGACTTTGGGCAGCATTTTTTGGATATATCTTTTGGTTTATTTTGGATTACAAACCCTATAAACCCTAATATATAAATAAATGAAATATGTAAACAGTCAGTGTTATCGAATGCAACTGCCATACGCCTCCGGAATACGTGCGTTCGAACCTAAAAAACCAGCCTAAGCTAAACCTTATTTCATATGACTGATGATATAAATCGGAGGTCAAGTTAAATTGGTCTCCAAAATTTCCGAAACTGATAATTTTTAGCTAAAACCATATTTTTTTTTCTAAAATTAAAGTAGCCTAAGTTACTTCTTGTTACATCCGCTATCTGCCAGTGAAAGTCCTGTCAAAATCGGTCCAACCGTTTCATAGCCGGCACAAACAGACAGACAGACAGACAAAATTTTTAAGAAATGTTGTTTTGGTATATGTACCGTGTATACATCCAAATGCACTTAGTAAAAAAACGGTTATTTTAATATTACAAACAGACCCTCCAATTTTATTTATTTGTATATATATAGTATTATAGTATGAATTATGGTACTGCGAACCTGGTTTCGTTTTTCACAATTCCATACACTGCTCGGATTGCCCTAAAGGGATCGGATATACCGAAAATGTGGGTATGCAGATTGCTTTACAATGTTTTTCTTCATAATCACGCGGCAATTAGCTTATAACTTGTCCATTAGGCGAGAAAACTGCCCTAATGGTGTCGGCTTAAGTGTGTGTCATCATAATTCGAACCAATTGTGTAGTTTCAGCTTAAGGCTTTTTTGCGGCGGGGGTCGGTCTCTCGTAAAGGCGATAAAACAACCCTAGCTAGGTAGTGTGGCTAAGCCCGTTTTGATGGTACCATATCTGATCTATAAGTATGCCGCCATAATAACCTTGTTTTGTGTTCCGGTATTAGTGAACCAGTTTCCGATGCCCCAAGCGTCGCAATCCATAGGCGACGGTAACTGCTTATTATTGCGTGGGCTATCAGAATGTCTGATGTTCCTCAGGAATTAAAAAAGGCACTTAAAATCATGGCTCCTTGTATATAATGTGTTATCTACTGTTTAAGTTACTTTATGTGTTATTAAATACTCGTATTGTCATTCTAAGTAATTTACTTAATAGAAACATGGTTACTCAACCGCAAAGTTATTTTAATAAGTTATTGCTTAACTATATATTTTATAATAAATTGATTCTACACACTATTTTGCAAAATAAATAAATATATTGGGAAATTTCGCACAACGCCATCTAGTCCCAAACTAAGTGGCATAGCACTTGCGTTATGGGTACTAGACAACTGATACATACATACATATAATCACGCCTCTTTCCCGTAGGGGTAGGCAGAGACCACTTCTTTCCACTTGCTACGATCCTTACATACTTGTTTTGCTTCGTCCACTTTCATTATTCCCTTCATACATGCCCTTCGGTTTAGGGTACTCTTGACCTGGCCTGACAACTGATATACTACATATATAATTTTATTTTGTAAATAAATACATAAGTAATATACATAAACACCCAGATGCTTTTATCCGTGCAGGGGCGGAGAAAGAATACTAACCTCTGTGGCCGGGGTCAGCCTGTCGTAAAAGGCGACAAAACAATCCACCCTAGCTACGTGGTAGGGCCTCAAGCCCGTCTGGATGGCGACCACCTTTGGTCTTAAATATGCCGCCATAATAACCTTGTGTTGTATTCCGGCATTAGTGACCCAAGTTCCTGTACCCTTATGGGACAGCAGCGTGTTCGCGATGCCAATGGCATTGCAAACACCTATAGGCGACGGTAACTGCTAAATTCTAAGCGGGCTGTCAGCCTGTCTGCTGTCCTACGCAATAAAAAATAGATGCTGGACGGGAATCGAACTCGTGACCTCCGCAAGGGTGTCGACGTGCGTTACCCGTTACGTCAGGAGGTCGTCAAATGATTTTTTGTTATATACAAACTAGCTGACCCTTCTTCCTCCTGCCCTTATCCCACATTATATGGGGTCGGCTCAACATGGTCTCTCCTGCCACTCTCCTCTGTTAGCCGTCATCCCAACATTCACAGCCTTTTTTGCCATATCATCTTTTACACAATCCATCCATCTTTTCTTTGGTCTACCTCTGTTCCTCTACCCTGTATCCATCCACTCTTATTTCTATCATTTTCCATGTTATATGGCATTCTTTCCTGCGCATTATATGGCTAGTGTATTACTTTACGTTTTTCAATAACTGGCGCTACTTTCATACTTCCTCTAATACTTAGTTTCTCAACCGGTGGCTCGCGACCCCTAGATTGGTCGCGTTTGTTATTAAAGGCAGTCGCAGTCTGTTGAAAAATAATAAGACATCGAATTATAGAAACTATAGAAAAGATTCATTTATTAAAGGAATTAATTTTAGTGTGATGTTATAAAATTAAATATTACGATGTAATAAATAATAACATGAAAAAATAAACTTATTGCTTACTTTATTTAATTAAAATGATTAATCATGAACATTAATTAGCTAATGCGATGTTTGGCATTGTTTCTGACTTAAAAGTATATTCTATACATGGATCATCATTGCAAACACTCATAAGTAAATTAGTTTCGAGTGATTTGATTGTGATTTTGAGTAAGTGAGTCGGTTCCGTCTTATTTTTTTTATTTTTTTTAAACTGATTTTTTATTTGATTTAAAACTGAATAATTTATTATTAATCGAGTGTAAAGAGGTGTAAATAATACAAATAGCAGTGTGTGTGTATACTCTGATGAGTGTAACATCAGTGGGCCTACGCGAAATAAGGACGAGTAACGGGATGAGTACCCTTAATTTTCATTTCCCTTCGCTAGTTCTTCGTGTAGCCAGACCCAATATCATATACAATATCGAGACGTAATAAAATATAAAGTAGTTATTAAATGTATGAATAAACAATTAAAATATTATTATAATTTTATAGTACGGAGTCGGGAGACTTTTTACTTAACTTTTTGGCTTTTTTGTGGGTCGCGACATGAAAAAGGTTGATAAACGCTGCTCTAATATAATCATTTCTAATTTTATCCATTTTCGTAACTCCACACATCGATCTCAGTATTCCCGTCTCCGCAGCATATTCCTTAACCTTTCGTTCCTCTCCTTTGTGGTCCAGCATTCCGATCCATACAATACGACAGGCCTTATTACGGATTTACAAAATTACTAGTTTGCTGACCCGGCAAACATTATCTATACAAATAAATAAAATTGGAGGGTCTGTTTGTAATATTAAAATAACCGCTTTTTACTAAGTGCATTTGGATGTATACACGGTACATATACCAAAACAACATTTTTTACAATTTTTGTCTATCTGTCTGTCTTTGTTCCGGCTAATCTCTGAAACGGCTGGACCGATTTTAACGGGACTTTCACTGGCAGATAGCTGGTGTAACAAGGAGTAACTTAGGCTACTTTTATTTTAGAAAATAAATGGATTTAGTTAAAAGTGATCAGTTTCGGATTTTTATTAATCCAATTTAAGTTGACCTCAGATTTATATCATCAATCATATAAAATAGGGTTCAGCTTAGGCTGGACTTTGTAGGTTCGAACGCAGTTTGTTTCATTTATTTATATTTTAGGGTTCATAGGGTTTGTAATCCAAAATAAACCATAAGATATATCCAAAAAATGCTGCCCAAAGTCACTATTCCACGCGGACGGAGTCGCGGGCACAGCTAGTTCTACAATATACTCGTAAATTAAAAAAAAAAATACATTTTGGACAGGAGTTCTTAATGAGCATCTACATCGCGAAATAAGTAACTATGTTAACTAGTGTTATTATTATTGTATATTGTAATATACTCACTTATTGTACAATAATATTCTCGTACATATGCGTAATATCAGTTGTCTAGAATATATGATTAAATTGCTGGACTGCTTCTTAAAACTAGTTCTCACTGTGTTTGTTGTAATAAATTAATTTATTTATCTGCTAATAGTTTTAGTCTTGTCAATCAAATGCTTGCATAAAACTAGATATTTAAAAAACTTGAGAGGTGTCAAGGGACAACCGGATGGAACGAAGTTCTTTTCGATTAATTAGTGAAGGAATTGTAATAATTTTTTTTTAATTTATAATAATATTTTTTTATTATTAACAAATATAATGTAATATAAACTTAATAAGCAACCAACCTAACTCCATCAGCAATATCCGGAATTTGTGCAGAAACACTGTCAGGATTCATTATTATTATTTTTTTATTATTTATTATGTACAAAAAACCTGTATACACTCAACAAAAATAATCGTCGCGACACCACACTGTTCAATGCGAAATAGAAATGAAAATATCTAGCTTGATTTCTATAAGAGAGAGAGAAAGACAGACAGAGAAACATGCGCACGCCGCACAGCTTACTATAGCAAAAAGTGTCGTTACAACTTTTCGTGAGAATTTTTTCCGTCTAGCCCCCTTTCACAATGCGCAATAAGAAACTTCGTTCCAAAATCTAGACGTTTGAGATAAAGACTTTTTTCACTCACTTAGTCCACTTGTCAGTATGCGAAAGCATATCCCTCCCTCCCGGGCTCCGGGCATAAGAAATACACTAGGGTGGTTTATAGTGGGAAACCCAGCGACGTGCGTCCTCTTTGTCAACTATTGGGGGCGTACGGGCGCATTGTAGGTTTTCCATAATATCCTACCGCCAGCCCCCACGTGGCGGGGTGTGCATTAAACATTTTCCACCTCATAAAATAGCCTATGGTGTTTGTGTTTGTTTGTGTGTGAACACAACACAAGTTTATTATGGTGGCATTTTGTAATTAGTTTGCAAAAAAGATAACGAATTAGTTATTAAGGCCTAGACCTTTTTAATAATATACCTTATCGTTTTAAAAATATACTTTCAATTCTGGTTTGAAACGTGTTTATAAAAATAATATTTGTTTATACTTCCTTATTCGTAACTAATATTTAGATTAGTCCATAAATGCGAAAACATGTTATCCGTTTTAGATTTACAGTGAGCTATTTTTATTGATGTAAATTGTTTGCGTTATAAATAAAATTAAATAAAATACTCATAGATTAGGGGTTTGGGGCCCTATCATCTAGCTAAGGTTGTTTTGTTGCTAATATTGTCATTAATCTGACAGTGTTTTATAGAGTTCATATTTTTTATTTATTATATATTAATATTTATTTTTCAATGTCTTCATTCTGTTTAATTATGTTTGAATTTTGAAGTGTTCTTCTGTCGTGACTTCATTTTTTAATTACTTGTTGTAATCCAGTTTTGCGTTATTTGTTGAATTTATTTTTTGGGATATTATTGTGTGTGCGTGTATTGTTCTAAAATAAAAATATTTCTTTCTACATCTTATCTTTCGACAGGCCAACCCCGGCCACAGTATTAGTCCGTCCCTGTACGGATAATTATAGTCAGTCTGTCTGCTTGTTTCGCAGCAGTTAAAAAAACTTCTTTATGTTTTAGACGTAAATTAAAATTTTAAATGTTTCGACCTTGATATTTTCGGCATCACCATAAAATTTAATGATTCTGTTTACAAGGTTGGCGAATTCAAAGACTTGATGGTAAATGGCTGAGCTAAGCTCAATGAGTTTTTTAATAAATACCACGCTTGGTCACAGGGAGGGATAAAGGTCATGTATTCAATATCTTCTAAAGGAAATACACAATAACAGACAGGCTAACGGTTCACTTAATACTTAGCAATTAGTGACGCTATGGCCACTGCTAACAAGCTACTGTCCGTGTACGGGAACAGGAACCTGGGTCACCAATGACTTAACACAAGGTTATTACGGTGACATCTTTATAGACCAGGGTTGGTTGCCATTCAGACGGGTTTGGGGCCCTACCACATAGTAAAAAACATGGGTTATTATATTATAATAAAATAGGTCGTCTACCTGTCTACCAAGCACATACAATAAAGTTCGCAAATTTTTCACACTGTCGTAAAATTTATTTATTAAGCGTGAAGGTTATTTTTGGAGTTTATTCCTTAAGAATCGATTTTCATATATAAGGCGCCCGGTATGAGAAAAATGCGAGGAGTAAAATCTACTAATGAATGACCTCGTTACGTTTTTGGTGCGCGTGCACCGGAACACACTAAACAAAACAAAATGATGTATCTCTCAAGGCAAAAATTACTTTATTTGTTACAACTTAAGGTTGATTTCACATTAAATGTTGTTTAACATATGTCTTTTCATTTGTAAGTGACAAGAGTAATTTATTGCTTTGCTCATTTTATATGACGAATGATCGTAAGTATTGGATAATGTTTTGGAGATTTGTGACTTTATTACTAGGTGCCATAGTTGTAATTAGGTTGAACTTAAATCTGTTTTAAAACTTTTTTTATATATGTATATTATTTTCATTAATTTGTTAATTTTACCCTTTCATATGGTATTAATCTTTTTTCAGTTAAATAAACTCTTTTTGCGTAAGTATGTTTAGACAATCGTACTTAAGTAGTTAACTCCAGTCGTGCGTCAGAACAGACACACACAGTTTTTTTTTTTATTGCTGAGGCATAGCAGGCAGGCTAACGGTCCACTTAATAGTAAGCAGTTAATATTAAACTGTAAATGATTACGACGCCAGCCGCGAACATGCTGCTGTCCCATAATGGTACAGGAACCTGGGTCAATTATGCCAGAACACAACACGAGGTTATTATGGCGGCATACTTAAGACCAAAGGTTCAGGAGAACATAGATAGAGGCACCAGAGGCAAATCTATATATATTCTCAGTGACAGTCAAGCTGCAATCAAGGCCATCGCCTCCTTCAAAGTTGACTCCAGACTTGTCCTGGATGCCATTCAAACCTTGAATGGGCTTGGAAGGCATAACAGGGTAAGATTAATGTGGATCCCGGGACACGAGGGAGTACATGGCAATGAAATGGCAGATGAACTGGCAAGAGAGGGCTCAACTCAAACTCAACTGTAGGCATTCCGACTAGCCTCGTGAAAGCCACATTCAGGGATTTTGCAGACCGCAGTCAACAACAACACTGGCTGACTAGAATCGGTCTGGAACACTCCAAAAAATTTTTGGGATCCACGTACAAAGCACGAGGATCCATCTGGAACATGAGCAGGGGGCAATTACGCTACTTGCTTGGAGCCTTTACTGGGCACTTTGGAACCAACAAGATGCTCATGAAGATGGGTCTAGCCGCGACACCCATATGCAGGTTGTGTGGGGAACATACAGAACGCATGGAACACCTACTGTGTACATGTGATGCATTGGCCAGGAGGCGAATGAATCTTTTGGGGGTAGGATATCCAACACCGGAAGACTACAGGCTCCTATCTCCATACCTCATTGTTAGGCTCATGAAGCAGATCTTCAATGAGATTGGAGAGGAGTGATTGCTATCTAGGGGAACACAAAAGATCCCATTGGGTCGAAGTGTCCGAGATATTTCTCGGCCCCAAAATAAGATAAGATAAGATAAGACCAAAGGTGGTCGCCATCCAGACGGGCTTGAGGCCCTACCACGTAGCTAGGGTGGGTTGTTTTGCGGAGGATGGTCGGTAGCGCAGAGTCGTGGGATGCGGTGGTGACATCACGTCCTCGCAGAAGGAAACTGCGGAACCGGAGAGGGAGATATCGACTCCCTTCCCCGGCCGAAAAAGGTGCACCGGGCGCAGGGGAAGGGCGGGCAACGCCCTTTTCCGGCCCCCATGAATTGGTCCAGGGGCGAGGGACTTGGGGAAGTCCCAGCCCCCTATTCGATGGACCCGAGGCGGAGGCGCGCGCGAGTGTCGGCGCGTGCGTCTGAGACGATGCACGGGGTAGCTGAACACCTCACTACCCTGTGCAGGAGACGAGGCCCGGACAGACCAGGCCAGCGCGCGCACATGCGAGGAGACACCACAGGAGGATGGTTTTAGCCGGTAAGAATCCGGCACGCCCCTCCGCCTTTCCCCAAGCGGAGGTAGTCCATGAGGATTTCCACCTTAAAAAAAAAGGTTGTTTTGTCAGCGACAGGGCGACCCTGACCGCAGAGGTTGGTATTCTTTCTCCGCCCCTGCACGGATAAAATTTAATACATTCATTTCTAATTTTATCCATTTTTTACTCCACTCATCTGGTATTAATATGTATGTAATAATGATAACAAGGAAGAAGCTTTTATAAATGTAACCATAACAATGAACGCAAAAAGTGCCCTGAAAATTTGCCCTAAAAGCGAGATCACATTTCGTAATACATGCATGTATAAATCATTTTATACTTCCTGATTCATTATCCTCGTAGGCTGTACAACACTTGGCATAAAGCCTTTGTAAGACTAATGAACGTTATTAGTTAGTAATTAGTGCAACATGCTATATAACTGTCTTTGTCCATTGTCATACGATAACAGACGCTCAGTATATTTGTATATTTTTAAATTTATTAGCATGATAAATAGATTATTACACACTTTATTGCACACTTTTTGCTTGTATGGTACTTTGCCAGCCTGGATGGCTAACACCAGGTTTCTAAGCATGTCGCCATACTACTACGCGAACGACAGCGTGTTAGCAGTTGTTAAGTGGGCCGTCAGCCAAATCTGTTGTTGCACAGCAATAAAACAAGTGAATAATGTAACTATAAACTAATAGTAACATTGAAATATTTGACTCGTTTAGGTATATTTTTCTTTTACAAATAAATCAACTGAATACCGTGATAATTGACACAGAGGCATCTAGTCTTGAAGCAACCAGAATGCTTGCGTTATGGGTATTAGAAAACTGATATACGAGTACTCTTGTAAATAAATACATATTAAATAAAAATATAGCAGATCTGACAATGGAAACAGACATACATTACGTTCTTACATCTAAACCGGTATTTGACCGGTAAAACCATGGTCTTTGTTTCATTGATAGTTTATGACTTTTATGACGTATATTTGCTAGAATATGCATCATTTGTAATCGATTTGAAGCCTCATCCGTTTTAAGGTCGAGCAGCAGTCTTGACGGACATGCGCCAATAAAGGCAATTATTTCGTTTCCTCTCCAGCTAAGGACTCATCCATATTGTTTTTTCCTTCCCTTCTCCTCAAGTAAATCCCCAAGTTCGTTTGGATGGCAACCACTCCAAGTCTATAAGCAAGCCGTCATAATAACCTTATGTTATATTCTGAAACTAGCTGTGCTCGCGACTCCGTCCGCGTAGAATAGTGACTTTGGGCAGCATTTTTTGTATATGTGAGGTCAACATAAATTAGATATAAAACCTACATGGTCCAGCCTAAGCTGAACCCTGTTTCATATGACTGATGATATAAATCTGAGGTCAACTTAAATTGGAAACTAAAATTTCCTAAACTTATCTTTTTAACAAAAACTATTTTTTTTTTCTAAAATAAAAATAGCCTAAGTTACTCCTTGTTACATCAGCTATCTGCTAGTGAAAGTCCCATCAAAATCGGTGCAGCCATTTCAGAGATTAGTCGGAACAAACAGACAGATAGACAAAAATTGTAAAAAATGTTGTTTTGGTATTATACGTCCGAATGCACTTAGTAAAAAGTGGTTATTTTAATATTACAAACAGACCCTCCAATATTATTTATTTGTATAGATAACCCAAGATCCACTCATACGCGGATGGTAGTGTGCTATCGGTGCGTGGTGTCGCAACATCGATAGGCGACGGTTACAGGTTACTATTAGGTGGGGTGCCTGCTGTACCACAGCAATAAAAAAATGCACACGTTCTCGTAGGCCTCGAACCCCTGATAGTAGTTCTATAAATAGTTGACTACAAAGTACCATTTTAACATAATCTTTTAATAATACACATAAAGTTATTTGATTTACATTTTTTTTACATATCTGTTTCGATTGACGACAACAACATAGCTATATACAAAATTTTCCAAATTATTCGTTACGGACACTGAATTCGGTGTAAATTGGCATTTAAACGACTTGTTGGGTACGAGATGTAAATCATTATCATTAATACTGTATTTGAAGAATTTTATTATCTGTTGTGCATGCTTGGGGAACTCGGTGGTGTAGTGGAATTCCGGGATCAGCATAAGACAACCATGATATATCCTCATACGCGTTCTTCATAAGGGGTTGCACGTTCTCTATAGAGAGAAAAGGATGGGGGAAGGAAGCGCCAGTCATATGGAGTATGTCATCTGATAAAGCTGATGATGGTATCAGTCTGAAGACAAGGTATTAGCACTCCTAAGCCCAGGAGGTATCTTGAGGGTGTGGGTCGCTGTATTCTCGCCAGCACCACTATGTGATAGAGGCACGCAGAAAGAAGAATACTGGCCCCTGCAGCTAGGGGTCTGTCATCTTCTTCTTCGTGTTCCTCTCCAATCACTGAAGGTTGGACATCAGCCTTGAAAACCTCGCTTTATCCCTGGCGAGGTGAAACAGTTCCGCGGCGCTCTTAACTCCGGTCCACTCGCGGACGTTTCGAAGCCACGACTTTTCCGACGGCCCCCTCGACGTTTACCCACAATTTTTCCCATTATAATGAGTTGCAGTAAATCGGATCTCTCGTGTCTGAAGACATAACCGAGGTAGGCAACTTTTCTTGTTTTGATGGTCTGCATCTACTTGCGGGTCTGTCATAAAAGGCAATAAAACCACCCTAGCCAGATGGTAGGGTTACAAACCTGTTTGTATAGTTCCACCAGTTTCTAAATACGCCATAATAACCTTGAGTTGTGTTCCGGTATAAGTGACCCGGTTCCAGATCCTTTATTTTTTTTTATTGCTGTAGAACAGCAGACAGGCTGACGGCCCGCTTAGGATTTAACAGTTACCGTCGCCTATAGGTGTATGCAACGCCAGTGGCATCGCGAACACGCTGCTGTCCCATAAGGGTACAGGAACTTGGGTCACTAAGCCGGAACACAACACAAGGTTATTATGGCGGCATACTTAAGATCAAAGGTGGTCGCCATCCAGACGGGCTTGAGGCCCTACCACGTAGCTAGGGTGGGTTGTTTTGTTGCCTTTTACGACAGGCCGACCCCGGCCACAGAGGTTAGTATTCTTTCTCCGCCCCTGCACGGATAGAAGGGAAGAAGATAGTATGCTGACGGCAGCAAGTAATTGTTTACTACTAAAAGGACCGTCAGCTGGTCTACTGTCCCACAGTAATAAGGGTGCCCAAGTTTTTCAATCCAGTCTAGTGACATAGTATCTAATCTCCACCTGCTTAGCTAATGTCGATCTGGACGACGGCTTGCTGCCATGCGCTTACCCAAGATATGGATCCGGTAATGAGGGAACTGGTTTCTCTGACCTTCAGGACCAGCATACCCATTTGTTTATTTCAAAAATTATTGACCCTTAGTTATCTATACATTTACGTGGGGAACAAATGTCTAGCCATGTCGTCTGCGCCGGGCCTCGGCAGCAGGAGTAGACCCAATAAGTGTTGGCTTGACGTCGTAAAGGAATATATCGTTGTGATCGTAGAATAACGTCGGATTTGAAAAAAATCCAAAATTCACTTTTTACCATATTTGGATACTACATTGTCGAAATATTATTGCTATATTAAAAAAAAATTACATGTATTTTAGATTTCAAAATAAGCAGTCGGTAAAGTGACGCATATGATAGATTCTCTAGTAAAATGACGCTTGTGTATTTTTAAAATGGCTGTCCTATAAAGTTTAATATATGTCAGATCCGTCACTATTCTACGACTACGACGATATGTGCCAATAGACTGACTACCAGGGATGCTGAAAACCGTGTGAAGTGGAAAAGAAAAATTCGGAAAGCGGACCCTGGGCAACGGCAGAAGTTTGGGTTACAACCGGGATTATTCTTAATAATAATTTACTTTTCATTTCTCCTGCCATAGACCACGTGGTTAGAGACATGACCTTGAACTTTTAAAAGTAAATATCCTTTTTAATTATAATATACATATTTGTACATTCAAATTTCCAACTTTACATAACTTTTTTAATATTTAACATGTGCTCAAGTTACCATTTGTTAATTAAACCATATTTACTTTAGGTAATGTACTGATAAGACAAACTTAAAGATCACGTGTTCGATTCTCGTAAAGGCACTCCTCGTGCAGTTTTTACAATTTCTTTAATGTTGAGGCAGCCAGCCTGAAAACCAACTTTATAAGCTCTTACTGTTGCCTATAGATGTTTACGCCAGGGGCACCGCGAATACGCTGCTGTCCGCAGAGGGGTACTGGAACCTGGGTCACTAATGTCAGAACACAACTCAAGGCAGCACTCAACACTTATCACCCTGGTTATTACTTATTACCCTGGTGTTGGCAACCCTGATGGAAAGGATTCATCTTTTTGCACATATATCAGCCTGACGATGTTGACATCGTCCGTGGCTTAAACCAGCACTTTTTTGGCTACCCCTCTTGCTGGAGCTCGGCAGAGGAAATGTAGCCAGACATTTGTTGCCCACGTAAGTAGCCATCCTGGCTCCAACCAGGGTGGTTGCCAGCCAGACAGGCGTGAAGCTATATATACCTATAACCTAGATATATATTGTATATATTAATCGTTCACGTTCGTAAAATCGTTGAACTACTATCGTTGAATTTGAACGACATTCGCCACATTACTACTAATGAAGAACAACCATCTCTATTTTTTTTAAACTTATGTTGTGGCCAGGAAAAGGAAGACGGAAGGACATTAATCGAGTATTACATAAACGAGTGTTTCACGTAATCTTCATGACGCAACGTCTTAATGTATTTTTCAAGGTTAATAATACGTAAACTTTAACGTAAACGTTGTAACCTGATGACAGTTTCTCAGTCACTACGCAAGTTGTAGAGCAATGACCATAAGTCGACCCTGTGACCTGTGACCCCCGAATCCCGAGGGTAGTGAAGACTACCTGATATACGCTAGTGAGCGTACTTGGTACGCACGTTGCTAATATAATCTGGCTTAAGGTCCCCGTCTACCGGTCTGCTTTCGCGAGTCCCTTTCCCCTTGAGGCAGGACAGGGAAGTATCCTTGGCTTTTCCTACCTCACACAGGCTTAGCCACGTTCATATAGAGTACACCAACAAGTGCTCTCTACCATCACCAGTCTAATCTTGTGGTAATGAGGTCTTGACACTCAGAAACTCATAGAGGAAATACTTAGAGGTATGGGTTGCCGTAACCTCACAATCGTGACACGGGACAAATATATAATAGTAGAATACTGACCCCTGCAACCGGAGTCTGCCTGTATTTTTTATTTAAATTAATTAAAATAGCCGCACCCAGTTACATTAATTAACAATAAATACCTGAATGACCGAGCTTTACTCGGTATTTTTCGGCTTCGTGAAGTTAGATTGTTTTTAAGCGTTTTTTCCAAGATCGTTTAGGCATTTTTAAGTGAACACGTGCATTAAGAAGACACAAATAATATAAATAAATAATTGATTTTCTTAGTCTAACCTCAAAGCAAACACTCATTGATTTCGTGTTACTTAACAACGCTATCTGCTGGAATGCAATTTTAAAAAAATAGTATTATTATTTGCCGATAGATGTCAGGAAGAGTCATTTTTCAGTTTAAATTGGGACTACTCAAACGCCACCTTTTTATTATTTTTCTTCCAATAAAAAAAAAGGGAACAAAATAACATTTTCTAGAAATGATTCCTAACTAGATCGATTTATCGCCCCCGAAACCCCCCGTATACTAAATTTCATGAAAATTGTTGGAGCCGATTCCGAGATTCCAATTATATATATATATATATATATATATATATATATATATATATATATATATATATATATATATATATATATATATATATATATATATATATATATATATACATATATATACATATATATACAAGAATTGCTCGTTTAAAGATATAAGATAAGTAATAGTAAGTAAGAAAAGACAAAACAACCCCAAGGTAAGTGGTAGCCCGATTCCGTCTGGATGATAATCACATCTGACCTATAAATAGGGCGCCATAATAACCTTTGTGTCCCAGAATACGTGATCCAGGTTCCAGTTCCCCTACGCGGACAGCACTGAGTAAAATCCATCTTCTTCTTCTTAGTCGTTTCACACTTTTCAGAGCGGTCGTGATCAACTGGTAGTACTGTTAGTAATATTATTCGCTGTATGATTTTACACCATCTCTCGCAATTCACAGACATTCTGGTGCACTTATGCAAAGGTCCGCCCACAGCCGATTTTATCTGGTCGGTCCATCGCATGGGCGATCTTCCACGTGATCTGGTTCCCTCCACTTTGCCCTGGACAACGAGACGCTCTATGGAGTCATTGTTTCGCCTTGAAACGTGGCCGAAAATTTTGAGAATACGTGACTGGACCAAAGCGGACAGATGCTGCTTGATGCGGAGTTCTTCACGGATGGAGGCATTGGTCCGAATTTCTGTCCATCTATAGGCCATCTGAAAAATCTATAAACGATGGTAAATTCCTTTTTTTTAAATTGCTGTAGGACAGCAGACAATCCTTTTTTTATTGGAAACGGTATTCCCCGAAGTTGGCTCCATATAAATATGGGAAAAAAATTCCAACCTTAATAAGGGTACGAAATTAGAGAATGATTGATTGTCTATTCACTGATTATATTTAAGACCACGCATAACTAGTTTATTATTGTTTGCTTTTCAGTTTTTTCGGCGGTTCAATTTTATTAATGCTGATGAACAACAGACGGTCTTTCCCCGCGCGCAATTAAGTTTGTTTGCTGTTACTCATATAAAAAAAAATTGACGGCCCATATAATAGTAAGTAGGATCACTAATGTCGGAACACAACACAAGGTTATTATGGCAGCATACTTATAGACCAAGGACGGTTGTCATCCAGACGGGCTTGTGGCCCTACCACGTAGGGGTTTGTCGCCATTTACGACAGGCCGACCCCGGCCGCAGAGGTATTCTTACTGCGCCTATATCAACTAATTCCATAATGATATGGAATATTTTATAATAACAAGTAATATAATTTGGTGTATTATGTAACATACCAGTTCTAAGTGATTATTGTTGCGGCCAAGGTGACGGCCATCTGTTACGTGAAAACTTTTACGTGGAAATAATGCATTTAATGCTTAGTCACTTTTATACTGCTCGTCACTTTTTATAGTGCTTCGTCACTTTTTAATACTGCTTCGTCACTTTATACTTGCCGTAAATAATCATGTGAGAATGCGTTGTATGATACCTTTCCTTTCTCGTCAATTGACGTCATAGCCGTGATTTATTTAAGTTTGACGATTGGAAATTAGACATTGTTACATCCCGTTGACATCCCGTTTGTGTTATTTGTGTATCACAATGAATACCTGGTAGCCCCTATACTCGGAGACCTAGTTCCTTTAGTCCCGCCTAGGCAGTTTTTTTTTGCCTAATGTGCATTTTATAGAATGCCGTATTTGGACTGTAGGTGCTGATTCGGATAAATTTTTATGGAACTCTTTTGTCGTCATGGGAAAGCATCATAGTGATAGAGGACGGGAATTGAAGGGACTTTCTCGTACTGCCGTTGTCCACCTTTATCTTGTTCAAACACTAGCGTGTAGTATAACAATTACAGCAATGTTATAATCTGAAAACAACACAAGATACTATTCTTAAATTACTGATGAAAGCCGCGCGCGCACAGGAACTATGTCAACCTTTCAACGATTTTAACACACTCATACGTCACGGCAGCACGCCATCTCTTGGTGAGAAATGGTATCAGGATAGTGTCATAAGACGTACAGGTGTGAGGGAGACATAAGGCGTTCTCACATGACTACGTATTACGAGTACATCAATTTTTTTAATAATGTTAACAACTTAAATACCGACGGTAAAAAAAAAGACCGTGAGGAAACCTGCTAGGTTAACGGTATGTGCAACCCGCTAATCCGTATTAGACAAGCGTGGCGGGAATACCGTCCCTTCACTCTAGGCGGAGGCGCGAGCCCACCAGTGTGTCGCTATGGGCTACTATTATATAACACCTCTTTGCTCGAGAAAAGGAATTTTGAAGACCATCTGAGCTTTACGAATCATGACCTTCAAACACAACTTGATTAAACTTGAAGGCTACTAAGATCCAAACGCAACAAAACATCCTGCCGATAGAGGTCGCGTCCTAATTTTACTGCCACCTTCGAGGAAATGAAGAGTGGGTAGACAAAACCGCAAATGGCACATAACTCCAACTACCGCATCAGTTTAGGAATCGAGTGATATTCTTAAGGTCAAAAGCCAAACTTGTAATCAATATATCCAAATGTAGCTATGGAAATAATTTACATATGATTTGCTAAAATTATGAAATATGTGGGTAGTTATTGTTTATAGAATGAGCCTATAAAACCATTTTTGACATTTATTTTATATCGATTCTATGTATCTATATGTAATACGTTGTTTATTGAAACAATAAACATTTAAATAATCGCAAACATTTTTGCAAATTTGCAATGCGCAAAATATCAACACGTGAATAAGCATTTTAGAATCCAGTTTATCTTGTTTTTATTCACGGTTAATATTCAATACCTCGAATTTTATAAAGATTGACTTGATGTCTACACGAGTGGCCCGTGAATCTGAATTTGATACGCACGGCACTGTTTTCTGACAATTGCGACGCCAGGGCACTGTTAACATGCTGGCGTGTATGGGAACTGGAACCTGGGTCACTTATTATTATTTTTTAATTGCGTAGGACAGTAGACAGGCTGAGAGCCCGCTTAGAATTTAGCAGTTACCGTCGCCTATAGGTGTTTGCAACGCCAGTGGCATCGCGAACACGCTGCTGTCCCATAAGGGTACAGGAACTTGGGTCACTAATGCCGGAACAAAACACAAGGTTATTATGGCGGCATACTTAAGACCAAAGGTGGTCGCCATCCAGACGGGCTTGGGGCCCTACCACGTAGCTAGTGTGGGTTGTTTTGTCGCCCATTACGACAGGCCGACCCCGGCCACAGAGGTTAGTATTCTTTCTCCGCCCCTGCACGGATAAACGGATTATCCTGCTCGGATTATCCTGGCACATAAGACAAGGTTACGGCATGATTTAAAACCATCTAGCAACCATGGTTGTCATCCAGTCAAGTTTTTCAGCCAGCCCAGGGTAGATTTTTACACGTTGCTGTCCCCGTAGGAAAACTGGGATCTGGATCACGTATTCCGGGACACAAAGGTTATTATGGTGGCATATTAGAGACCAGGGGTGGTTGCCATCCAGACGGACTTGGGTTACCACTTAACTTTGTTTTGTTGCCTTTTACGACACGCCAGTCCCGGTAGTGTCAGTGTTGTAATTCCGTCTCTGCATGGAGATTTTTTAAATCATGTTGTTTTAAAAAAGTATTTTAAATATGCAACATTCATATAGTGAAATATTTTTAATAATGTAATAATAATATTGTTTTAATTTTTTAAACAATACTGTTTATATATTGTTTTGTTTATTTATTTATTGTTAGAACTGTGTACATTATAAAGTTGGTAAGTACATTTTGTATCAACAGTTTGCCTTTTTAAGGTGTACAATATTTAAAAAGCTATTTTTATGATTCAAATTATTAGAAAATAATAGTAACATATTCATTTATTTGCAATTATAATTTTATTATATGGAATTGTTTTATTAATTTGAAACATAAAAAATATAGAAACGAACTAATTTTAACAAATAAGAAAAAATAATTTAGGAGTTATTTATCAAATTATTAAAATAATATGTATCTATCAATTTTTTTATGTCAATTCTATAATAATTTGCCCTTAATTAAGAAACTTGTCCTTCAGATATTCTTCTAAATTATAATACGACTTCTCAATTAAAATTTACTTCAATTTGTTTTTTTAAAAGAATGTTCCGAATTAGTATCTTGTAATTTGGGTAAGTGATTATATATTCTGGGGGCCACACAAAATAAGCTTTTGTTCAGGTAAGTCGTATTACTAGGTGGCCAACAAATGTTTCAAATGTAACATGACTTGCTGACCCGGCAAACGTTTATCTGCCATATAAATAAAAAAAAAAACAGAACTTAATTACGATCATCCCTATTTAACCCTCTTCAATTTTTTTTTCGCGAGAAAAAATAACCTATATCAAGGTGTCCAAGGTCCAATCTGTATACCGGAATTCATCAAAATTGGTTCCATTTTGGTCCATTTTGCCTAAAAATATAGATAATCTATAAACTATGACCTAAATTGCGAATATTAAGAAATTCAGGTCTCCTAATCTTGTCAAATAGAACACGTAATTAAAGAAAGTGACACAACTGACATTTCGATAGCTGTGTCAGTCCATATCTTAAGAATTGGATCATATTTTTTTATTGCTCTAGAATCTAGTACAAACGTCCGACGCGTCAGCTACTGTCAGCGACGCGTAGTACCGCGGTTTATATCATACGCAAACCTTTTTGTTATGAGGTGCACACCTTAATGCACACCCCGTCGCCTGGGGGCTAGCGACGGGGTAGCGTGGGATTCCCGTGTAATGCCCGTACCCCTCCCACAATTGTCAAGGATTAAAAATCACCCCGTGCTCCTCTTCTGTCCGTGAGGGAGGGGTACGCTTTCGCTTACACGTCCCGCCCGAGCGGACTGGGACGGCCGTGTTTTAGGATGGCATCTTCTGTGTCAGCCGGGCTGCCTCTGTATTACAGTGAGATGCCCGCACACCTGTGATTTCCTCTTGTCGGACAGACCGCATGTATACTTTCACAACCCTCTATCTTCTTCCGAAGCCGAGTAGTTGCAATAGTTGGAGAACTCCACCGAGTTATCCCAGAGTTCCGAGACGCAAATTACCTGCACAAAAAGCGCCACTCATAGCTACCTGGATCCAATTTAGAATAATGATCACTTCTTATCTGTGATTTTTTTTTCAATTTGTACTAAATTGCCACTATTAAGTTTATATCTAATGGCTACTTTGGTTGTTTTTGTGGATAAGATCTGAAACGAGGATATGACCTCTAAAGGAGTCGGCTTGTCATAAAAAGTGACAAAACTAGGTGGTAGGTCTCCAAGCTCGACTGGATTGTAACAGAGATCTTTTCTTATTAAAAATTCTTTTTTCTCAATTGATGAATACTTTTCCATATAATTTATATTGACTCGTGTTATTATATAGTATATCGTGTTATGTATACATTTCACAATGTGAAGCTAATTATAAATAATTTGCATTTTTAAAAATGCAATATTAATAAATATAATAAAATAAATAAGTATAATGTAGAAATGTGTCAAATGTCCATACAATTTTATTGTTAACTAAATATTGTTAAATGAATGTATGGTCTATTATCTAGAAATTTACAGACTCAAATATTTTTTTTTGTTTTATGAATAAACTAGCTATGCCCGCGACTCCGTCCGCGTGGAATAGTGACTTTGGGCAGCATTTTTTGGATATATCTTATGGTTTGTTTTGGATTATAAACCCTAAAATATAAATAAATGAAATATACAAACTGCGTTCGAACCCACAAAGTCCAGCCTAAGAGGAACCCTATTTTATATGATTGATGATATAACTCTGAGGTCAGTTTAAATTGGATCAATAAAATCCGAAATTGATCACTTTTAACTAAAACTATTATTTTGTTATATTTGTTTCCCTTGTTATATGGATTAATTAAAACATTAATAAATCCATATAGCAAGGGAAATTATGATGAGGTTGGAGTGATACAGGAGGAGTGGCAAATCAAAGTCCTGAGATGATGGCCAACAGAAGAGTGGAAGGACATGTTGTGCCAACAACTTTTTATCACTGCAGGGGCGGAGAAAGAATACTAACCTCTGCGGCCGGGGTCGGCCTGTCGTAAAAGGCGACAAAACAACCCACCCTGGCTACGTGGTAGGGCCCCAAGCCCGTCCGAATGGCGATCACCTTTGGTCTTTATGTCGCCATAATAACCTTGTGTTGTGTTCCGGCATTAGTGACCCAAGTTCCTGTACCCTTGTGATACAGCAGCGTGTACGCGATGCTACTAGCGTTGCAAACACCCACAGGCGAGGGTAACTGCTAAATTCTAAGCGGGCCGTCAGCCTGTCTGCTGTCCTACAGCAATAAAAAAGCACATAATGTGGGACAACTTAACCTTGAAGGACATAAGGTACTTTTTTTAATCAGCTAGGCAGCTTTAAAAAGGGGTCTGTCGCAGAACCGATGGGGAATGGACCATGGAATTACCGGTTAACTAATAAGAATACATAATGATTGGCTGATGACGAAAATATTTCATAATCTAATCTTTATTTTGTTAAAATGCAGGTAGTTACATGATGTCAGTCAATGATGTTATTTTACAAATTCTTCCCAGTGATTTTTTGTCCTTAATATATAATAATATTATTATTTGAAAAATTAATTAATTAACTTGTTCATAATACATTCGAAAAACTTACTTATATTGTTTCCATTGCATTATAATTTTTTCAATTAATAATATTTTATTTCGTTCTATACATTCAAATATAAACCTAAAACCCATCACATATAGCATAATATTGGAAATATTCTTTTTCTACGACATTTTGTCAGTCTATTTATATAACATACTAAAATAAATTACAAGTTGTTTTTGTATTGGTGTATTAATTGTTCAAAAACTTAATAATATTCTAAAAATACTCTGCAGTGACTGTTTTGCCACAAAATACGTAAAAAATAAAAGTTAAACTTGACACTCTGCGCTCATAATCAATATACAATGTAACCTACATATAACGAACCTCAGTATATAGTTTTTTTACTGTTAAGTGTAATAGTTAAGTATTTATCGCCTATGGATGTTTAGGTGCACCGCGAACACGCTGCTTTCCCGTAGGAGTACAGAAAAATGGGTCATTAATGCCGCAACACAACACAAGGCTATTATGCCGGCATACTTAAGACCAAAGGTGGTTGCTATCTAGACGGGCTTATGGCCCTACCACTTAGCTAGGGTTGTTTGTCGCTTTTTACGACAGGTTGACCCCAGCCGCAGAAGACTCCGAAATTCCGGACTTCTTTTTGTAAATGCTATGCTACTTACTTTCAGAATATTGGCTTTGTGTGAAATGTCCAAGTTTTTTAAAAGTTGAAGTTGTCTTGTGTGTGGTGTGATAGTACATCCAAACTTTCACATATATGTAGGTATATATTTTATTATTGCTGTAGGACAGTGTATAGGCTGACGGCCCACTTAGCAGTTAACAGTTACCGTTGCCTATGTTTGTTCGGAACGCCAGGGATACCGCTAACACGCTATCCTCTGCATAGAACTGAAACCTGGGTCACAATGCCAGAACACAATACAAGACAACAAAGAATAACTAAATATATCGATGTTAGTAAATGATATTAACTTCTGTATATTATTTTGTGGATAAAAATACAAAAAATGCTAAAATTTTCCACTCGGGATTCCCTCTCGATAACCGTTCCACGGACCGACCTCGTTTTTTTTGTTATTTTGGTTTCGTGCAGGTTTTTTGTTATAATTATGTATTAAAGTTATACGCATATATTGAACGATGGAAATTCTAGAGATTTACTAGATGATTGATTTACAGAACATGAGACTCTTACAGCGGTACAGACAGTATACCACCAGTATAGCAACAGCAGACAGGCTGACGGCCCACTTAATAATAAGCAGTTACTGTCGCCTATATTTGCGACGCTAGGGACATCATGAACATACTGCTGTCCTATGTGGGTACAGGAACCTGGGTCACTAATGCAGGAACACAATACAAGGTTATTATGGCGGCATACTTATACACCAGGGGTGGTTGCTATCCAGACGGGCTTGGGGCTCTTGTCACCTTTTACGACAGGCCGTCCCCGGCCGCAGAGGTTAGTATTATTTATTATTCCGCTCCTGCACGGAAAAAAGGGGGATTTCTTCATGATGTTCTAAGGGGCAATTTTTCGTTCAGGACACTTATACTAAATTTTTTTGGAGTATACTCCTTAAGAATTGATTTTCATATATAAGGCGCCCGGTATGAGAAAAAATATCCTTACACTTTGGTGGGATTTTCGACTTTACCCCGATTACCTTAGGAGGCGTGTTGCTAACTTGCTCCAACTTTGGGTATCTCGGATCATTAATCCAGAATGACGGTGAGATAGGCCGAGACGTGAAAAATAGAGTGACTGCAGGATGGCTGAAATGGCGACAGGTTTCAGGAACAATTAGTGACCCATAAGTGCCATTTAGGCTTAAAGGTAAAATATACAAGCCGCAATAAGACCTGTCATATTGTATGGTTCGGAATGTTGGACCACAAAAGGCAAGGATGAAAGGTTATTGCATGCAGTAGAGTTCCGAATGTTGGGGAAGTTTGAAAGTAGAGCCAGTGATTGAGAAGCTGAACAGTAATAGGCTAGCCTGGTGTGGCCATATATTGTGCAGAGAGGATCGTCATGTAACAAGGAGGATGCTAGAAATGAGAGTGGATTGATACAAGAGGAGAGGTAGACCAAAGAAAATGTGGATGGATTGTGTAAAAGATGATATGCCAAAAAAGTATGAATGTTCTGATGACGACTTATAGAGAAGGGTGGAAGAAGAGGACATGTTGTGCCGACTCCACATAGCTGGGATAAGGGCAGGAAGAAGTAAATGTATTAGTATATTCTTCTAATATAATTTTGGTAGTAAATTCAAGTTTTAACAGAAAGTCATACATTAACTGTGACTTATTTTCGCAACTGTCTGCACTCAGCACTCCCGGTCTCGTGTGGTGTTTTGGATTAAGTTCATTGCCCTTGTTGGAGTACTCGAACGGCAACTAATTGATGTATTGAGTTATTTTTGGAGATAACAGTACTGAGGGTCGCATAAAATTTTCCACTGCGTAGCTGGAGCGCAGGGGAGAACTTCTCTCCGTGCTGGAGCGGAGTAAGACGACCCCTGCGGTCGTAAAAGGTGACTAAACCACCCTAGCTACGTAGTAGGGCTCCAAGCCCGTCTGGATGACCCCTGGTCTCTAATATGCCGCCATAATAAGCTTGTGGTTCCGATAACTGACCCAGGTTCCAATAAGCGGACGGTGATGTTAACACATTACCGTGAGGTGCCCCTGGCGTCGTAATCATTTATAGGCGACAGTAACTGTTTAATATTAAGTGGACTGTCACACTGCCTACTGTGTCACCTCAATAAAAAAAATGTCCTAAATTAAGTCCTAGTATATTATTTATTTTTCTTATGTAATAAACGGGAATCGCTTAGATGACTCTTGTAAGCGAGCTGACTTACGAAAGCCGTGACGCCACGGAGGTCGTTTTTGGATACAGGATGAACAGCTACACCAAACGAATAGAAGTAATCTATTTCTCGCTCTTTACCACCTACTAACGGTATCGTAGGCGTAAGGACTGGTTAGTGTTAACTTGCTCATGGAATATTGGATTTTTCCATATGTAATTAAATAATAAAAAACCACATCAAATCAAAAGACATTTGCATGAATTAAAATTTATGATGATCCTTTTTATATTACTTTGGTATAATTCATTTTTATTTAGTCGTAGAGCAACTATTTATGGAGGCGTCGAATCTAAATAGTTCGCTAAGCAAATTCGTTGGACCATTTTTTATAGCAAGATTATATATGTGTATAGCACGGCTATCCGACAATTGGTGGACATGGAAAATCACAACCTGGTTGGATTATTAGGTCAAAAAAGAAGATGCCGACCTATAGAGAAATGGGCCGACGAAATAATTAAGACTGCATCACCGAATTGGATAGAAGCAGCTAAAACTAGAAAAAAGTGGAAAAACTTGGAATTAGCCTTTACCCAAAAACGGATTACAAAATAAAAGGACCAATAATTAAGTATAGAAACAAAGAAAATTTCTAATTTTTTTTTGTATTGGGGTATCTGATTTTGATCAGGGGATTCAGCTAAAAAATACAGCTTTCTTGTTATTATAGTACGATATACTGTGACATGAATTATCATAATATGATGAGATGTCGTAAATTGAATAAATAATAATATCCGGATGACCGAGCTTTGCTCGGTATTTTTTTTATAAATTGTGTTTTTTGGAAATTAACAATTGAATTTCTTAGTCTAACCTCAAAGCAAACGCTCATTGACTTCGTGTTACTTAACAACGCCATCTGCTGGAATAGCTTTAGTGTTGTGTCTTTAAAGCAGTTTAAAAAAATAGTATTATTATTCGCCGATAGATGTCAGGAAGAGTCACATTTTTGTTATTTTTCTTCCAATAAAAAAAAGGAATAAAATGACATTTTCTAAAAGGATTCCTAGCTAGATCGATTTATCGCCCCCGAAATCCTCCGTATACTAAATTTCATGAAAATTGTTGGAGCCGATTCCGAGATTCTAATTATGTATATATATATATATATATATATATATATATATATATATATATATATATATATATATATATATATATATATATATATATATATATATATATATATATATATATATATATATATATATATATATATACAAGAATTGCTCGTTTAAAGATATAAGATAAAATATGATGAGATATCATATATTGAATAAATAATATATTTATTATTCCAAACAAACCTATCGACACTTGAAAGGCAGCCTTTTCTGAGCCACGTTACGTGAATTTTTTAGGAAAGTGATTTGATATTTTACTGATTGAAATGATCCAACAGGAAATAAATAATCTCTCAACGCTTGAAAGAAGCGTTGATATGTTTCTCTCCTGTCATTAACCTTTTATGTACAATTAATTCTAAATATTACACTAAATTGAAAATATACAATCAAATAAAAACCAAAAAGTAATAGAAAGAGTTCTAATATTAATATCCTAACTAATATTATAAATGTGTAAGTGAGTTTGTTTGTTTGTTACGCTTTCACGCCTAAGCCGCTGAACCAATTTTGATAAATTTCGGTATAGTCATAGATTGAACCTTGGACAAGGACGTAGGCTTTTTTAATTTCATATAGCAGAACAAAGTTTGCCGAGAACAACGATTGACTTAGCAATCGCATGAAAACACATTGTCACTCCAGCTTGCATATTCCGGGCTTTATCGGTTACTTTGATTCTCTTGCGGATTTCATCGTTTGGACTTTAGTTTCATTTAATTTAATTTCTTCTAATTTTGAAGTGAAAACTTCTTTAGCGGCGTTGTGCACTTTTTTGTGATGGGTAACAAATGTTAAACTAGCTTCAGGTGCCGTCTCCTGATCGTAAGAATTCGTAAGACGGAGTTTTGCTCTAGTAATACCAATCTTATTAATAATGACTTGAGTTTTATTTTATAATATAACTTTTAAATTATTGCATTGCATTACTTATACATGTGTGGTGTCGCACCAGAATAGCACCACCCCATCTCCTCCCTTGGGTGTCGTAAGAGACGACTAAGGGATAGAAAGAACGGAGGATGGGCAGCAGCATCTTTCCGTGAGAGCATCACCAACTGCGAATACTGCGATCGCCAACCCGCCTGCCAAGCGTGGCGATTATGGCAAAACCCCCCCCCTAAAATGACAGATACACACAGGCCCCGGCCCCTAGTCCCCGGCGGCCCCGTTCGTGGTGGTCACGGTAGCAGCCACATAAGCGACGGGGCAGGGGGTGCGAAGAATCCCCGGGTTCGGATTCGCTACCAAGAACGACGACCTTTGGCCCTGGCAACATACAATGTCAAGACACTGCGGACCAACGAGAAGTTGGAGGAACTGGAGGAAGTTTTGAGCAGACTGCGATGGGATGTTGTGGGGTTATCTGAAGTCCGAAGACAGGGAGAGGACTCAATAATCCTAAATTCCGGAAATCTGCTCTACTTCCGGGAGGGCGACCAACTGTCCCAAGGTGGTGTCGGGTTTCTCGTTCACAAGTCTCTTGTGAACAACGTTACTGAGGTGGGGAGTGTTTCGACTAGGGTAGCGTACCTAATACTCAAAATTACCAAACGGTATTCGTTGAAGGTCATTCAGGTTTACGCTCCGACTTCGACACATCCTGACGAAGAGGTGGAAGCCATGTATGAGGACATCTCAACAGCCATCCACACTTCTAAAACCCACTTTAACGTTGTCATGGGAGACTTCAACGCAAAGTTGGGGAAACGTAGCGGCGATGAGTTGAGAGTGGGGCAATTTGGGTTCGGAAATCGGAACACCCGAGGCCAGATGCTGGCCGACTTCATGGAGAAGGAGGACCTGTATATGATGAACTCCTTCTTCATGAAGCCAGAACAACGCAAATGGACTTGGATTAGTCCCGATGGTGCCACCAAAAATGAGATTGACTTCATTATGTCGACCAAAAGACAGATATTCAATGATGTCTCTGTGATCAATTCGGTGAAAACTGGGAGTGATCACCGCTTAGTAAGAGGCACATTGAATATCAATCCAAAATTGGAGAGGTCTCGACTGGTGAAGTCTACGCTCCGACCTGCACCCATACAGATCCAAAACCCGGTAAACTTTCAACTCGAATTGCAAAACCGCTTCGAATGCCTCGGTGACTGCGTTGACGTGGACGAGTATAATAACAGGTTCGTGGAAGCTGTTCAAACGGCCGGGTCTAAATTCTTCAAGGCCAGCCGTTCAAAAAGAACCGGAAAAATCTCAGATTCTACTCTCAAATTGATGGATGTGAGACGTCAAATGACCCTTCAGTCCCCGGACGATGCTTCCCAGTATAGGCAGCTAAATAGACAGATCTCCAAGTCCTTGACTCGCGATATCCGCCGCCATAACACAGACTGTGTAAAGGCGGCTATAGAGCGTAACAAGGGCTCTAAAGTATTCGCACGAGAATTGTCTATTGGGCAGAGCCAACTGACGAAGCTGAAGACCGACGACGGCAGGGTCGTTTCGTCTAAACCCGAACTTTTGAGGGAAGTCGAGAAGTTCTACGGACAGCTATACACGACCACACGGGCACCTGTTAACAACAAGGCTAAAGACCCAAGAGCCAAATTAACCCGACACTACACCGTAGATATCCCAGACGTCAGTCTGTACGAGATTAGTGTGGCCCTTAAACAGCTTAAAAACAACAAGGCGCCGGGTGATGATGGAATTACAGCCGAGCTTCTGAGAGCTGGTGGTACTCCTGTGCTTAAAATCCTCCAGAAGCTATTTAATTCCGTCATCCTCGATGGCAAAACGCCGCAGGCCTGGCACGGAAGTATAGTGGTGCTGTTCTTCAAAAAGGGCGACAAAACCCTTTTGAAGAACTTTAGACCGATATCACTTCTGAGCCATGTTTACAAGCTGTTTTCAAGGGTCATCACGAATCGTCTCGCGCGCAGATTTGATGACTTCCAGCCTCCCGAACAAGCCGGATTCCGAAAAGGTTTTAGCACCATAGACCACATACATACGCTGCGGCAGGTTATACAGAAGACGGAGGAGTATAACCAGCCACTATGCTTGGCGTTCGTGGACTATGAGAAAGCCTTTGATTCGATCGAGACCTGGGCGGTGCTTCAGTCTCTCCAGAGGTGCCACATTGATTATCGATACATCAAAGCGTTGAAGTGTTTGTATGAAAACGCCACCATGTCAGTCCGTCTCCAGGATCAGAACTCGAAGCCTATCCGACTGCAGCGGGGAGTCAGACAAGGCGATGTCATATCGCCGATGCTGTTCACTGCTGCGTTGGAAGATGTCTTCAAGCTTCTGGACTGGAACGGACTGGGCATCAACATTAACGGTGAGTACATCACTCACCTTAGATTCGCAGATGATATCGTAATCATGGCTGAAACCATGGAAGACTTAAGCCATATGCTTGATGGCCTCAATACAGCTTCCCAAGGAGTAGGTCTCAAAATGAACATGGACAAGACGAAGATCATGTCTAATGTCCATGTCGCACCTACCCCCGTAACAGTTGGGAACTGTACTTTCGAAATTGTTGACGAATACGTCTACTTGGGTCAAACGATCCAGTTAGGCAGGTCCAATTTCGCGAAAGAGGTCACTCGTCGAATCCAACTCGGATGGGCAGCGTTCGGGAAGCTCCGTAAAATCTTTTCGTCCCAAATACCGCAGTGTCTCAAGACGAAGGTTTTTAACCAATGTGTGTTGCCAGTGATGACATACGGAACGCAGACGTGGTCGCTAACTATGGGCCTTATGAGAAAGCTCATGGTCGCTCAGAGAGCAATGGAGAGGGCTATGCTCGGAGTTTCCCTGCGAGATCGAATCAGAAATGAGGAGATTCGCAGGAGAACCAAAGTAACCGACATAGCCCGGATGATTGCAAAACTGAAGTGGCAGTGGGCTGGGCACATAGCTCGAAGGACTGATGGCCGTTGGGGCAGAAAAGTCCTCGAATGGCGACCGCGTACCGGAAGACGCAGTGTTGGTAGGCCCCCCACAAGATGGACCGATGATCTGGTCAAGATCGCCGGGATAGGTTGGATGAGGGCAGCGCAGGACCGATCATCGTGGAGATCTTTGGGGGAGGCCTTTGTCCAGCAGTGGGCGTCTTCCGGCTGAAATGATGATGATGATGACTTATACATATCTATTCGAATTGCGACTTTATTACAATGAAATACAGTTGAGTTTTTGAAGTGAAAACTTCTTTAGGCACGTTGAGCACTTTTTGGGTGAACAATATTTGGTTTGTTGACCAATATAAACTTTAATCCTTGATCATAAACACTTCTTTATAAACCGAAAATAATAATCTAATAGTTCGACGATACAATTCACAAGCTACTTAGTTTTCACTTCTATCGGCAGTCCCTAAAAACTGCCCCGCATGTTTTTTTTTCTATAGGTTTTAATCTACTTAAGGCATCAGCGTTATTATAAAATCTTCCTTTTTTATAAATTAAACACTAAGATTCGGGATGGAAATCCAATTCGTTATGCTACGGTTATCTAAATCTACTAAACGACTTTCTAACTGCTTTAACACTCCCTAAAGTTATGAGACATTCTTTCTTCTTTACATGTACACAAGAATGAACCCAGGCGTGGCTCTTGGAATGCGACATGTGACCGAATAGGTTTGGTCTAATTATATATTCATATATTAAGGCTTTATATAAAATAGCATACATCCGCATTTCGCTGAAGGTCAAAAGCTCGAGGTCATTCTTATAGTTACTTAAATAAAACATAAACTCTATAAGCTACCAGGTACCTAAAAAAAAATATAATATCGGTATACAACCGGGAATTACTGTCAACAGCGTTTCGTCTCTTCTTTACTCCTTGAGCATTTTTTTATTGCAGTAAGACAGCAGACAGGCTGAGGGCTAGCTTAGAATTTAGCAGTTACCGTCGCCTATGGGTGTTGGCAACGCCAGTAGCATCGCGAACACGCTGTTGTTTGATTAAGGTACAGGAACTTGGGTCACTAATGCCGGAACAAAAAACAAAGTTATTATGGCGGCATACTTAAGACCAAAGGTGATCGTCATACAGACGGGCTTGGGGCCCTACCATGTAGCTAGGGTGGGTTGTTTTGTTGTCTTTTACGACAGGCCGATCCTGACCGCAGAGGTTAGTATTCTTTCTCCGCATAGGTACAATAAGCCTGGTCATGTGATTAATGTTTAACCTTGTCTTAGTATCCGCCATTTTATTAAAAACAAAAGAAATTTTCCTTCGTGCAGAGGCGGAATAAGAATACAAACCACTGCGGACGGGGTCAGCCCGTCGTATAATGAGACAAAACAACCCTAGTGTGGTAGGGGCCCAAGCCCATCTGGATAGTTACCACCCCTGCTGTATGACTATGAGGCCAAAATAACTTAATGTTGTGTTCCGGCATTAGTGACCCAGGTTCCTGTACCCCTATGGAACAGCAGCATATTCGCGGTGTTCCTAGCGTCGCAAACATCCATAGGCGACGGTAACTGCTTATTTTATTAAGTGGGCCATCAGTCTATTCCACAGCAATAATAAAAAAAAGAAAAGACAGGAAAAATAAATCAGCAATAACATTTTATTAACTACTAGCTGTCCCCGCGACTCCGTCCGCGTGGAATAGTGACTTTGGGCATCATTTTTTTGGATATATGAGATCAACTTAAATTGGAAATTCAACCTACTAAGACCAGCCTAAGCTGAACCCTATTTCATATGATTGATGATATAAATCTGAGGTCAACTTAAATTGGAATATACAATTTCCGAAACTTATCATTTTTAACAAAAACTATTTTAATTTTTTTAAATAAAAATAGCCTATGTTACTTCTTGATACATCAGCTATTTGCGAGTGAAAGTCCCGTCATAATCGGTGCAGCCGTTTCAGAGATTAGCCGGAACAAACAGACAGACAGACAGACAAAAATTGTAAAAAATGTTGTTTTGGTATATGTACCGTGTATACGTCCGAATGAACTTAGTAAAAAGCGGTTATTTTAATATTACAAACAGACCCTCCAATTTTATTTATTTGTATAGATGTATAGATGCATGAGAGGACGCGTGTGTTGTTCAGCGTTACTCCTTCGATCTCCTGCTTGAAAAAGGGATTTAGCTTGGCGGCAAAGCTGTAGTGGTGTGGAATAAAAGATATTCTTGAAGTCTTCATATGTTTATTTAAGTCTTCTATTTAACATTTACTTATTAGTTTATTAGACACTGTTACACCATTTTATGTTAGTTTGCAAGTGAGTGCGAGGGGGAAGGCCCGCTGTCAAAGTGACATGAGTTACGTTCGGAAATACTTTACTACGTTCGGAAACACTTTACTACAAAAGCAAGGCTCGAATTCAATCTCCAAATATCCCACCATAATAACCTTGTGTTGTGTTCCGGCATCAGTGATCCGTGTTCCAGTACGACTACGCGGAAGGCAGACATCTATAGGCGACGGTAACTTACTATTGCGTCTTAATATTGGCAACGCCAGTATGCATATGCATCGCTAATATGCAATCTGCGGAGAGGAATTGAACGTGGATCACTTATGCATACAACAGGAAGGTTATTATGGCGGCATATTTAAAAGCTAAGAGGTGGTTGCCATCTATACAGGCTTGGAACCCTGTTTTGTCGCCTTTTAGGACAGACCGTCCTGGTATGAGCCAATATTACTCCGCTCCTGCTCAGAAAATTACTTTATTATAACTCGTCTTACAAAGTTAAATTTAAATTTATCCAGGCCATAAATTATAAACTAGATTTAAAACAAAGAATTGTATTCAGGCACAGCATAAGTTGGCATCCAACGTGATAAAAATAGCCAGCGTTTTGGGAACGTTTCCGGCCGAAAGCGATTTCGTATCCATTTTTTATTTATAGTTTTCTTTTTGTAGTGCAGTTATAAAATAAATTTAAGTATATTTCTTGTAAATAAAGACTAATTTATTATATTAAACAAAGATTAATTCTAATTAATAATTAAAATAATTAACAATTTATGATAATGAACTTACAATATTTTAATGTAAGACAAATATTTCCTTTCCGCGTTTAAAATTACGCGACATTATTATCGAATTTTTTGTATTATGTGAACCAGGATTTAATATTGCATAATACATGCCAACTATGGCATGTATAGATTATATCGAGGTTTAATATAAGTAGCGGTATTTTTTTCGTGCAGAGGCGGATTAATATCCTTGCAGACGAGGGTGGTATGTCGTAAAAGGAAACAAAATACCCTAACTAAGGCTCCAAGTCCGTCTGCATGACATATCCATAGGCTTTTAAATGAATAAGCCGGCCCTGAGACAGACAGACTGATCTGTCTAGTATTCTGAGACAATAAAAATAAATAAATGTTCTTTCGTTGTTCTAGGTCTATTCCTCTGGTTGATGTTGGGTTTTTTCGCACTTGGAGCCGGCTGCTTTGTTCTGGTGCTGAATCCATACGACTTCTTCTTCAAGCAGGTTTGTGTCAAATCTTTTCGAAGGGAAACTTTTTTGCGCGCATGAGGATAACATGTTTACGTATGAAACGCAATATTAGCGTCACGAAGATGTGAAACGTTTTTTGCTCCAATAATACTAACCTTATTAATAATGACTTAAGGCTTATTCTATAATGTAATTTTAGAATGACTGCATTGCATTACTTATATATATATATATATATATATATATATATATATATATATATATATATATATATATATATATATATATATATATATATATATATATATATATATATATATATATATATATATATATATATCTCTATTCGAATTACAACTTTATTGCAATAAAATACAGTTGAGTTTTGTTTAATAAACTCTTTTCTAAATTTATTAGAAGATTTAAAAATTACTTTGCCAAAGAAGTTTCACTTCTGACATATGTACTTTGTACGCACGCACTTTTTTATACGATGGTTACATGCACTGAGTATTATGACTGCGTTAGGAACTCGCGCATCCACGGTATCCAACTACTTACGTGCGAAACAAACATCTGGCCATGCCGCCTCTATTGCGCCCAGCAGGAAAGCCCAAAAACTGATGGCTCGACGTCGTTAAGGGTGCATGTTTATGGACTCACTACCAGAGATGCCGAAAACCGTGCGAACCGTTATGTAAACTGCTATTGTTAAATTTCTGATAATTAGAGTTTTTATTGTTTCCAGAAATCTCTCTTACAAGATGGTGGGGAGATCTTCGAAATGTGGCGGAAGCCTGAAGTAGAACTATACGCCCGGGTATACCTGTTTAATATCACAAATGCTGAAGAATACATGGCAGGAAAAGAAGATAAAATTAAAATGAAGGAAATAGGACCTTATGTATACCGGTAAGGGAATTAAAAACGTCACTCTCGCCTGACTCTTTACACTTGCATTCGTTTTCCCACTCATCTAATTCGTCTCTCATGCCTCTCGTCTCACTGGTCTCACGCACTCTACTCACCCTACTCATGTCACTTGTCCGGTTCGACGTTCCCTATTGCCCCACTAGTCTGATTTGTCCCTCTCATCCTACTTACCCTATTCGTCTCTCTTGCACTTCGCGTTCCTCTCGTCAGAATCGACTACTATTCACACTAACAAGACTCGTCTCTCTCGTATCAAATCAAATCAAAATCATTTATTTGCTCTTAAGTGTCTATCTTTATTAAATGTGTTGTGTGTGTGTCTAATGTGTCTAATGTGTTTATCTTTATTGAAACAACACGTTATATAGAAAACTATTAATGCGTTTTATATATTATGTACTAACTAACCCGGCAAACGTAGTTCTGTCATATAAATTAAAAATGGCACTCGGAGACTGCCGCGGTAAAGCTATTGCATAGCATTTTAATCAACTTATGCAATTATAATTATTTACTTATTTTTTATTTATGCAGTAATTATTTTTTTCTAAATTATCGATGTTTTCTATCGATATTTTTTGGACAAGATATATCGATGTCCAAAAAATATCGATAGAAAACATTGATACTTTAGAAAAAAACATCGATAGTTGAAATATCGATAGATATCGCCCATCCCTACCACACTCACCGTACGTGCGCCCCGTAAATATACATGTAGGTATATATGTATATATATGTGTACATTCAAAAAGTGTAACTTGAATTAACATCAAAGAAAAAACTTGAATTAATATCAAAGAAAATAATTACTACTTATAAATAAATAATTATAATGGCATAAGTTGATTAACTGTACTTTCGAAATTGTTGACGAATACGTCTACTTGGGTCAAACGATCCAGTTAGGCAGGTCCAATTTCGCGAAAGAGGTCACTCGTCGAATCCAACTCGGATGGGCAGCGTTCGGGAAGCTCCGTAAAATCTTTTCGTCCCAAATACCGCAGTGTCTCAAGACGAAGGTTTTTAACCAATGTGTGTTGCCAGTGATGACATACGGAACGCAGACGTGGTCGCTAACTATGGGCCTTATGAGAAAGCTCATGGTCGCTCAGAGGGCAATGGAGAGGGCTATGCTCGGAGTTTCCCTGCGAGATCGAATCAGAAATGAGGAGATTCGCAGGAGAACCAAAGTAACCGACATAGCCCGGATGATTGCAAAACTGAAGTGGCAGTGGGCTGGGCACATAGCTCGAAGGACTGATGGCCGTTGGGGCAGAAAAGTCCTCGAATGGCGACCGCGTACCGGAAGACGCAGTGTTGGTAGGCCCCCCACAAGATGGACCGATGATCTGGTCAAGATCGCCGGGATAGGTTGGATGAGGGCAGCGCAGGACCGATCATCGTGGAGATCTTTGGGGGAGGCCTTTGTCCAGCAGTGGGCGTCTTCCGGCTGAAATGATGAAGTTGATTAAAATGTTTTTCAATATCGCCCATCCCTACGTACAGTCGTACCATATACATACACGTTAAGCGAACGCTCGGCCGAGCTACATGGTAGGCGGAGTGGGGGTGTTAGGTTTTATTTTCGTTACGGAATTTCTTGATTCGGTCGCTGTGCTCAAAGCCCGCGATAAAAGCTATGCAATAGCTTGAAAAAACAAATTAATTACGTTTACCCCTATTTCACCTCTTTAAGTTTCATTTTCGCAAAATAACTAGCCTATGTCCTTCTCCAGGGTCCACCAACCTATATACCAAATTTCTATCCGTGCAGGGGCGGAGAAATAATACTGACTTCTGCGGCCGGGCTTGGCCTGTCGTAAAAGGCGACAAAACAACCCACCCTAGCTACGTGGTAGAGCCCCAAACCTGTCTTGATTGCGACCACCTTTGGTCTATATGCCGCCATAATAACTTTGTGTTATATTCCGGCATTGCAAAACTGAAGTGGCAGTGGGCTGGGCACATAGCACGAAGGACAGATGGCCGTTCGGACAGAAAACCTCGAATGGCGACCACGTACTGGAAGACGCAATGTTGGTAGGCCCCCCACAAGATGGACCGATGATCTGGTCAAGATCGCCGGAATAGGTTGGATGAGGGCAGCTCAGAACCGATCGTCGTGGAGATCTTTGGGGGAGGCCTTTGTCCGGCAGTGGGCGTCTTCCGGCTGAAATGATGATGATGATATTCCGGCATTAGTGACCCAAGTTCTCGTACCCTTATGGGACAGCAGCGTGTTCGCAATGCCACTAGCATTGCAAACACCTATAGGCGACGGTAACTGCTAAATTCTAATCGGACCGTCAGCCTGTCTGCTGTCCTACAGCAATAAAAAAATTATTTCAATGTCAAAATTATCTATATTTACCACTCATTTCACTAGTCTATCTCTACTCACTATTCTCATACGCTCCACTCAACAATCTCGACCCACTAGTCTCACTCATCCCATTTGTCTCTCCTGTCCCTCTCATCTTCACGTCCCACCCATTACTAACAACCTCACTTAGTAAGTGTAAGTAACCTCACAAGTATGTGAGGTTGACTTAGGCTTGAAGATCTTGATGGGGTCATGCTTACTCCTTCTCAAGATATATGCACAAAGCCATACACATAATAGTGTTTTATGACATCTTAAGGTATTTCACAGAACCGATTAGAGTGGCTCAATAGACTGAAAACCGAATAACCAAAGATTGTCGATCACAACTACATGTGAAAAGGAAGAGACCGAGATTAGGGGACCTAATTTGGGGAGGCCTTCGTCCAACTATAGATAACAGATGGCTGACGAAGTCTACTCTTTCCTACTTTTGCTCCATGCCTTCTTCTTTTAGAAGAAACGACAACATTCTTCTATGATTATGATACGGAATTCTTTTACAGAGAATATTTGGAGCATAAAATTGTCCAGTTCAACGACAACGGAACATTGTCAGCGATTCCTGAGCACCCTCTTACTTGGGTGGAGGAACTCTCGGAGGGGAATAAAGAGGATGACATTCTCTATTTGCCACATATTGCTTTATTGGTAAGTTGAAATAGTCACAGAGTAAATACTGAATTCATTAATGAGATTCTAGCAATAATTCTACCCACAATTCAATTCATTCGCACAAAGCAGTCGTTGTTTTCAGAGGTAGGTTAAATAACGCTGTTCCCTTAAAAGTCGAGTCTCTCAGTTAAATATCAGGAAAGATCATGAAAATAATACTTTACAGCGGCTATTTAAGGCTCGTAAAAGCATTCTTTTATTTCCTATCGTTTTAATGGTCAAGGACGCGATTTTTGGGCAAGGTTAATCGAGCTGGTATTTTAAAAATCTTGATTTCTGAGGCATTCTTCAGAAATCAAGATTTTTAAAATACCAGCTCGATTAACCTTGCCCAAAAATCGCGTCCTTGACCATTAAAACGATAGGAGTGAAAAGTCATATTCAGTAATGGCGACCAGTACTCCTATATCACTAACGTGTTCGTCAGTTAATCGAATAAACTATTCTATAACCATACGATAGAAGCGCGACGGATTTTCGTGCTCGACTCTTCTGAAAACGTCCAACAAGCGCTGTTCAAATTAAACTATTAAAAGTATCGAAAAATTTGTACTAGAAGTACAGATCTCGTTGCCAGCGCTACAATGGCTCCATCGATTATACTATTCGACATAGATACCTTCCGAGCAGCGGTACCCCACAGTGCATGTATGCAATAGAAGGCCTTTAATATGCATTCAACATGTTTTATGTAGATAAACATTAGCTATTTATTTAAAGTTAAGTGAATTTACGCAACAACTTTAA
Organism: Malacosoma neustria; assembly: GCA_963693495.1. Taxonomy (NCBI): domain Eukaryota; kingdom Metazoa; phylum Arthropoda; class Insecta; order Lepidoptera; family Lasiocampidae; genus Malacosoma; species Malacosoma neustria. The sequence continues at coordinate 3,426,682 of OY856399.1, read as the reverse complement.
GCTGAATTTCAAAATTCCATTTACGAATGTCTCTAATACGTTTATAGTAATTGGTAAAATATTTTGAGTAAAGGTACAGTTAGGCCTGGAATACACATGCTACTAGAAAAGCATGCTTGTTTGTTACTAGGTAGTATGCTCATTTATATCATGCTCTCCAAGTGTGTAGTATATTTGCTCATGAGAGCACATACCTCAGAAGCATACTTATTGCTAGCATGCTTTTTTCTAGCACGTGTGAGATACACATGCTCATATTCAGCATTCAAAATGGACGTTTCTTTGCCGAATTAATTGAATTCAGTTATATTATTACTTTCATAAATATAAACTTGAGCGTACATTCCATAAACGCTCATAATTTCTTTAATGAAATATAAAGTTTAAGGTTTTGTCATCGCCCCATCGAGCCATCGTGATTACCCGTACCTACGCAAACAAATCAAGTAGCATGCTCGCATAGAATACACGTTCAGACTTGCTTTGGAGCCGCCCCTTTCTCACCCGCGCTTCACACCGTGTGCTAACTAGCACGAAAAATAGAACGGCTTGCGATTTAGTAGCGTGCTTGTTCACAAGCATGCTCTTTTCGTATACACGTGCTAATTGTATGCTATTAAGTAGCACCTGCTCGAATCTAGCATGCTTATGTGCTACTACGTAGCATGTGTATTCCAGGCTTTACACGTGTTCATTAGTAGCACGAAAGCAAATGCTACTTAGTAGCAAGTGTTTCAAGACATTGCTAGTAATAGGCATGCTTATTTCGAGCGTGCTCAATAATCGACAGCTGTTCGATTTTCAAGCATGCTACCTGTAGCGTGAGTGGAAGGGGGCGTGCTTTGAGCACGTCTGAACATGTTTGCTTAATAGCATGCTACTTTGATCTTCCTCTTATTCAGGAGTATGCTTAAAACTAGCATGCCTATTGCTAGCAAATGTAAACTGTTCATTAGCATGCTCGTATTGAGCATACTCAATAGCACGCTTTTTAACATGCTATTTTCGAGCATGTGTTTTTATCCGTGCAGGGGCGGAGAAAGAATACTAACCTCTGCGGCCGGGGTCAACCTGTCGTAAAAGGCGACTAAACAACCCACCCTAGCTACGTGGTAGCGCTTCAAGCCCGTCTGGATGGCGACCACCTTTAGTCTTAAGTATGCCGCCATAATAACCTTGTGTTGTGTTCCGGCATTGGTGACCTAAGTTCCAGTACCTTTATGGGACAGCAGCGTGTTCGCGATGCCACTGGTGTTGCAAACATCCATAGGCGATGGTAACTGCTAAATTCTAAGCGGGCCGTCAGCCTGTCTGCTGTCCTACAGCAATAAAAAAAAATGTGTAACAGTAGCTTAATGGAATGTTTTCGAGCATTTTTCATTTCTATTTCATTTGACAGTCTGTTGATGACTGAATCAGCTGTTGACAGTTTCGTAAACCGAAGCTTCTTTGTATTTTTTAAATATCATGGGATAGGCGTAGCGGGATAGTGTGAGACATTGTGCCCATGCACTTCCACTCCTGGATATAGACGCACGTTGCTCCGGTGTTACTCTTTACGACTGGAATGCTCGAACCACGCGACGTAACACGAGTTTGACCACAGACGCAGCGCCGTTCAATTTTTGTGGCTCTTCAAAGCCTCTCTTTTTCTTCTATTCAGTATCTACAACAAATACAACATTTCTGGACTCCTTTTATAGTTTCCGCTCATGAGTTTTATCCGGAACCAAACAGGTACAAAAAGAAACTAGCAGCCCTTCTACTATTTCTGTGCAAAGAATTGGCTGAAGGCCAGAAATTCCTATTATTAAGCAATCATGTCCAAGGAATAATCTCATCTTTTCTATAGCAGCTATATATCAGAGAATCGACTAGATTAATTTACGTGTTCAAGATCGGAGTTCGCCATGTCTGTTTTTTAGCAACCAGTGCGCACACTCGGCGCAGGCGCAGTCTTAAAAGTTTTACAATATGCCACACCTCATACTACAACGCACTACTGACTGTCACGACAACTAACATCGTCAATTTCATATTAATATTCATATTTACGGTGTTGTTACTACTAAATAAATGACGTTTGTTCGGAAACCATTATTATCTCCGACACGGCCTTATTTCCTTGTCAGCCATTTGTTGTCCACTTCTGGTTGAATTTTCTAATGCAGACCTTGACTAGGTTGCCACTATCTTACATCATACACTTCGTTTTTCAAGACCCGGTCTCCAACCCAAGACCTGTTTGCTTCCTCGCTTCCAAGCTACTTTAATTCTCTTACTTACGTTTTATAAGAGAAACACCCAACATAGCTCCACAGCTGAGTGATATAAAAGCTATAAACCAATCCCACTGATACGACGCATTACAATATATTATCATATATAAATAGGTTTTATTACTCTAATGTTATTAATCAATCAATGATAGAAATAATACATAATTTGCAATATGAATGGCCTTATGCCATATTAAATGCAAATTTATAAATAGAATATTCAAGATAAACAGTTGTTGATATTAATCATTTATTAACATATTTTCTCTAATAGTGGGTAGACACGCGTATATTTATATTTTAGTCAATGTCAATAAATTTATTTATTTACAATAGATAAATAATTTTTACATTGTTAAAGCTCGTCAAATTACCTTTTTTATAGCTAGAGTTCAGCAGACAGGCAGACGGCCCACTCTGGCAGGTGGTCACCGTCGCCTATAGACGTTTGCAGCACCAGAGGCAAGAAGTTTTATAACGCCTTTTTTGAAGAACCCCATCCATATGGGGTTCTTCAAAAAAGGCGTTATAAAACTTCTTCGAGGCCGGCAGCGCGTTGGTAATGCCTCTGGTGCTGCAAACGTCTATAGGCGACGGTAACCACCTGCCAGAGTGGGCCGTCTGCCCGGATACCGTGCTGAGGAAATCTCAGCTGGAAGCTCATTCCAGATCCTGAGAGTACGTGAGAGCATGAACGTTCTAGAGAACCGTTTCGTACAAGAAAGGATTTTTTGGAGTTTATTGGAGTTTACTCCTTAAGAATCGATTTTCATATATAAGACACCCGGTATGAGAAAAATGCGAGGAGTAAAATCTACTAATGAATGACCTCGTTACGTTTTGGTGCGCGTGCACCGCAACACACTAAACAAAACAAAACGATGTATCTCTCAAGGCAAAAATTACTTTATTTGTTACAACTTAAGGTTGATTTCACATTAAATGTTGTTTAACATATGTCTTTTCATTTGTAAGTGACAAGAGTAATTTATTCCTTTGCTCATTTTATATGACGAATGATCGAAATGTTTTGGAGATTTGTGACTTTATTACTAGGTGCCATAGTTGTAATTAGGTTGAACTTAAAACTGTTTTAAAACCATTTTTATATATGTGTATTATTTTCATTAATTTGTTAACTTACTCTTTCATATGGTATTAATCTTTTTTCAGTTAAATAAACTTTTTTGCGTATGTTTAGACAATCGTACTTAAGTAGTAAACTCCAGTCGTGCGTTGGAGCTGACACACACAGTTTTTAGTTTTTGTTTATTGCTTTGGAAAAGAAAAATATTGATGGCCCATTTAATAGTAAGCAGTTACAGTCGTGGATAATGGCACCGCTAACACGGAGTATGAATACTGAACCCTACGGCCAGGGGCGGCTTGTAAAACGCGACTAAACCACCCTAGGGTCCCAAGCCCGTTTAGATGGCAACCGTCCTTAGTTTTTAAATATGTCGCCATAATGACTTTTGTGATGTTCTGGCATAAATGATCCAGATTTCAGTTCCCCTACGTGATCGTAGCGTGTTAGCAGTGCCCCTAGCGTCGCAATTGCGCTTACTATAAGTGGACCGTCAGCCTATTTGCTGTTTCACAACAGTTTTTCAAGTATTTCTTTGATAATATCAAAGTAATTGCCAGTCACTTCTGTTCAATGTATTGCGTACATCAAAGGGCATAATTGATCGAATTTTATATAAATTACTGTAGAATATTACGTATTTTCAATTTAATATTGGCTTGAACTTTTGCCCTTATTGCTTGATTGTGCTGATGACCTTTACAATCAAGTTGTGACTGTCACCTCTATGTGAATTAATGTCTATGATATTCTAACATTTTTTCTAGTCAAAGCGTATTGAGCTGTTTTGAATATAACTGGGACAATTCACACAACGCCTTTTAGTCCCAAAGTGAGCTATGTTATGAGTACTTAACAAATGATATAGCACTATTTTTCTTTTGTAAACAAATACATATTATACATAAACACAGATTCGGGGAAGAGAAGCCATGATATCGAATTGTCACATTTATTTATTGGGACAGAATGTTTTTTTTATTGATGAGGAAGAGTAGACAGGATGGCGGGCCACTTAAACCAGTCACCATCGCCTGTTTGCGACGCTAAGAGCACCGCAAACACGCTGCTGTCTCACAGGGGGGACTATCCGTGCAGGGGCGGAGAAAGAATACCAACCTCTGCGGCCGGAGTCGTTCTGTCGTAAAAGGCGACAAAACAACCAACTTTGCGACCACCTTTGGTCTTAAGTATGCCACTATAATAACCTTGTGTTGTGTTCCGGCATTAGTGACTCAAGTTCTGTACCCTTATGGGACAGCAGCGTATTCACGCTGCCACTGGCGTTGCAAACACCCGTTGGCGACGGTAACTGCTAAATTCTAAGCGGGCCGTCAGCCTGTCTGCTGTCCTACAGCAATAAAAAAGAGTTATTAAGGCGGCATACTTGTAGACTAAGGGAGGTTGCCATCCAGACGGGCGTGGGGACCCACCGAGGGTTGTTTAGTCGCCTCTTAGTATTCTTACTCCGCCCCTGCACGTAGAAAAGAACCTCGACTCTTCGCTTAGTAAATACGATTATTTTGTTGCAGAGCATAGCAAACGTTGTTTCAAAGCAGAGTGTTTTCACCCGGTTCGGCTTGAACCGTTTAATTACGATTACCAACAGCCAACCCCTCGCCAAGATGACTGCTAAGGAGTTCATGATGGGGTACAAGTCCCAGTTGATGACCCTTGGGAACACCTTCATGCCGGGTTGGATATACTTCGATAAACTGGGGCTCATAGATCGGGTAAGCTAGTGAATTGCCTACTTGATTCTAGGCTTCTGGCTTTCGCACACTGCATCTATTAAATGTTTTATATATTTTTAAAGTGAAACTTCTTTGGGCGCATGAGGGATTGGAAAATTTTTACGGATAAAACGCAAATTAGCGTCACGAAGATGTGAAACGTTTTTTCTAATATTTACATTTTTAAACTAGTGATATCTATCGAATGGAATGTCCTAATTGAGTAATTCAAAAAATTATATAAAGGTATTGATGCTGTCTTGAATACGAAGTAATTTATTTTGATAACGATTAATACCAAGATACAAATAAAGAATCTTTCTAGCGGCGGCATTTCAATAAAATTTTTAATAATAAATGAACACTTATTGTAGCATAACAATAATAGTTACACATATGCTGTCGCGACATTTTTTATAAATAACGATGTGTTCTGCAAAGTCGCAGTACATTATTTTATTCCATCATTAATATTTTTTGCAACGCACGCGATGTAAAGAATATTTTAGGTAATTTTTTTACACCTTGGGTTACATTATTGTAGTTTTAGTAAGGATCTAATGTTTTTGAAAATATAATATAGCCTATGTCGCCCGGAGATAATGTAGCTTCCCAATAGTGGAAGAATTTTTGAAGCCTATTCAATGCAAATAAACAAACATTTCCGTTCGAAGCGCAGTGCATTCATTAAACTTGGATTATAGAAATCTATAAGGCGTCGATTCATGGCCGTCTAGAGTTCACTAAATTAGTTTGCCAAAGAAGTTTCACTTCTGACATACACATTGTACGCACCCCGCACCCACTTTTTTATATCCTGTACAACCGTTAAATTTAAAGAGAGTATATTCTCTTTACTTTTACGTTACGTCTTTGGCTAATCAACATAACCTAGTGGTTATGTTAGTTAGTAACCTAGTGTTTAGTTGGAATTAGTTAGTACTAATTCTAACTAAAATGCTGTTTTCCCAAAATAATGAAATGTCACATAATGACTTCTTGCAATAAGCCAACGATTTGTTTATTTATTATACAAATAAAAAAAATCGCATTTAATCTCTTTTTCTGGACTTAAGAGGCACTACAAAAGATTTAAATTTACAACGGCGACTCCTCAATTACAAGAGGAAAACCTTCCAACCTTTCCTTTCCTGTTAATGAATGTGTTACGACGCACTACTAGGGTTGGGTGCCATCAAGACGGGTTTGGAGCCACAGGCCGCCCCTGGTCACAGGTGTCGTTCGTACTACCTACGGATAATTTATGATGCCATTCTTCTCGAATACCACATGGAATTAAAGAAAACATATTTTCTTCTAGATGTACGACTTCAACGGCGATTATGAAACGATCTTCACAGGCGCCACGGATATCAGAGATTCTGGTCTTATAGATACGTATCGAGGGTCCACCGATCTCCCCCATTGGGAGGGAAAACATTGCTCGAATGTTCAATTCGCGTCGGACGGAACAAAATTCATGGGGAGAGTGGGGAAGAATGACAGCCTGTTGTTTTATAGAAAGAGTCTATGTCGTGCGGCTCCTTTGGTAAGTATTTTTACTTGATTTACTGATAACCTTGAGTAGACTCATCAAAGACTCTTCTTCTGATCTGCAACCATGTTCCTAAAAATACTGGTTTTTGTGTCTATTTCCTTCAATTTTTTATTGCTGTGGGATAGTAGATAGGCTGACGGTCCACTTAGAATTTAGCAGTTACCGTCGCCTATGGGTGTTTACAATGCCAGTGGCATCGCGAACATGCTGCTGTCCCATAAGGGTACAGGAACTTTGGTCACTAATGCCGGTTATTATGGCGGCATACTTAAGACCAAAGGTGGTTGCCATCCAGACAGGCTTGAGGCCCACGTAGCTAGGGTGGGTTGTTTTGTCACCCTTTACGACAAACTGACCCGGCTGCAGAGGTAAGTATTCTTTCTCCGCCCCTGCACGTATAAAATTATCTTCATTCTATATCTTTAAACGAGCAATTCTTATATATATATATATATATATATATATATATATATATATATATATATATATATATATATATATATATATATATATATATATATATATATATATATATATATATACCTAGTCAGGTCATAAATTCTGTCACATGTTTAATATAAAATAATTGTAACAAGTTTATTAATTATGTAACCATTCATATACCAAAATGAACTTAACAAAACATAGATTCTTATGACATTAAAGTTTATTCAAAATGACCTCCGTGATTTTGAATACAAGCCTTCAATCTGCGCGGCCAGTTGTCTATCGCAGCACGAACGAGGTCCATGTCAATATCGGCGGCTGCCTTAATCAAGGATGTCTTGAGTGACTCCAAATTGGGATGAGGCTTTGAGCACGCCTTTTCCTCCAAGTGTTGCCATATCTTGTAATCTAACGGATTCAAATCTGGACTGGAGGAGGGCCAGTCTTCGTGCCGGATGAAGTCGATTTCACGCGCCGCCAGCCAGTCTTGTGTGCTCTTCGCTCTATGAGCTGGCGCCGAATCTTGTTGGAATACCCAGTGCCTGTTATTGAACATGGTATGAGAAACAGGTTCCACAAGGTTCGTCAGGACTGTATTTTGATACACAACAGCATTCGTTTTTACACCTTTCTCACAAAAATGTACCTCTGTTAAGCCCCAATAAGAAACTCCCAACCATACCATGAGCGAGGATGGAAAATGACCTCGTTGGACACGCGGAATACGGTTGCTCGCTTCTTCACTACTGTGTGCGTACACCTTATCATTTTGTTTGTTGTAGCTCTCTTCTACAGTAAACATTTTTTCATCCGAAAAAAGAATTTCCCGATATTTTTTTCCCGCGTGCCGCTTCAACAAAGCGCGGCATCTCTTCAGTCTCAGGTCCATTAGACGAGCATTCAAACGATGTCCTGTTTTTCTTCGATATGCCCGAAGCCCTAAGTCTTCATTTAACACCCTTTTCACCGTGGTTCTGCTTAACCCCATCTGAAGGGCCAACAGTTTCTGCTTACGTTTGGGATTTCTTTGAATTCGTGCCTTCACAGCTTTTATCACTGCTGGAGTCCTAACAGACCGAGGGCGACCACTTCTTGACCTGTCATCTACACTAGAGTCTTCATTGTATCGTTTGATGGTACGATAAAACGAATCTTTTGGTAATATTCAAATTTTTCAGTATGTTAAAAATTTGAATTGGCGCGTAACCGCAACGATGCAACGCAATAACTGTAACACGGTCTTCTTTAAGCGTCCACTCCATATTTAAAAATGAGTAAAATTCTAAAAGTTATACATTTTTATTTTCATGAACAATTCGAAATTCTAATTCAATAAACTTTTTTGTGGCCAGCATTCTAAAAGAAAAGTTTTTACTGTGTGACAATACTTATGACCTGACTAGGTATATATATATATATATATATATATATATATATATATATATATATATATATATATATATATATATATATATATATATATATATATATATATATATATATATACTTATATCATTGGAATCTCGGAATCGGCTCCAACAACTTTCATGAAATTTAGTATACAGGGGGTTTCGGGGGCGATAAATCGATCTAGCTAGGAATCATTTCTAGAAAATGTCATTTTATTAGCTTTTTTTTATTGGAAGAAACATAACAAAAATGTGACTCTTCCTGACATCTATCGGCGAATAATTTAAACTGAAAAATGACTCTTCCTGACAAAACACAATTTATAAAAAAAAATACCGAGCAAAGCTCGGTCATCCGGATATTATTTGATAATCATCTTATCCATTCTTGCAACTCCATCAATCTCAGCATTCTCATCTTGTCTATTGTGTTCCCCTACTAAAGACGTGGTTTTACGACAAATTTACAATCTACCCTTTTAATGGAAGTGCCATTGGCTTTAAATAATATTGTAATATGAAAATTAGGATGGATGGATATAATTCATTCATATCAAAACGAAAAGTAGTCTGTATTACTCTAGAAATTGCAGTAGTGGGACGTCATGGGTTTTACGTGAATCAACTATTTATATAATAATAATAATAAAGCCATCTAATCCAAATCTCGCTTTCGAAATGTTTGTTAGTAAGTTGTTGCTTAAATTTAAGAAAGGTTACTGTTGAAGTGTAAAAATTCATAAGATTAAATATAAGTTGTCGTATGTAGTTCTAACTTTTATAACTAGATGGCGTTGTTCGAAAATTGTAACTTGCTGAATCGCGCTATCTTTTCCCTGCATTCAATTTGTGTAAGCGAACGGGAATTTTTGTATGCAGGGAGAAATTCAGAAATACACTGAATTATAACAGTCTACTTTTTGGTTTTTTTGTTCTCCAAGAAGTGACGTAAACATTGGTCCTATCGAGATCGGATATCTCGGTGAGGTTTTTGAGCATCATACTTGCGGATAGTGGATCGCTATCACAAACTCGCAAGTACCAACAGTGGCCGACGGGTGCTGTATCCAGCCAGCATCGTCAGCTTCGGACCGCATCTTCAGAGGAAGACATCGGTCAGGAAAGCATCATCCAGTTCAAAGGTGTCCGGAGACACCTGCGCAGCAACGACGCCCCAATCCAAGGCGTGTCGTGTCACCGTGGGCGGAGCCAGTCCAAGTTGCAGGGAGCAACCGAGCTGAAGGAAGCCACGAGTGAAGGTCAACCATACAGTCCACATCATCAGTCAAGTTATCAGTTTAGTGAGTGAAGTGGTTTGACACTTCAATCAAATTGACGTCAAGTGAAAAGTGCATTCTACTCTGGATTGCAGTGTATTATGTGAGTCAACAAAAACTGTGAGTATTTTTATTTGTCACTGTCAGGAATCACACAATTATCATTGGGACTTTAACTTTTAACATAGTTTGCTTAGAACTTTAAAAAATTAATGCATGTTCAGTTTAGACTTAGAATAATTCCTTAAAAGTGTTTAGACGGGGAACCTATGCCCAATTTTTCTTTGATCTATAAATAATATCTCAAACACTTAGAAAATTTTGAATAATTTATATTAAGAACTTTAAAAATTTATGAATGTTAAATTTAAACAGAATAATTCTTTATAAGAGTTCATCGGGTAACCTACGCTCAATGTTTATCTGAACAAATATTTCAAATACCTTTTTAAATTTTGAATAACTTGTGCTTAGTAACTATTGTTTAGAATATTACAACATACAAATATGCAGGCCCTCATAAATTTTCAAGTCGATTTATATTCTCGCATAAATAAGGCAAGAACTAATTTTAAAAAATCTCCTAAAGATCGCATTAGTAAACAAGTTTACATAGAGAATAGAATTGAGTCAATAGACCAATTATGGCTTGAATTTTTATCAGGCCACAAGGAGTTAATGAAAACTTGTGACCCTAAAGACTTGCAAACCACGGATTATATTAAAAACGAAATTTATGATAAAACCGAAGAAATTTATTTGGACCACAAAGGCGAATTAAAGGAGTATCTTAATCAATTTAGTCACAAGGATTCATCTCAACTCGATGTAGATAAATCCAATCCAATTCACAACATCAGCATGAAATTACCCAAAATACAAATCCCATCATTTTCTGGTGAATATTCTCAATGGTTAACGTTTAAAGATTTATTCACTTCATTAGTTATAAAAAATCACACTTTGGACAATGTTCAAAGGTTACATTATTTAAAAGGGTATCTCACGGGAGATGCTGAGCAATCAATTAGACATATACCAATAGAAGGAGCTAATTTTAATAGATGTTGGGAATTGTTGAAGGAAAGATATAATAATAAAAAGTACATTTGTCATAACATTTTAAAAACATTATTCAGCCAAAAGAATATGACAATGGAATCAGCCGATAGCTTGAAATGTCTTGTAAATACTACTAACGATTGTTTAGCAACATTAATTAATTTAGGAATAGATGTAAAGTCTTGGGATGTATTAGTCATCCACATTCTAACTTTAAAATTAGACCCCGAAACACGCCGGCAATGGGAATTTCATGTGACATCAATCATTTCATCAGACGAGTTGCCCACCTATGATCAGTTTCAAGATTTTGTGAGTAAAAGATATAGAGCCATAGAATTCATTAATACAAAATCTAGTGTTACTAAAAATCAACATAACAAAATTAATACCTTTCATTTCAGCAGCACATCTTGTCCATTTTGTTCGGAAATTCACAAGTTAAGTGCATGCAATAATTTTCACAAGACCACAGTCGCTAATCGGCGTAACTTTGTTAAGAAAAATAATATTTGTTTTAACTGTCTGGGAGCAAATCACTCTGTAAAAGAGTGCAAGTTAACTCGTTTTAAATGCAAGGAGTGTAATCGAACCCATCACACTCTCCTTCACCCCACAACGGGTAACAGTAAAGCTGAAGGTGGTCAAAGCACTAATCAAAAAGAGGGCTCCACCTCGTCAGCTGATCCAACACCACTTGTTTCATGCTTTTCTTCTGAAAAGGTACAACAAGTGTTACTAGCTACAGCGTTAGTAAAGGCTCGGTCGAAGAATGGCACGGATTACATAATCCGAGCACTTCTCGATCAGGGTTCTCAAGGTTCATTTGTCACCGAAGCAACGGTACAATATCTAGGTCTGAAAAAGATACCAACAACAAACAAAATTAGTGGATTAGGCAAGTCAAAAGGCTTAATCTCAAGGGCAGCGGTAATCATAGATATCAGGTCTCAAATCTACCCAAATGTCAACATATCAGTAAGAGCTCATGTCCTCAAAAGCATCACATCAATGCTTCCATCTAGTAAAGTTGAGTTAGTAGATTGGAAAGAACTAAAGGATTTAACCTTGGCTGATCCACATTACCACTCTCCAAATAAAATTGACATTTTATTGGGTGCAGAGGTGTACAGCCAAGTATTGAGGGATGGAATCTTGAAGGGTCCGCACGGTACTCTAGCCCAAGCAACAAGCTTAGGCTGGGTGTTATCAGGTGCCACAACAACTATAACTTTTAATGCATCTAAATCAATCCATACGATGTATTGTTGTTTAGAGGAAAATGATGCACTGAAAAAATTCTGGGAATTAGAATCAGACATTCAAATGCCAAGAGAGAAGCTCTTGACTAATCAAGAAAAATATTGTGAAGAATATTTTGAAAAAACACTTACCAAGGATAGCGATGGTAGATACATCGTTCGTTTACCATTTAATACCGATAGTCCAGAGGTGACGTCGTCTCAGGAAATAGCTGAAAAAAGATTAAAATCATTAGAAACAAAGTTAAGTAAGAATGAAACATTAAAAACAAAATATCAAGAAGTTATAAATGAATACTTATCTTTAAATCACATGGAAATAGTACCTAATGAAGAAATAAAAAATAAAAAGGCAGTTTACTTACCACATCACCCCGTAATAAGGGATGATAAAGAGACCACGAAGGTGAGAATAGTGTACGATGCATCCTGTAAAGGTAAAAACAATAAATCATTAAATGATCATCCATTAATTGGACCTACCTTGCAGCCGGAACTCAGGCATATTATCATGCGTTGGAGATCTGCTCCAATCTGTATTTCGGCAGACATAATCAAAATGTACCGTCAAGTAAAAACACACAGCGATGATAATGATTTCCAAAGAATACTTTGGAGAGATGAACCAAGTCATGCAATCACACATTATCGACTTACCAGAGTCACTTTCGGTACAGCGTCAGCTCCATACCTTGCAGTTAAGGCACTTCAACAAGTGGCTCGCGACTATGGTGCTGAATATCCTGCTGCTGCTGAAAGAGTGCTAAGCGATTTTTACGTTGATGATTTTATGAGTGGTTCACAAACTTTAGAGGAAGGAGTTAAAATATTTAATGAAATGAATGAACTATTAAGCAAGGCAGGATTCAAATTACAAAAATGGAATAGCAATAATGATAAACTAGTAGAAATAATGAAAGGAGAAAACAAGGATATCAAGGAAGGATTGGAAATAAAGCAAAATGAATTAATCAAAATTTTGGGACTTACCTGGAACAGAACCCGTGATGAATTTCAGTATTCTGTAAAGCTGCCGCCGCTCTCAGCACCTGTAACAAAAAGGAAAATTATAGCAGATGTATCGCGGTTATTTGATCCATTGGGATGGATAGCACCATGCATTATAAAAGCAAAGGTTTTTATACAGCGATTATGGATAGCTGGGACAGGATGGGATGAGGAACCACCAATTGATATATTAAAGGATTGGTATACTTACCGTGACGAGCTAGCTCAACTGACAAAATTTTGTATTCCCAGGTGGTTGCACACAAATTCGCATGATGCGGTTGTAGAATTACATGGCTTCTCAGATGCATCCACTATCGCCTACTCAGCTGTAACATACTTGCGTGTAATAAATGCATCAGGAGTTGTCCATGTCAGCTTAGTTGGTGCTAAAACGAGAGTAGCCCCTGTAAAGCAAGTTAGCATACCACGATTAGAGCTATGTGGGGCTGTATTATTAGCTAAGTTGTTGGTGGAGGTTGCTGGGGTTCTTAACATTCAGAAAACCAAACTTAGAGCTTGGACGGATTCCACTGTAGTGCTTGCCTGGCTGAGTAAACATGCCAGTAACTGGAAAACATTTGTAGCCAACAGAGTAGCGGAAATACAAACGACTCTCGAACCTTGCCAATGGTCCCACGTCTCTACAAAGAACAATCCGGCTGATTGTGCATCACGTGGTGTCTGCCCAGCGGATCTTGCTACGTTAGACATATGGAAATTTGGTCCGAGGTTTTTATGGGAGAAGAAAATTACATACCCCAAATTGAAAGATAATCATACTCTCGAAGAGGAATCAATAAAGGTTCACGTCGGCACTACTGAGGAATCGATTCTGGACAAATATTCTTCGCTTACAAAATTAATTCGTGTCGTAGCATATTGCAGAAGATTTGTCACAAGAAATGATTCACGAGGAAATAAGGGAACAAAGTATTTAAATACGTTTGAATTAGACGAAGCGTTAAATACTTGTATAAGACTGGCTCAAGCTACAGTATTCAACCAGGAATTAAAGGAAATCCAAGCCTATGGGCAGGTCCAAAGGAAACAGTCAAAGCTATTGTCGCTCACGCCCTTTCTTGATGAAAGAAAATTACTTAGGGTGGGCGGTAGAATCTCACATTCTCCGGAACCAGAGAACATTAAGCACCCAATTATATTGCCAAACAAATCAGCTTTAACAAATTTAATTGTCGCCCATGCGCACAAGAAAACACTGCATGGGGACGTACAACTCATGCTTAATTACTTAAGATCAGCTTACTGGATAATTGGGGCGAAAAATCTCGTAAGGCATCATGTGCGTAAATGTATCACATGTTGTCGTCACAAGGCTAGGAGTCAAACTCAGCTTATGGGGTCTCTACCGTCAGTTCGGGTCACACCTGCTCGACCATTCCTGAATAGTGGAGTAGACTACGCAGGCCCAATTATGTTGCGGACTTCAAGGGGTAGAGGACATAAGGGGTACAAGGGCTATGTATGTTTATTTGTCTGTATGGTCACGAAGGCTGTTCATATCGAAGCAGTTAGTGACCTGACATCAAGAGGTTTTTTAGAGGCATTTAAACGTTTTGTGGCTAGGCGTGGGCATTGTGCAAACTTGTACAGTGATAATGGAACAAATTTTGTGGGAGCGTCTAAAGAACTTAAGGCTTTGTTCGACGCAGAGAAATCAAGCATGATTCGAGAGGTAGCCGATGGTCTCGCTTTACTGGGAACAAATTGGCATTTTATACCACCCAAGGCTCCAAACTTTGGCGGATTGTGGGAAGGGGGTATAAAATCAACCAAATATCATATAAGGCGAATAATTGGCGATTCTACGTTGACATATGAGGAGATGACCACCCTTCTGAGTCAAATTGAGGCGTGTCTAAACTCTCGCCCATTAACTATTATCCAAAATGATCCAGATCAATCCGTACCTCTGACACCAGGTCATTTCTTAATAGAGGAATCCTTAGTAGCAGTGCCTGAAGTGACCTATAAAGGTCACCATCTAAGCTCTTTGAAGCGCTGGCAACTTACACAACTAATGCTTCAACACTTTTGGCGGCGATGGTCGAATGAATATTTAACGCATCTCATGCACCGTTATAAATGGTCTTATAAAGTTCCAGAACCTAAGGTGGGGGACATCGTTTTGGTGAATGAGGACGATTTACCTCCATGTAGATGGCTTTTTGGCAAAATTATTGAAAAACATCCTGGTTTAGATGGATTAACTAGAGTGGTATCTCTAAAATGTAAAAATTCTATTATTAAACGTCCCACTTCTAAACTTTGTATTCTACCAATTAGTGAATAAGTTGATGTTAATAAGTCGTGTTAGAAATTTATTGTATTAGCGCAAATTGTTATGTAAAAAAGGGAAAATTTTAATGTATTTATTGTGCCTGCCAAAGATTGTATTTATATCACGGTGGGCGGTTATGAAGGACATTATGTCCTTGGTGGGCGGAATGTTGAAGTGTAAAAATTCATAAGATTAAATATAAGTTGTCGTATGTAGTTCTAACTTTTATAACTAGATGGCGTTGTTCGAAAATTGTAACTTGCTGAATCGCGCTATCTTTTCCCTGCATTCAATTTGTGTAAGCGAACGGGAATTTTTGTATGCAGGGAGAAATTCAGAAATACACTGAATTATAACAGTCTACTTTTTGGTTTTTTTGTTCTCCAAGAAGTGACGTAAACAGTTACTTATAATTGATGTTAGTATTATTTATGAGATGTGGACCCCTGTTTGAGTAAAGGCCTTGTTCATCCTTTTCCATAACTCCCTGTCCTTGCCTGATTTTATCCAGTCGTTTCCTGCGACGTGTGTTAAGTTGATGACATAACGCATGTCGCCTACCGTCTTAATTGTCGACCAACATTCCTTTTCCCCATTGGTCCTTTCCATCGTGTGGCTTCAATGGTCCATATTCTGTCTGGACATCGTGAGATGTGTCCGGCCCATCTCCATTTAAGTAAGGGTGCGTGCCTGAGAGCATCGGTGAGTTTAGTTTTGACGAATGTATTCGCTCTTAATTTTATGTATTCTTCTAATTTTCAACACGATCCTTTCCATTGCTGTTTGACTGCATTTGGTTTTTGTTTTTCATTTGTAAATATCCAGGTGTGGCAACCATACAAGCAGGCGTGTATTGAATATTGTCCTTTTCATGTGCAAGCTGTAGTTCCCTTTTAGGATTTCTCTTAGTGCCCAGAATTTCATCCAAATTGCGTTGATTCTTCTTGTTACTTCTTCTTCATTGCTTGATGTTTTGAATGAGGTTTGCTTCCCCAAGTAGATGTATTCGCTGACGTATTTTATATTGTTATCTTTTATCACTATCGGGCGTTCGCGATTGTTGGTTAATATCTTGTTTCATTTATATTCGTTTCTAGTCCGATTTTGGAGCTTTTGCAACTATTTATATATTATAGTACATATATTTCTTTGTAGTTTCCAACCGATGAGGGTATTAAAAGTGGAATAAAGGCATACAAGTACACTTTCCCGGAGCATATGCTGGACAATGGAAAATACATTGAAGAGAATAAATGCTTCTGCAGAAAAGGTGAGTGTATCTATAATATATAATTATTCAGCAGCTGTATGTACTGCCAGGGTCTTCTTCCCCTCTTTTTTGGGAAGGAGTCATGATTCGTAAATTGAACCGTGCTTCACCTCAGAACAATGGCCTCTGGGTTAAAAATATTGCCCCAACTGCTCATCTCTTATGTCCCAAGAACTACACTGTCTTCTATAAGGATGAAATACTCACGTCCTGCTTATTAAGGAACTAGGTGTCGTTGCGTTAATTGACACAGTGTATTTATTTACTTAATTTCTTCAACAAGGTTTCTGCCTTCCCGATGGCCTAGCCGACGTAACAGACTGCTACTATGGATTCCCGATTGCACTGTCTTACCCCCATTTCTACCAGGGGGAGGATATCCTGTTCAGCAAAGTCGAAGGTCTCTCACCTAATAAGGAAAAACATGAGACTAGGTATGTATAAATACAAATGATTATTTTTAGTAGGATACTGATCTTCTCCTTCCCCTAATGGAACGGGTATCCTAGCAATTCTATACGGAGAATGCATGAAGAAAGTAAGAGGGATGGTTTTATCAAAAACAGGGTATATATCGTCATAGTCGTAGAATAGTGACAGATCTGATATATATTTTTTTATTGCTGTAGGAGACCAGACAGGTGTTTGCAACGCCAGTGGCTTCGCGAACACGTTGCTGTTCCATAAGGGTACAGGAATTTGGGTCACTAATGCCGGAACACAACACAAGGTTATTATGGCGGCATACTTAAGACCAAAGTTGGTCGCCATCCAGGTGAGCTTATGGCCCTGCCACGTAGCTAGGGTGGGTTGTTTTGTCGCCTTTTACGACAGGCAGACTCCGTCCGCAGAAGTCAGTATTACTAAACGGATAGAAATTTGGCATATAGGTTGGACCCTGGAGAAGGACATAGGCCTGTTTTTTTTGCGAAATTGAAACTTAAAAGGGGTGAAATAGGGGTGAACGTAATTAAGTTGTTTTTTTTTAATTTATATGACAGAACTGTGTTTGCTGGATCAGTTAGTACATCTATCTATATATATAAAAATATTATGTTGGTTTGTGTACGCTTCAAAAACTCAAAAAGTTCTGCACCGATCGAGCTGAAATTTTAGCATCATATATAATCCGCATCAAAGATTGTTTTTATCTATTTTTTGTTTCTCATTTCTCAACCATTCAATCACAATGTGCCACAGCGAAGCGTGGCAGGGTACAGTCACAATGTAACACAGCGAAACGTGGCAGGGTACAGTCACAATGTACCACAGCGAAACGTGGCAGGGTACAGTCACAATGTACCACAGCGAATCGTGGCAGGGTACAGCTAGTATTATATAAAAAGCATTAATAGTTTTCTTTAGAACGTATTGTTTCAATAAAGATAAACTTTCAGATTCTGGATCCAACCAGATACTGGGTTACCCTTGGACGTCAGTGCGAAGTTTCAAATCAACATGGCGCTTGGTGACATCTCCCAAATCGAAAATACAGCTAGATTTTCCAACATGTATCTTCCATTGCTGTGGTTTGATATCGTGAGTTTATTTTTTATTTGTAAAACAAGGACCTCGTATGGACAATTTTTTTTATTGCTGCAGTACAGCAGATATATATTTTTATCCGTGCAGGGGCGGAGAAAGAATACTAACCTCTGTGGCCGAGGCCACAGAGGTTAGTATTCTGTGGCCGGCCTGTCGTAAAAGGCGACAAAACAACCCACTCTAGCTACGTGGTAGGGCCCCAAGCCCGTCTGGATGGCGACCACCTTTGGTCTTAAGTATGCCGCCATAATAACCTTGTTTTGTGTTCCGGCATTGGTGACCCAAGTTCCTGTACCCTTATGAAACAGCAGCGTGTTCGCGATGCCACTGGCGTTGCAAACACCAGCCTGTCTGCTGTTCTACAGGAAAAAAAAAGATAGGCTGACGGCCCGCTTAGAATTTAGCAGTTACCATCGACTGTGGGTGTTTGCAATGCCAGTGGCATCGTAAACACGCTGCTGTCCCATAAAGGTACAGGAATTTTGGTCACGAATGCCGGAACACAACACATAGCGGCATACTTAAGACCAAAAGTGTCGTCAGCCTGTCTGCTGTTCTACAGCAATAAAATAAACAGGATTTCTTCTTTTACATCTGTGATATTTTTCTAGTGATTTTTTTAATGAAAAATAATTAGGTTTTTGCCAAAATTCAGATGTGTATGTTAAGTCGAAGTGAATAAAGCAGAAGATAATCGAAAATCTCCTCTTTCAGAGAATGTTCACCTTACCACCGAGTCTTGAACAACGTTTTAAGCTGTATATCAACATCCTGCCAGTGGTAGAACAGGCTGCGATGTATCTGCTCTTCATAACGGGCACTATTCTCATCCTACTTTCAGTCTACACTCTAACATTCAGGGTCATGTTTAAAACTATGGACAAAAAATTCTCCAAGACTTGGGACAGTGAAATGTGTGATATCTATACTCCTTGCGAGGTACCACTAAAAGATTGTAATGAATATCAAAATGCAAAAATAGTGGGTAGTGTGAAGAATTTATTTGATAGGAAAACATCAGTTGACAATGATCCCAAAGGCTATCATGTCATCCATCAAAACGATGATACAATTGATGATGATTGTAAATATTTAGAGATAATCGATGATGGAAGTGATTTTGGTGTTAATATAGACAGAGAAACGAGTTACAGAGATGTTTGATATGATTTTTTTACATAAAAGTTATTAAATGAATATTACAGTTCATTATTATTTGCGAAATTGCTGATCGCTATAATGGGAAAAGTTATGCAACGACTATGACAGCAACGCGTAACTCGTCTAGTTCTCATACGAATTCCCAGAATAAGGTTGCATTTATGTATCTAAGAAAGTAGCACCAATATTTCATGGATTGGCTTCTTCCCTAGCGACAGGCCGTTCTAGTTCAAAACGTTTCTATGTGTTCTAAATTCAAGTATCTTGATTAAATATACATAACATCAAGATACTAGAATGAAGAGATCAGTCAAAATTACACTTTTCCTATCTCACAAGCAGCAAAGTACATATGGTTTCTTTTTGAGTTTTGATATAGCAGTTGATCCTATATTCCAGTGGCCCCTTGATAGAGCGTGTACTCAACAAAGTCTTGAATCATCGTTTGTAAAAATATCAGAATTATAGATAACTTTTATCACATATAAAAAAATATGTCTATTAAGTTAACCCATAAAATACGGGCCCTGGGATAGTAGGCTCAAGCACTAAGCTAACTAACTCCACCAAAGTTGAGGAGACTCGCAAAAATAATTTTTCTTGGAAAAATAATGGCCAATGTGACAAATGACTGATATACTAAAAACACTTGCGTTATTTTTTAATAATGATCATATCATCTTAGTGTATAAATTTTATTATTATTTTAGATGTCATGGACTCTGAAAAGATCTGCCTATAATATTTTGCCATTTTTGTACTTGGTTTGACCAAGTTTGTATATATATTAGTTGTACATAGTGTAGTGATGTAGTAAATCTCGAATTTTGTACAAGAACTATTATTCTCAATTTTAATTTTGAAGTCTAATAATTCTATCGGAATTGTAATTTTCATATTGAATATACATACAGTTATTGTCAATAATGAAGAGAGTGATTATAAGCGTTTTCAAAAAGTTCTTATCGTGTTGAGAAAAGGATAGCTAATTTTTGTATTACTCGTACTTCTTTATTTTTTATTTTCCTTTCAAGATTGAAGGAATCTTCTGTAAATCTCAAAACGTTGTGGCCATTTGCTTAGGAGAAAGCCTAAGGATGATAATTCTGTTACAAAACTCAATAACACTCAGGTTACGAAATCTAGGTTTCCTTTTTATCGTTATAAGTAGTTATCGTCGCCTAGGGATATTTGCAAAAGGGAATGTTGGGCTAAATGAGGAGAGATGGAACATGAAGACCGATCAAGCAAGCTAAAATGATACTTCAGCGGGATTTTACAATATCCAAATTAATATTGCATTGACAAGTGATAGCACAAGGTTGTATGCATAATTTTTATCAAAACTATGTTGTGTAATTTTTCCATGAATAATATTGAAGTTTATATAATAAGACGTAACGGCTATAATACCAGTAATAATAATAATTTATTCATAACTACCTTCGCGGCTTTGACTTAGCTTGCATCATTTTTTGAATAGAAGTGATCATGGCTTGACGTTTTTCGATTTTACAGTAAAAAGCATTCGTGTGGGCATGCACTTTTTCATTCTGATATTTTGCATAATGTTTATCATCATTGTCATCTTAACATTAAATGCCGGTTGCAACCTAACTTTTGTTTGGGTGTCCGGGATCTGCTTTCCTTTTCTTTCTCCACTCCACATGATCTTCAACATTCCTGTTAGTCTATTGGCACGCATATTTTACGACGTCAAGCCAGCACTTTTTGAGTTTACACCTCCGGTCAGGGCCTGACTGAAGCGGCATGGCGAGACATTTGTTACCACGTAAATAGCCGTTACCGTAAAACGTGTCCATACTATCAAAAGCGACATTCAATTTTACTTAAGCTATACGATACTTTGCATTCCTAAATATATAAATGATCATTTTGATTTTTTTTTCAAAACAAACACGTCAATTGTGTTTATTCTCACCTTGTATTTTTTTCTGATTTATTGCTTTTATTTTCAAAAACGTCAAATTGCTTCTTTTATATATAAATTAATTATATTATTGCAATTACAATTTCACTTTCTCTTCAAATGTAAAAGTAATCTTAATATATTTTATAATCGCACATAGACAGACGCCTGTATTAAATAAGTATTATTAAATATATATGTAAAAGTTGCTTAACTTTTATTTTAATAACATAACCTTGCTATTTTAAATTTTAAAACATTATTCAAGCGTTTGTTACGAAATTCTGGTGTTATATTTTAATTTAAAACTATATTTTTTTGATTTAACATTAAAATTATTTCCTTGTGTTTGTCAATGTCAAAATTGACCTTTATGTCACATGGTTAAGGGCGTACGAAAGTGCGATAAAATTTTATTCTAAAAGAAAACTATATTTGGCAATTCTTTATTAATTTATCAAATAGGTGGTAACTCAATGTGCAATATATAAAACCTTGGCGGAAACTTTAAAAGTTAGATAGTAATGATTTTTTTAGACACTACGGCAACTTTTGAAAACGCTTCTAATCTTTATATCATTAAAACCAACTCATTGCTCAATTTAAAAAAAATAGGTTTATTTTATTTTAATATAAGACTGTCGACACGGCATATGTTATCTTTTCATTTAAGAGACTAGCCAAATATCCGTCATATTTTGAAAAAAAAATGTAAATTATAACAAAAATTCCAAATTATGTACAAATTTCAAGGTGTCATGATCTTGTCTGTTCTTATGGAATGGATCTATTGCTTCTAGCATCGATTTCGCTAGTGTCAATCAGAAATGAGAGAAACATTTAACCATTTTTTTATTGTGGCTTAGGCACTGATGTGCCATTCTCAAAGTATGTAAGTGCATGATAAAACTTTAGAAAAAGTAGGTGACTGAGGTGCTTAATGAAGCAAAATTATCAGGAAACGATTTATAGTTACACGTTGTACCTGCCCTATATTTGCTCTTACTGTGACACTGACGAATTCACTGCATTTAGCATAGCCATTACATAAAAATAACTTCATGAATTTGATGTGTGAAATATTGATTTCGAAAGAAAACGTCAGTATTCAGTAATATTTGGTTAGCTCCCTTGAAATTTATGGCCAGTAACTTGCGTAAATTGCAAATATAAATAATAATTATTATTATTAAAAATAATTACATATTTGGATAATATAAATTGATAATGTAAATAGGTCAAGTCATTATAGTCGACATTATTCGTTGAATGCCGTGATAGATATTGTATTTAATAGTATCCTTCCCCAAAGCTGCTAATTAATCAAGAACCATCCAAAACTCATTGAATTGTTTTTACATATGTCAGAAATGGACCTTATCCATAAAAACAGTAAATAATCAGTCGGTCACTAAATTCTGTGGTGAGTCAGACAGCGTTGAGTCATAGAAAATTACCAATAATCGCAGTTAAAATATATAATAAAATACCACCTACCATAAGAGAACTGCCCCTAAAACAAGCCAAAAGAAATTAAATTCTTATGGTTAACGGATAAAGGGTTGAATACGATAACAGAGTTGCTTACATTATTTTCATCTTAGATATTAGATAGATAGATAGATAGATAGATAGATAATTCTTTATTGTTCACCACACAATTTTACAGAAAAAAAGACATAAAAAGAAGTAGGTAATAGTACAACATAGTGAGCAAACGGCGGTCTTATCACTAAATAGCGATTTCTTCCAGACAACCTATCAGAAATATTTAAAGTAGTAGTACAAGGCGGTGCACAATAGACATAGAAATCAAGATAGTAAATATTATACAAAAAAAAAACTAAATTAATATTATGACTTAATGACAGCATTACAGGGTTAGTTATTTGGCCCACTGGTTTAATAATAATTTTTATTCTGGCATACAACGTGTTGTCTCAAAGACGCAATCCAAAAGGAGTACAAATATCCATAGATCAGAATCAGGAAAAGATTTTCTTCTATTTATGCCGTGTTAAGTCTCGCAATTAAGCCTGATATCCGACGTAGGCTTGTAAATTATGACTTGGCCTATATATATGACATAAAATATTTAAAAAAAAAACTATCATCACATGCAGTGTCTCTTTTTAATATTAATTTTTGTATTTTATTATATTTTATAAAACCATTGTTGCCTCTTGTAAGCAAAAACATATATAAAGATGAAAGGCTACTTCATTAATCATTATATATAATATACATATATTTATACTATATTAATTTTAAAGTAGAACTTGTTTTGCCATACAAATTACAAACATTTTGTAGTGGACTGGATTGTAAATTTAAACCATTCTCGAATCGTAAATATATCGTAAATGTGCAAATAATAAAATTGTTTTATCAAAATGGGTGTTCTGTTCGGGCAACGTACCGCGCGCTTCGCCAATTTTACGGTCGCCATAATCGTCCCTTGCAAAGACTTTTACTTTCTAAATTAAGTATATATTTATTTATTTGAAAAAAAAATATATTCAAAATATTATAAAATACTTTGCCTGTACATATTTGATATATTTTTCTGATTGTACACGTTTTTGTCTTATACAAGACAAATCTTAAGACTCGAAATGTGATATGTATTTTTTTGTTAAGTTTAGTATAAGTATGAATTAAGTAAAATAAGAGTTGAAGACTCATAGAGTTAAGATTTTAATCTCAATTTAAGTTAACTGTACAATTAAGGTATGATTTCTCCAAATTTCAAGCCGTGCACTTGCATGGCTTCTGTGTCTTCCCACCATGCAGTGGTCGAGCCGAGGATGCACAGACGGCGCGTCACCGAGCACGCTGCCACGGCTGATCGACCCCGCTACCACGGGGTTGAAATGCCTTCGTCCGTTGTCGCTGTTATGTCGTCTGAGACGAACAACTTCAAACACGCAAAAAAAAAATATCCTTTTAGTTATGAAAAGAGTTTCATGAATATCGTCTTAATACAGCATTGAATTGGATAATTATGAATCGAAAATAGTTAATAAAATATAGAATCTTGAACTTGAGCCTTTTTTATTGTGAATCCTGAAATACTTGTATGAATGAGTTGTATGCACATCACTAATATCTCGTGATATTTCGATTAAATGCATTTGATACTCTCAATTTAAAAATAGAATTCAATATGCTAAATTATATATCGTCGTTGTCAAACCACTCTTTTGAGATTTCAACATTTGACTATTATGAACTAGTTTGCCACCTAAACTTTGATATGTAAAAAACACTATGTGATTCTAATCATTGCATTAATATAAGTCACATTAAAATAAATTGTTTATTTTAAAATTTTACATGGGAATGTTTTAATTTAATATGTCAAAGTTTACCTACCTATTTATTAGTTTTATACATATACTAGCTGTGCCCGCGACTCCGTCTACGTGGAATAGTGACCTTGTCACTAAGGGGTATGAAAAATAGATGTTGGCCGATTCTCAGACCTACTCAATATGCTCACAAAATTTCATGAGAATCGGTCAAGCCGTTTCGGAGGAGTACGGGAACGAACATTGTGACACGAAAATTTTATATATAAAGATACTTCTCATCAAAAAAATTGAAACACTATTGCAAGTATTATTCAGGTGGAATTTAAATTAAAAAGAGGATTAATATCATTAAAAAGAGTACGCCAATAGCCAGCTATTGGCGTATGTCTGGAGCCTCATGTGATACCCTACACACATTTTATTGGCAAAGGCTTCATTTTTATGCAAGACAATGCCAGGGTTCATATCGCAGGCATTGTAAATGAATACCTGAGCGTAGTCGGTATTGTGGTTATGGGCTGGCCAGCAAGAAGCCCGGATATAAATCCCATAGAACACCTATGGGATGAGTTGAAGAGACGAGTCAGAGCGAGAGATCCTGCTCCAGAGACGCTTGGCCAGTTTGAGAAGAAGAGTGGGATAAAATCCCATATCACAAGATTGTGGCGCTTATCCGTTCCATGAGAGATGCATGGAATTAGTAATAATAGCCCGGGGAGGAAATACGACATACTGTATAAACTTTTATTAACATTTTTCTGTTTTACATCTTTGTTTCTAACATTTTTTTCTTAAAGGGTAAAAACATACCTGGTGAACAAAACACAATAGCTAAAGAAATTTAAATTTAAATTTGAAACATTTATATTCGTTAAATGATATATTATACAAATATCCGCAATTAATTGGTATTATTAATATCTTTAGATAAATGTAAAAGAAAATTAAACTCATTCAAAATCAGACTTCAGGGGTGTTTCGATTTTTTTGATGAGAATATATTGGTTTGACAACGACGATATGGTATTTTGAATATTTTGTCTAGTACAACGATTACAGAATAACTAAAACATGATTTTACTATTAATCAATGGAAAAATAAATAATACAGTTATATTTGATGACATCAAATATGGTAAAATTAGCTAGTGATTTTTTTTAAATCTAGTAAACCATAAATAAAACTGTTATTGTCAGACGTCCGTGACGTAATGGTTAACGCAGGTCTTGGGTTCAATTCCCATCTCGCGTCTGCGTGTTAATAATATATAATATACCTAGTCAGGTCATAAATTCTGTCACATGTTTAATGTAAAATAATTGTAACAAGTTTATTCATTATGTAACCATTCATATACCAAAATGAACTTAACAAAACATAGATTCTTATGACATTAAAGTTTATTCAAAATGACCTCCGTGATTTTGAATACAGGCCTTCGATCTGCGCGGCCAGTCTTCTATCGCAGCACGAACGAGGTCCATGTCAATATCGGCGGCTGCCTTAATCAAGGATGTCTTGAGTGACTCCAAATTGGGATGAGGCTTTGAGCACGCCTTTTCCTCCAAGTGTTGCCATATCTTGTAATCTAACGGATTCAAATCTGGACTGGAGGAGGGCCAGTCTTCGTGCCGGATGAAGTCGATTTCACGCGCCGCCAGCCAGTCTTGTGTGCTCTTCGCTCTATGAGCTGGCGCCGAATCTTGTTGGAATACCCAGTGCCTGTTATTGAACATGGTATGAGAAACAGGTTCCACAAGGTTCGTCAGGACTGTATTTTGATACACAACAGCATTCGTTTTTACACCTTTCTCACAAAAATGTACCTCTGTTAAGCCCCAATAAGAAACTCCCAACCATACCATGAGCGAGGATGGAAAATGACCTCGTTGGACACACGGAATACGGTTGCTCGCTTCTTCACTACTGTGTGCGTACACCTTATCATTTTGTTTGTTGTAGCTCTCTTCTACGGTAAACATTTTTTCATCCGAAAAAAGAATTTCCCGATATTTTTTTCCCGCGTACCGCTTCAACAAAGCGCGGCATCTCTTCAATCTCAGGTCCATTAGACGAGCATTCAAACGATGTCCTGTTTTTCTTCGATATGCCCGAAGCCCTAAGTCTTCATTTAACACCCTTTTCACCGTGGTTCTGCTTAACCCCATTTGAAGGGCCAACAGTTTCTGCTTACGTTTGGGATTTCTTTGAATTCGTGCCTTCACAGCTTTTATCACTGCTGGAGTCCTAACAGACCGAGGGCGACCACTTCTTGACCTGTCATCTACACTAGAGTCTTCATTGTATCGTTTGATGGTACGATAAAACGAATCTTTTGGTAATATTCAAATTTTTCAGTATGTTAAAAATTTGAATTGGCGCGTAACCGCAACGATGCAACGCAATAACTGCAACACGGTCTTCTTTAAGCGTCCACTCCATATTTAAAAATGAGTAAAATTCTAAAAGTTATACATTTTTATTTTCATGAACAATTCGAAATTCGAATTCAATAAACTTTTTTGTGGCCAGCATTCTAAAAGAAAAGTTTTTACTGTGTGATAATACTTATGACCTGACTAGGTATATTAATTTGCAAAAGTATTGTAATATAAGTAATAATTTTATAATGTAAACTTAAACAAATATTGTTAATAATAAATGACCATAAAAATAATTAAGTTATTTGTAGAATAAATTTACTCGATTATTATTTCCTTAAAATATTTGGTAAATGGTTTTTGTAAATATTATTAATAAAATTAATAAAATATAAATAAAATTATTGCATTTTTATTTATTAGTCTTTAGTCTATATCTATAAAAATCTTGTGTCACGATGTATGTTGCCAATAAACTCCAAAACTACTGAACCGATTTTAATCAAATTTCACATGTACCCGTATTTTGGTCTAACTTACTGGATAGGATAGTTATCATCTCAATTATTTGCTTATGTCATGAATGTAAACGAATAAAATGTATCAATTAATTGTTTCTTATGCAAGTGTTTATTT
This sequence comes from Malacosoma neustria, assembly GCA_963693495.1. NCBI lineage: Eukaryota > Metazoa > Arthropoda > Insecta > Lepidoptera > Lasiocampidae > Malacosoma > Malacosoma neustria. The sequence goes on along the minus strand of OY856399.1, from coordinate 3,399,020 downwards.
ACTGTTTAGTTTTATGAAGTTCTCATAGATGGCGGTGTACGTTGATTCATCGATAAAATTCTTCAATATTGTTTGACATCTAGGTTGCAAATACACCCAATAGATGGCGCTGTGTTCTGTTTCTTAGAATATAAATTCTATTACTTTATTTCACGTAATATTTATTTATGTTCACGATATAACCGTATTATTTTAATGGTTTGTGACTGATATTTTTATAATTATTTTATTTTCAATTTAGCTAATTCAATTTTACCGGAAGAGTTTTATTTCCTCAGTTGCGATTAGAGAAATAAAATATGGCGGTACGAAGTTCGCCGGGTCAGCTAGTTTTTTATAAGTCTTGACTTGGTGTCGTCTATAATAAAAACAGAACCACCACAATACTGACTCAGTTCAAGAGGAGATAAAATTTGATGCGGAGGAAGAATACTGACCTTTGAGTCTTCTTCCTGCCCTTATCCCACATCTTGTATCGGCACGTTCTCCTCTTTCAAGCTCCTCTATTAGTCATTATAGATATAATAGATGATAAGAGATGTATGTAGATACATACATCTCTTCTTTGCTCTACTACTTTGGTATCCATCTACTCATTTCTAGCATTTTCCGTGTTACACGGCATTTCCTTGGATTATAATGCCATACCACGGTAATCTGTTACTTTTTACATGGATTCCATTCTGATTGGCTGAAGACTTATTCGAGTTTGCTTCGGAATGATGGGGAAGGGACCAAGATTTTCACAAACTTTGTGGTTTCCGGCTATAGACTAAAGTTGGCAGATTGCGAGCTAAATCACAAGTTCGATTCCCGTCTGGGTGTTTTTGTAAAATATGCATTTATACATGTACAAAAGTATATAAGTATATTAGTTGTCCATTATAACACAAGAGTCCTGTTGTTTTTTTTTAGACTAAATGATGCAGTTAGAATAGTCCTAGTTTATATTTTATTATTTATTAAAACTAAAAAAAATTAAAGTAAGCTTTTCTGTAGTACTTAATACTTGAAGCCCTACGTGGTAGAGTCCCAAGCCCGTTTGGATGGTAACCACCCTTGGTCTATAAGTATGCTGCCATAATAACCTTGTTTTGTGTTCCGGCATTAGTGACCCAAGTTCCTGTTCTCCTATGGGAACCATGCTCGTTGCCCCTAGCGTCACAAACATCATAGGCGATAGGTCAATCTATAAAAAAGACGCAATACATAGTGAAAAAAGATTTATTATTAAATTGATTCATAGAAAAAAAATTAAAAACACAATGTAAAATATTATTATTTTATTGTTTTTATAAATATTTATGATTTAATAAAAGATATACTGTCCATAGAAATATTCAATAATTTTCCAACACCAGTACAAAACATAGGAATATACAATAACTTGAATTGTTTTATCAATAATGACCAATCTGAAAATAAAAAAAATAAACATTTGTTTGAAACCACACAAATCTCATACATCTCAGCGTTAAATCCCGGTCGCAAACCGAATTTCGGCTTTGGTGTCAGGGGGTCCACTTCGACTTTTTCTTCTCCACTGCCCACAGACTTCGGCATTTCTGGTAGTCGGTCCATTGGCACGCATTTACGAAGTCAAGTCAACTTTTTGGATCTACCCTTCCAGCCGGGTAGTATGGCTAGAAATTTATTCCTCACATAAGTAGTCGATTGGTCGGGCTATTTATCCGCAATGTCACGGACGTGAAGGCTACCGCGAATCGGGAGATCATAACGCGGTCCTTCCGTCACACACACGAGTATTCATCTTTGTGACACGAAGTTCTTGCATATGCCGCTCTCCCACAGCCATATAAACTTATCTTATATCTTTAAACGAGCAATTCTATATATATATATATATATATATATATATATATATATATATATATATATATATATATATATATATATATATATATATATATATATATATATATATATATATATATATATACCTAGTCAGGTCATAAGTATTGTCACACAGTAAAAACTTTTCTTTTAGAATGCTGGCCACAAAAAAGTTTATTGAATTCGAATCTCGAATTGTTCATGAAAATAAAAATGTATACTTTTAGAATTTTACTCATTTTTTAAATATGGAGTGGACGCTTAAAGAAGACCGTGTTGCAGTTATTGCGTTGCATCGTTGCGGTTACGCGCCAATTCAAATTTTTAACATACTGAAAAAATTTGAATATAGCCAAAAGATTCATTTATCGTACCATCAAACGATACAATGAAGACTCTAGTGTAGATGACAGGTCAAGAAGTGGTCGCCCTCGGTCTGTTAGGACTCCAGCAGTGATAAAAGCTGTGAAGGCACGAATTCAAAGAAATCCCAAACGTAAGCAGAAATTGTTGGCCCTTCAGATGGGGTTAAGCAGAACCACGGTGAAAAGGGTGTTAAATGAAGACTTAGGGCTTCGGGCATATCGAAGAAAAACAGGACATCGTTTGAATGCTCGTCTAATGGACCTGAGACTGAAGAGATGCCGCGCTTTGTTGAAGCGGTACGCGGGAAAAAAATATCGGGAAATTCTTTTTTCGGATGAAAAAATGTTTACCGTAGAAGAGAGCTACAACAAACAAAATGATAAGGTGTACGCACACAGTAGTGAAGAAGCGAGCAACCGTATTCCGCGTGTCCAACGAGGTCATTTTCCATCCTCGCTCATGGTATGGTTGGGAGTTTCTTATTGGGGCTTAACAGAGGTACATTTTTGTGAGAAAGGTGTAAAAACGAATGCTGTTGTGTATCAAAATACAGTCCTGACGAACCTTGTGGAACCTGTTTCTCATACCATGTTCAATAACAGGCACTGGGTATTCCAACAAGATTCGGCGCTAGCTCATAGAGCGAAGAGCACACAAGACTGGCTGGCGGCGCGTGAAATCGACTTCATCCGGCACGAAGACTGGCCCTCCTCCAGTCCAGATTTGAATCCGTTAGATTACAAGATATGGCAACACTTGGAGGAAAAGGCGTGCTCAAAGCCTCATCCCAATTTGGAGTCACTCAAGACATCCTTGATTAAGGCAGCCGCCGATATTGACATGGACCTCGTTCGTGCTGCGATAGACGACTGGCCGCGCAGATTGAAGGCCTGTATTCAAAATCACGGAGGTCATTTTGAATAAACTTTAATGTCATAAGAATCTATGTTTTGTTAAGTTCATTTTGGTATATGAATGGTTACATAATGAATAAACTTGTTACAATTATTTTACATTAAACATGTGACAGAATTTATGACCTGACTAGGTATATATATATATATATATATATATATATATATATATATATATATATATATATATATATATATATATATATATATATATATATATATATATATATATATATATATATATATATATATATATATATATATATATATTTTAATTTAGTATACGGGGGGTTTCGGGGGCGATAAATCGATCTAGCTAGGAATAATTTCTAGAAAGTGTCAAAAGGTGGCGTTTGAGTAGTCCCAATTTAAACTGAAAAATGACTCTTCCTGACATCTATCGGCGAATAATAATACTATTTTTTTTATTGCTTTAACGACACAACAACACTAAAGCTATTCCAGCAGATGGCGTTGTTAAGAAACACGAAGTCAATGAGTGTTTGCTTTGAGGTTAGACTAAGAACATCAATTGTTAATTTCCAAAAAATACAATTTATAAAAAAAAAATACCGAGCAAAGCTCCGTCATCCGGATATTTTATTTATTGTTAGTACTGTGTACATTATAATGTTGGTAAGTACATTTTGTATCAACAGTTTGCCTATTTAAGGCGTACAATATTTATAAAGGTATTTTTATGCTTCAAGTTCAAAATAATAGTAACATATTCATTTAATTGCAATTATAATTTTATTATATCTAATTGTTTTATTAATTTGAAACACAAAAAGTAAACAATTAAATTAATTTTAACAAATAAGAAAACATTATATTATTTAATTATGATATTATTTACATTAAACATATCATAATAAATTAATTGGCACTGGGATAAAGTTTTTACTGCATAATTAGTGTATATATATATTTTTTTATTTGCTGTGGGACAGCAGACAGGCTAACGGCCCGCTTAGAATTTAGCAGTTACCCTCGCCTATGGGTGTTTGCAACGCCAGTGGCATCGCGAACACGCTGCTGTCCCGTAAGGGTACAGGAATTTAGGTCACTAATGCCGGAACACAACACAAGGTTATTATGGCGGCATACTTAAGATCAAAGGTGGTTGCCATCCAGACGGGCTTGGGACCCTACAACGTTGCTAGGGTGGGTTGTTTTGTCGCCTTTTACGACAGGCCGACCTCGGCCGCAGAGGTTAGTATTCTTTCTCCGCCCCTGCACGGATAAAAATAAAAATAAAAAAAGGATAAAGTATATGTTGTAAAAATACGTTTTGCACTAGGTAAAAACGTGTAACAAAAATTACAAACCGAAACCAATTAATTAATTATGATATGTAAAAAACTATACACGTTATTTCAAAATCTATGGGAATTTTTATTTTAATTATTATTACATATCATTATAATTTAATTTGTTCACGTGATATTCGTGATGATGATATTGAATGCATATATTATATACATAATATAATTTAATAAACAGTTACCATCATTTATGGATGTTTGAGACGCTAGGGGACCGCGAACACGCTGCTGTCCCATAGAGTTACAGGAACCCGGTTCACTAATGCCGGAACACAACACAAGACTATTATGGCGGCATACTTAAAACCGAGGCGGTTGCTATCCAGACGGGCTTGAAGCCCTGCCAGTAGCTAAGGTCGGTTGTTTTGTCGCCTTTTACGACAGACTGACCCCGGTCGCAGGAGTTAGTATCAGTGTTAGTATACTGCACGGAGAGAAATATTTATTATTCTGAACATTGCTTACCTCTTATAATGTGCTTTTGCACTCTCAATGGTTTCATCAGATTCCTTCAACAGGTACCGCCTCCCGCCCTTCACCGATTCACGAAAATACTCCTTAATATCCAAATTTTCCACTTCATAATAGAACTGTTGCACGTCGTCTTCTTTTATGGCTGATCGGAGAGCGACGAAATTCTTGTTCTCAAACGCCCATTGCTGGATTATGAAGTACTCGAGCGCCAAGTTCGCTATGTAGATGCGGCGTTGGACTTTCACCAACCTAAAAGCGTCAAAAAAATACTTAACTCTTTTAGTGCCGGGGAAAAATTGGCGCTTAGGCAAAGATAACCACGTTAATTATACGATTTTAGTAGGATTTGGAAAAAGGCTCATAAAAACCAAATGAAAAGCAATATTTACATCATTCAAAACAGTATATTAAAGACATAAAAACTTTTTAACAATAAAAAATTACACCGCCGAAAAATGTGAAAAGCAAAAAATAATAAACCTTTTTATTAACCTTAATAACTAAGTTCTCAAACTAATGTAAGTATACCTAAGCAATTTTGAGTCAATTTTCTTAAAAACACTTCGACGTCCAAAAATTAGAATACTACAAAATCCACATGTAAAAAGACCGACAGGTATATTCCCGGTCACTAGCCATCTGGTAGAACTCACATCCCATCTAAATGACAACTACTCCTGGCCTTTAAATATGCCCTTATAATAATAACCTTGTGTTGTGTTCCTGCATAATGATCCGGGTTCCGTATACCCAACGCGGATAACATAGTGTTAGGGTTGCTCCTGGTATTTCTAACATCTATAGACGATAACTGCTTACTACTAAATAGACCATCAGCCTGCTGTTCCACGTCTACGCACTGTGACACTACAATGGTTAGCTGTAAAGCTGATAGATTAAACTTACATGGGTTTCTTTCCAAGTGCCCAAAGTAGAAGATCAACAAACACCGCCGGCAAAGCATGCAGGACTAGAACCTGTGAAATGAGATTATGATCTTCTATCAGTAGTCTTCTTTATAGGAATTGTTATCAAGCTGGATTTCGAGAAATTTCCTCAAATTCATTCACGGCCAATTTTTGTTTTTTTTCCGTGCAGGGGCGGTATAAGAATACCCCTGTGGCCGGGGTCGGCCTGTCGTAAAAGGCGATAAAACAACCCACCCTAGCTACGTGGTAGGACTTTAAGGACGTTTGGATGGCAAGTACCTCGGTCATAAGTATGCCGCCATAATAACCTTGAGTTGTTGTCCGGCATTAGTGACCCGGGTTCCTGTACAGCTATGGGACAGCAGCGTGTTCGCGATGCTTTCAGCGTCACAAACATCCATAAGCATCCGTGCAGAAGCGGAGAAAGAATACTAATCTCTGCAGAAACAACCCACCCAAGCTACGTGGTAGGGCCCCAAGCCCGTTTGGATGGCGACCACCTTTGGTCTTAAGTATCTCGCCATAATAGCCTTGTGTTGTGTTCCGGCATTAGTGACCCAAGTTCCTGTACCATTATGCGACAGCGGCGTGTTCGAGATGCCACTGGAGTTGCAAACACCCATAGGCGACGGTAACTGCTAAATTCTGAGTGGGCCATCAGCCTGTCTGCAGTTCCTCAGCAATAAAAAAGTTACAATAGAATACTGCTCCCTGCGTCATAAAAGGCGAATAACCCTAGCCAGGTAAGGCTCCAAGCTCTGAGATGGCAACCACCCCTTGTGTTTAAATATGCCCCCCAATAAACGTGCGTTGTGTTCTGGCATAAGTGAGCCATGTTCCTGTTCTCTCACACAGACGACAGCGTGGTCAGCGCTGACCACACTGACGCTGATGGTGTTCCTAGGGTGACAAAATTCAATAAATGACGGTAATTGTTTACTATTTAGTGACCTGTCAGACTGTATGCTGTTAGAGAAATAAAAAAAGAGAAAATCTTCGCAGAAGATCGCACACGTAAAAATACTGTACATTGAATACTTCCTGAAGGCCTAATCAAATTTATCCATCTGCTGCTGGAAGTGAGTGTCAGCATTCTTGCGATATCAGAGAAGTCAACGTGCTGCTAAAATCTATCTTTTCAATTTTAGCTTTACCTGAAATCGCGATTCATTGCCCTCTTTTCTAATATTATTTACTCTCCCATTTACCCCTTTTATTACTCTTTCCTACTCCATTCCACTGATAAGAAAAGAAGACGAATCAGAGGAGACTTTCGATTCTTCTCCATTTACTTTATTTCCGGGTCCATCTTCTTTTTCTACGATAGTTCAACGACCTAAAGTAACTATGTTGTCCGATTTCTTACCCTGATATAATGACTTATAGCAGATGTTGTGACTCTCCCTCCGACAGTCCACAGCGAGTTGTTTAGCGGCATATCAGCACCCACGTCTTTCGCCATTTCCACCAAGTCTTTCATGACGATGTTGTTCAGTTTTCCAGAACAGCAGTTGTATATCTCCACGTCATCTCTCGGGTCGAGTCTAAAAATACGTAAAATCATTGTAATTCTTGGAATTTCGTTCATCCCTTCATTCATTTTTTAAGGCGAGTAGTGTAGCTTAATTACATCTCCTTCTTCCTGCTTGTTAAATCCGTTTGGCTATAATGGATCTGGGTCCTATTTTCCTCTTACTTAATATTTGTTTACCGTCCTGATCAAAATAAGTGCGACCTACTTAAAATTATTATAACGTCTATACCCGTACGGTGATTGTCGGTGCTCTCTTGTTTAATATGAAAACTGAATAATTTATTAATAATCGAGTTTATCTATACAAAAATAAAAAAAAATTGAAGGGTCTGTTTGTAATATTAAAATAACCTCTTTTTACTAAGTGCATTCGCACGTATACACGATACCAAACAACGGTACCAAAACAACACTTTTTACAATTTTTGTCTGTCTGTCTGTCTGTTTGTTCCGGCTAATCTCTGAAATGGCTGCACCGATGTTGATGGGACTTTCACTGGCAGATAGCTGATGTAACAAGGAGTAACTTGGGCTATTTTTATTTTAGAAAAAAAAATAGTTTTTGTTAAAAATGATGTTTCGAAAATTTTCAATTCCAGTTTAAGTTGACCTTAGATCTATATCAACAATAATATGAAATAGGGTTCAGCTTAGGCTGCACAGTATAGGTAGAATTTCCAATTTAAGTTAACCCCAGATTTATGTCATCAATCATATGAAATAGGGTTTAGCTTAGGCTGGACTTTGTAGGTTCGAACGTACGTATTCCGGAGGCGCATGGCGTAACAGTTGCATTCGATAATACTCACTGTTTGCATATTTCATTTATATTTTAGGGTTTATAGGGTTTGTAATCCAAAATGAACCATAAGATATATGCAAAAAATGCTCAAAGTCACTATTCCACGCGGACGGAGTCGTGGGCACAGCTAGTTTAATATAAAAATTGAATAACTGATTAATAATCGAGTTTAAATAAAGTGTAAATAATATAAATAGATGTGTGTGTTTTGAATACTCTGAAGAGTGTAAAACCAGTGGGCCCACTGCATTCATATTCATTTCCCTTCGCTAGCTCTTCGCCTAGCCAGACCCAACACCGGCGCGAACACTGCCCTTATCCCACATTATGTAGGGTTGTCACAACATTCCTGGATGGACAGCCGTCGCCTCTTTTTGCGAGGCAGTCATGTCCGCAACGGAAGCGGCGGAGTGGGAGCGGGAGTCCACCACCACACTCCCCTCCCGCCAACGCAGGCCACGTTGTCGGCGCCGGAGGGCAAGCAATGACCTCTGGCCGCCGTAGAAAGCGGCCGCGGGCAGCCCCTCGGGGGAGGATCCACCGCCCGCACTATTGCCGCGAGGGAGAGGGCCGGCGGTGGCCCGGGCCACGAGATTGGCAGGCCACATATCTGTAGGCCCGGGCGTAGGCGACAGGAGAACAGCGGGGTTTTTTAGTGGGTAGTCGGATGGCTGAACATCTTTCCCGAAGTCCCACATATCCCTCGGTCCTCCCGGGCCGGGGGAACCCATTAAGAGAGGTTTTTCCCCGAGACATAAAAAACATGATCTCTTCCATTCTCCTCTGTTAGCCGTCATCTTATTCACATCTTTTTCCGCCATATCATCTTTTGCGCAATCCATCCATCTTTTTATTGGCCTATCTCTTCTCCTGTATCCGTCCGTCCACTCTCATTTCTATCATTTTTGGCACGAAGTTCCTTAACGCGGCTTACGGGTAGTGCGATTTAGTAGAAATCGTCACGTAACGAAATGCCGTATGCTGTGTGTGTATGTGTGTGTTTAAAATATAAATCTCCGTAATCTAAATTGAACTGTAATACATTTAAATAGAGTATAAATTGAAATGTAATAGATTTCCATAGCCTGGCAATGGAATACGTCTTGAACTGTAATACATTTTTCTAGTTACATGGCATTAATCCCTTCGCATTACACGGCCAAACCACGCTAGTCTGTTACTTTTAAATTTACCAATAACTGGCGCTACTTGTAATATACTAATTTCCTATTTTATCCATTTTTGTTATTCCACACAATCATATCAACATTCGCATCTCCGCAGTATGTAAAACACCGTTTCATCCCTTCTCTTTGTGGCTCAGCATTCCGATCCATACAATACGACAGACCTTATTACAGACTTGTAAATTTTACCTTTGAACTTAATAACACCAGGGTTTATAAAAAAACTAGCCTGCCGTACACCCAGTAGAATAATTAAGGAGGTTTTAATACAAAGCTGAGGTTAGGAGCTCGGGTAGCTGCCGTGAACCTTCCGTTAACTGGATTATCTCAGTGATTATATCAGTACAGGAAAAAAGATCGAATGTAATGACGAATTACTATCGCTCTTAATTTTAGGTATAAATCCTTAGTTCCCAAAGTGGTCCAAGTGGACCCCCAGGGGTCCACGGGAGACTCAACGAGGGTCTACGTTGGTGTGACAAAAAAATGAGGGTTCACAATTCGTAAGTGGTGGTCCGCGAAAATTTGATGAAAATTTGGATGGAATCACTTTTGTGATTGGCTAACTTTACTTGTTTTTGACATCCACTCACAGCATAATCCATTAATTAGTTAACCAATCAATTCTCATTTTTTTTTAAAACTACTCAGCCGCAACACAAATTTCCATAGCAAGATCTAATTTTCAAAGTTTTTGTTGAGTTTTGGGAATATGGTAGAAATGTAGGTGCAGGTAAACCAGCTGGATGACCGAGCTTTGCTCGGTATTTTTTTTTATAAATTGTGTTTTTTGGAAATTAACAATTGATTTTCTTAGTCTAACCTCAAAGCAAACACTAATTGACTTCGTGTTACTTAACAACGCCATCTGCTGGAATAGCTTTAGTGTTGTTGTGTCGTAAAAGCAATTTAAAAAAATAGTATTATTATTCGCCGATAGATGTCAGGAAGTGTCACATTTTTGTTATTTTTCTTCCAATAAAAAAAAGCGAATAAATGACATTTTCTAGAAATAATTCCTAGCTAGATCGATTTATCGCCCCCGAAACCCCTCGTATACTAAATTCCATGAAAATTGTTGGGGCCGATTCCGAGATTCCAATTATATAAGTATATAAATATACAAGAATTGCTCGTTTAAAGATATAGGATTTTGAAAGTGGTCTATGAAAAAAAAAGTCAAGGAACCTCAGATCTAAACCCTACTTAAAAGTGTTCCGGCATTAGTGACCCAAGTTCCTGTACCCTTATGACACAGAAGCGTGTTCGCGATGCCACTGGCGTTTCAAACACCCATAAGCGACGGTAACTGCTTACTATTAAGGCCATCAGCCCGTCGGCCACACCAATAAATATCTGAATAATTTGAACTGTCCTTACTTCTTCGTGCCCCTGATCCAAGCAGCAGCAATAATATTTTTAACACATACATCAACAGGAATGAAATCAGAAACAATGTCCGGTTTCGTGTATATACTGCGCAGTATACCTGCAAGGATAACAAAATAACAAACATAAAATAAAGTCATCATCATTGGCCTTATTCTAATTATTTGGGGTCGGCACAATATGTCCAAAAGGACATGCAGAAAACTTCAATTTTATTTTATACTGGAATTCTTCATCTGTCACTTCACAAACCCTCTCAATTATCATGCATCACACATTCTTTTCAGCGCTTTTTAGCTCTATTTCTGCCCTACACCCATCTATTTTCAGGTTCAACATTTTTCTAGTAAAATAAAATCATATAGATATAAAAAAACTGTATTAAATAAGCATAAAAAATAATGTAATAAAGATAAAAGAAAAAATCTAACAAAAAGATAAGGAAAGCATAAATAAATAAAATATAACAAAATATAAATGGTAAAAAAGCTACGGAGAAAAATTACGGTAGGGCGAGGCGGAGAAAGAATACTAACCTCGGCGGCCGGGGTCGGCCTGTCGTATCAGGCGACAAAACAACCCACCCTAGCTACGTGGTAGGGTCTCAAGCCCGTCTGGATGGCGACCACCTTTGGTCTTAAGTATGCCGCCATAATAACCTTGTGTTGTGTTCCGGCATTAGTGACACAAGTTCCTGTACCCTTATGCGACAGCAGCGTGTTCGCGATACCACACAATTCTAAGCGGGCCGTCAGCCTGTCTGCTGCCCTAAAGCAATAAAAAAAAGCAGTCTATTATTTAAAAAAATCTATGGAGGCGTGGCTTTATCATAAACGCCTGCAGAAAATATCTTAGCAATGGTCCTTATATGATAAATGTTCTCACCTTTACCGCAGGCTACGAAGATACCGACCGGTCCATTAAAATTCTCGATCCATCCGGGAATCGGCTCTTTATAGCTTGATATAACTGAAAATTGTTTTTAATAATTACTTGCTTATAAATGGAAAAAATAAAGTAAAAAATTTCAACCAGATATTGTCGACTGCAGTGCCCTAAAGAGAAAGGACAGTATACGGGTATACGGGCTAGTCTAAGGCGGATTGGCGAGTTACACAGATCGATGATTTTGGTACTAAAGGTTTCTTCATGGCTTCCTCAGCATTCTATCACAATTGGCAAGTTACAATCATAAAGCAGTTCAAAACATTAACAACGATCTTGAAGCAATTGTTAGGTGGTCGGAACAAAATTCCCTGCGTTTAAATCCACGAAAATCGAAGTTCATGGTATTAAGGAACCGCCGAAAAGTTAGCACTATAAAAACGGCAAACCCTTGTATTATAATAAAACTCGAACCTATTGAGCTAGTAAGTGAAGCATGCAGTCTTGGACTAACATTAGATTCCGAACTAAGATTTGAATCCCACATCAGCAAAATTACAAGAAATTGCTTTTATCGGCTAAAGAAGGGTCTCTATAAGAATAGATCGATAGGAGTATTCTATAAGGGATTACATAAATCCTATATCTTTAAACGAGTAATTCTTGTATATATATACTTATATAATTGGAATCTCGGAATCGGCTCCAACAATTTTCACGAAATTTAGTGTACGGGGGGTTTCGGGGGCGATAAATCGATCTAGCTAGGAATCATTTCTAGAAAATGTCATTTTATTCGCTTTTTTTTATTGGAAGAAAAATAACAAAAATGTGACTCTTCCTGAAATCTATCGGCGAATAATAATACTATTTTTTTTAAATTGCTTTAACGACACAACACTAAAGCTATTCCAGCAGATGTTAAGTAACAAGAAGTCAATGAGTGTTTGCTTTGAGGTTAGACTAAGAAAATCAATTGTTAATATCCAAAAAACAAAATTTATAAAAAAAATACCGAGCAAAGCTCGGTCATCCGGATATTATGGATTTAAGAAAGCAATTAGTGGAGAGTCTAGTGCTCTCAAAGCTTAATTATTGTGGTACTGTATATAGACGTACGGAGAGAATACTATGAATCACTTGAACAAAATAAATTTTTAGATTATTTAAATAAAATGTAATACGCACCAATAGAGGGTCTGACGATAACCACCGGCAACGTTCCCTTATTTTCATAAACAACGTGTTCCGCTAACTGCTTTGTGAAAGTGTATGTATTCGGCATTTCACCAATAAATCTGTAAATAGTAATATAGAGTAACCTTTATATAACGAACCTCAATATAACGAAGTCTTTTATTTTAACTATTTTTAAATCACCTAGCACTGCCCGTTGAAGCTAATGCAATGTATACCTATATATTACGAATACATACCTAGTCAGGTCATAAATTCTGTCACATGTTTAATGTAAAATAATTGTAACAAGTTTATTAATTATGTAACCATTCATATACCAAAATGAACTTAACAAAACATAGATTCTTATGACATTAAAGTTTATTCAAAATGACCTCCGTGATTTTGAATACAAGCCTTCAATCTGCGTGGCCAGTTGTCTATCGCAGCACGAACGAGGTCCATGTCAATATCGGCGGCTGCCTTAATCAAGGATGTCTTGAGTGACTCCAAATCGGGATGAGGCTTTGAGCACGCCTTTTCCTCCAAGTGTTGCCATATCTTGTAATCTAACGGATTCAAATCTGGACTGGAGGAGGGCCAGTCTTCGTGCCGGATGAAGTCGATTTCACGCGCCGCCAGCCAGTCTTGTGTGCTCTTCGCTCTATGAGCTGGCGCCGAATCTTGTTGGAATACCCAGTGCCTGTTATTGAACATGGTATGAGAAACAGGTTCCACAAGGTTCGTCAGGACTGTATTTTGATACACAACAGCATTCGTTTTTACACCTTTCTCACAAAAATGTACCTCTGTTAAGCCCCAATAAGAAACTCCCAACCATACCATGAGCGTGGATGGAAAATGACCTCGTTGGACACGCGGAATACGGTTGCTCGCTTCTTCACTACTGTGTGCGTACACCTTATCATTTTGTTTGTTGTAGCTCTCTTCTACGGTAAACATTTTTTCATCCGAGAAAAGAATTTCCCGATATTTTTTTCCCGCGTACCGCTTCAACAAAGCGCGGCATCTCTTCAGTCTCAGGTCCATTAGACGAGCATTCAAACGATGTCCTGTTTTTCTTCGATATGCCCGAAGCCCTAAGTCTTCATTTAACACCCTTTTCACCGTGGTTCTGCTTAACCCCATCTGAAGGGCCAACAGTTTCTGCTTACGTTTGGGATTTCTTTGAATTCGTGCCTTCACAGCTTTTATCACTGCTGGAGTCCTAACAGACCGAGGGCGACCACTTCTTGACCTGTCATCTACACTAGAGTCTTCATTGTATCGTTTGATGGTACGATAAACGAATCTTTTGGTTATATTCAAATTTTTCAGTATGTTAAAAATTTGAATTGGCGCGTAACTGTAACGATGCAACGCAATAACTGCAACACGGTCTTCTTTAAGCGTCCACTCCATATTTAAAAATGAGTAAAATTCTAAAAGTATACATTTTTATTTTCATGAACAATTCGAAATTCGAATTCAATAAACTTTTTTGTGGCCAGCATTCTAAAAGAAAAGTTTTTACTGTGTGACAATACTTATGACCTGACTAGGTATATATAAAAAACTTCTTTATAACGTGTTTTTCATAATTTCAGGATTATTATAAATTATTTTTGAACTTATAGCGGCTGGTAGACGCAAGCCGCATTCGTGGCACTCGCCACCCACGTCCCGTCCCCCCAGCCGCAACACTCCCGCCGCTACTAAGGCAGTCTGCGTCTGACCACACGTGAGCGTAGTTCATTACAATGTATAAAATTCGTGTAAACGTACCTCGTGGTATTTGGAATAAAACACAAAATGTATACCCGTCGTTTAACTTATGCAAAGACAAGTTTAATGAATTACCTCAACATTACGTAGATACCTACGAAATGTTGAGGTTACTTAAAAAGTTTTCATACCATGTTAAAACAAATCGCAGTGTACCTATTCATCTATATAACAAATTACTTGGTATAACGAATATTTTCTAATCCCTCCAGTTTTGTTATATCGAGGTTTCACTGTTTTTTAGTTACAGTCATCTAGGGACGTTTGTGTCACTAGGGGCACCGCAAACACGCTACTATCTGCATAGGGCTACTGGAGCCTGGGTTACTGTTGCCAGAACACACCACGAGGTTATTATGGCGGCATACTTAAAAACCATGTTGGTTGACATTCAGTCGGGCTTGGAGCCCTACCATGTAACTAGGGTTGTTTTGTTGCCATCTACGACAGGCCGATCCCAGCCATAGGGGGTCAGCATTCTTACTCCAACCCTGCACAG
This sequence comes from Malacosoma neustria, assembly GCA_963693495.1. NCBI lineage: Eukaryota > Metazoa > Arthropoda > Insecta > Lepidoptera > Lasiocampidae > Malacosoma > Malacosoma neustria. Next base: position 3,383,895 of record OY856399.1, on the reverse strand, counting down.
ACACAAATTTTTAGTTTAATTTATACTGTCTTTAATATTCTAATCACCAGCAAATGAAACTGGTTAAATTAGAAGACAGATCAAGTTCTCAGGGCCGTTCACTTGGAGACTCGGGTTTAGACTTCATCATCAACTTAGCGTTAAATCCCAGTTGCACAACACAAACTTCCTCTTCGGTGTGCGGGTTCCGCTTTCCGACTTTTTCTTCTCCACTTTGCACGATGCATTCTTGGTTGTGAATCTATTTGCACGCATATTGGGCCTACCCTTCTTGCTGGGGTCCGGCAGAGGCGGTATGGCTTGACATTTGTTCCTTGCCTTTAGTACACTCGAGACTTACTTAGGAGTAAGAACCCTCAGGGTGTGGAAGTCGGTGGACTCGCAGATCTTCAGGGTGTCCCTCCAATCTGCCAAAGGAGGATACATGATCTCCTCGATTGTGTCTCTATTTGTGTTTGAATAAGACGTGGAGACGTGGACTAACACCTGAAAATTTTAAAATCACGTTGTTGAATGAATAAAGGATATATATATGTATATATATATATATATATATATATATATATATATATATATATATATATATATATATATATATATATATATATATATATATATATATATACTTAGTCAGGTCATAAATTCTGTCACATGTTTAATGTAAAATAATTGTAACAAGTTTATTCATTATGTAACCATTCATATACCAAAATGAACTTAACAAAACATAGATTCTTATGACATTAAAGTTTATTCAAAATGACCTCCGTGATTTTGAATACAGGCCTTCAATCTGCGCGGCCAGTCGTCTATCGCAGCACGAACGAGGTCCATGTCAATATCGGCGGCTGCCTTAATCAAGGATGTCTTGAGTGACTCCAAATTGGGATGAGGCTATGAACACGCCTTTTCCTCCAAGTGTTGCCATATCTTGTAATCTAACGGATTCAAATCTGGACTGGAGGAGGGCCAGTCTTCGTGCCGGATGAAGTCGATTTCACGCGCCGCCAGCCAGTCTTGTGTGCTCTTCGCTCTATGAGCTGGCGCCGAATCTTGTTGGAATACCCAGTGCCTGTTATTGAACATGGTATGAGAAACAGGTTCCACAAGGTTCGTCAGGACTGTATTTTGATACACAACAGCATTTGTTTTTACACCTTTTTCACAAAAATGTACCTCTGTTACGCCCCAATAAGAAACTCCCAACCATACCATGAGCGAGGATGGAAAATGACCTCATTGGACACGCGGAATGCGGTTGCTCGCTTCTTCACTACTGTGTGCGTACACCTTATCATTTTGTTTGTTGTAGCTCTCTTCTACGGTACACATTTTTTCATCCGAAAAAAGAATTTCCCGATATTTTTTTCCCGCGTACCGCTTCAACAAAGCGCGGCATCTCTTCAGTCTCAGGTCCATTAGACGAGCATTCAAACGATGTCCTGTTTTTCTTCGATATGCCCGAAGCCCTAAGTCTTCATTTAACACCCTTTTCACCGTGGTTCTGCTTAACCCCATCTGAAGGGCCAACAGTTTCTGCTTACGTTTGGGATTTCTTTGAATTCGTGCCTTCACAGCTTTTATCACTGCTGGAGTCCTAACAGACCGAGGGCGACCACTTCTTGACCTGTCATCTACACTAGAGTCTTCATTGTATCGTTTGATGGTACGATAAACGAATCTTTTGGTTATATTCAAATTTTTCAGTATGTTAAAAATTTGAATTGGCGCGTAACCGCAACGATGCAACGCAATAACTGCAACACGGTCTTCTTTAAGCGTCCATTCCATATTTAAAAATGAGTAAAATTCTAAAAGTATACATTTTTATTTTCATGAACAATTCGAAATTCGAATTCAATAAACTTTTTTGTGGCCAGCATTCTAAAAGAAAAGTTTTTACTGTGTGACAATACTTATGACCTGACTAGGTATATATATATATATATATATATATATATATATATATATATATATATATATATATATATATATATATATATATATATATATATATATATATATATATATATATATATATATATATATATTAACAGTTACTGTCGTATATAAGAATATAATTGCTGCTGCTTGGATCAGGGGCACGAAGAAGTAAGGACAGTTCAAATTATTCAGATATTTATTGCTGTAGGACAGCAGACAGGCTGACGGCCCGCTTAGAATTTAGCAGTTACCATCGCCTATGGGTGTTTACAATGCCAGTGGCATCGCGAACACGCTGCTGCCCTATAAGGGTAGAGGAACTTGAGTCACTAAGGCCGGAACACAACACAAAGTTATTATGGCGGTATACTAGAGACCAAAGGTGGTCACCATCCAGACGGGCTTGGGGCCCTACCACGAAGCTAGGGTCAGTATTCTTTCTCCGCCCCTGCACGGATAAAAGAATATTATGAAGAATCAGGAAGAAGAATATTAAACTTACATCCAAATTTTGAACTTCTTTAGCCAATTCAACCATTTCCTTAGTTCCGCGGAGGTTCAGTCTTGCTGAATACGGAAGAGGATCGTCAAATCTAGAAGGAAACAATTTATAATAAAAATTCGTAACAACCCATTACTGGGCTTGGACATCCCCTTAGATACACTTTTTATTGCTAAGGAACGACAGTCAGGCTGACAGACTACTTAGTATTAAGCAGTTAAGTTGCATATAAATGTTTGCGACTAGGCATCACGAACACGCTACTAAAGGCATAGGGGCACTGGACCCTGGGTCACTAATGCCGGAACACAACACAAAGTTGTTTACGCTGCATACTTATATACCAAAGGTGGTTGCCATGGCTCCAAGACTGTGTGGCAACCATATTTGGTCTGTAAGTATGCCGCCATAATAATCTTCTGTTGTGTTCTGACATTAGTGATCCAGGTTCCAGTGCCCCTAGTGTCGCAGTAGGTGACGGCAAAAAATCACTTTTCACCAAAAAAGTTTGGTTTTGAATGATTTTAATTTTTTTCCACATTTAACCAAAAATATAAATAATACCAGTAAATTGTGGCTGTTATATGTTTAAAATTAAATTTCTTTATCTTTTTCTAATTTATTTATTGTGTTTTGTTCAACAGGTATGTTTTTACCCTATAAGAAGAAATTGTTAAATGTTAGAAACACATATGTAAAAAAGTGTTAAAAAAGTTTATTCAGTATCTCGTATTTCCTCCCCGGGCTCTTGTCACTGCTTCCATGCTCATACATATGCTCATATTCCTCACGGAACGGATAATTGTCACAACATTGTGTTGTAGGATGCTATCCCACTCTTCTTGTATAGCTTACTTAAGCTGGCCAAGCGTCTCCGGAGCAGGATCTCTCGCTATGATTCGTCTTCAACTCATTCTATGGGTGTTCTATGGGATTCAGGTATTCAGGTTTAGTGACTCAAGTTCCTGTACCCTTATGGGACAGCAGCGTATTCGCGATGCCACTGGCGTTGCAAACACCCATAGGCGACGGTAACTGCTTACTATTAAGTGGAGCGTCAGCCTGTCTGCTATTCCTCAGAAATAAAAAATGTGTTTTTTTTACAATTGATAACTTTATGCGTCCAAATTAGCCGTAGTCTGTATTTTTGAAACGTGGTAATAAACAGGGTGACTGACAAAACTGTCCAAATTTTTTTACGCACTAAACATCATTTAAATAACCTATTTTTGCAAAAAAATTGTATATCAAATTTTCACCATAAAATATTGCATTCCAAGGAAAATATGGTCACTAATTCAATCGTACAAAATAGTCATATGGTGCAATTTTCGTACGTTAACCTGTTATTACCTGTCTCTGTCACTCCCGCGTAAATTATATTAGTATTGCGTAGTATTCGCTCGCACAGATGCAATGACCGCCCTGCCGTCCTCGGCCTCGTACTACGTCATTGTACCAGTTTTTTGCGGTACCGATGGAGAGGTCATTGACACTTGCGTGCCGTAGTATGTAAATTGCGAGTTCTTTGGATAGCTTTGTAATGCTGATTACTCAACATTTTTGTACTATGTCATACTAAACGAAAATACATGTTTCTCATAACTTTTACTAAAGATTCTTCTGTATGAATTTGGACGGTTTTGTCAAAGACATCTTGTATAATAATATCTTAATAGTAAGCAGTTCTTTCTGACCTTATCCCAGCTATGTAGGCTCGGCACAACATGTACTCTCTTTCCACTCTCTCTATTAGTCATCGTCTGAACATTCACACCTTTTTTACCATCTCATCTTTTATACAATCCATCCATATATGACATCTAATATTAAAATTATACTTTGCATACTTTTATTTTAGCAATAAAAAATATTTTAATGTAATGTAAAATAAAAGGGCTCTCGCTGTCCAGCTCTTTTCGATGGCAGCTTGATTTGGTTCATTGCATCGTCTATATGTCAGCTATATTTTGGTCTTCGGCAGGAACATCCATCCGGAATAGTGACCCAGGTTCCAGTTCCCCTACGTGGAAAGCTCTGATGCCGCAAATATCCTGCCTATTATTAGGCGGGCCTTTAGCCTTTCTGCGGTTCCAGTGTATTAAAAAATAAAATAGTACAGTTAGAGGTTCTATACCTGACGCTAGCAGCAACATGGAATATAATATTCACACGATTCACCAATAACGCTCTGTCTTCTTCACTTAAGCCTGTAAAGAAGAATATAAAGTTTTATTTCAAGAAGTATAAAAGAAATATTTAGAACAAATTAACGAAAAAAATTTATCATTCTTCTAAAGTCAAAAATCGGCATAGAGCTAGCTGACTAACACCAGTCTTGGTCCTTGACCAGTATGTAACAAGAAGAATCGAAAATCAGGGTTGGATGAAATAGTAGAATCCTTTTTCTTGGCAGTGGTTGTGTGGGAAATTAATGGATTACTACTGGGACCCCGTACGCTGGTTCGTATCGGAAGAGGGGGCACTACGGGATCTTGCTCCCCTTTTTGGTTTGGGTTAAGGCCGGGGGGTAGCGGTTGCCTCTTCGCACGGTTCGAAGTGGACTGTTTCGCAGAGGAACGATAGTCGCGAGAGCCGGACTGCGCTGGGGTGTGGGATTGGAAAGGAGAAGAACGGTGCATGATCAACGCCCGGCGCATACAAGCAGAAGCCTTTTCTTAAATTAAAATTAAATTATCATTTAGCCTCTGCACCCATATGTTTATATATTTAAATTTACAATTATTATATAAATTAAATTAGTAATCTATATAATTAAAATGATAGAGGTCTGCAGTTTTGCACGCATCACGGCAAAACTAATAGATAGATTTCAATGAAATTTTCTAAGTTTTATTTTGTAGACACTTGGCCCTTATCTAAAAAAATATTGGGATATATTCATTTAATATAAAGTTATTAAAGTTTTAAGTAACAACTATTTGATGTGTATTTTCTTTCCGCGGAGAAGTGGGACAAGTGGTGTAGCGCACATGCGTACGAAGTCGCGGGTATTGGCTAGTGAATAATAAATTAAATACAATCTCATATTACGTTGAAAAATAAATAGAATAATTTATATGGCTGTGAAACGTGGCCGATGCTAAAAGTACGTGTGAAAAATCTATTTATTGAAGTGAAAACTTATTTAGCGGCGTTGTGAACTTTTTAACAAGTATATAAGGATCGTAGCAAGTGGGAAGAAGTGGTCTCTGCTCACCCCTACGGGAAAGAGGCGTGATTATATGTATGTATGCACTTTTTTGTGATGGGTAAAAAATGTTAAACTCGCGTTAGGACACGTAACCTGATCGAAAATTCGTAAGACGTAAGAAATGAGTTTTGCCCCAGTAATACCAACCTTATTAATAATGACTTAAGGTTTATTTTATAATGTAACTTTTAAATGATTGCATTGCAATATATATCTATTTGAATTGCGATTTTATTACAATGAAATACAGTTAAGTTTTTGAAGTGAAAACTTCTTTAGGCGCGTTGAGTACTTTTTGGGTGAACAATTTTTGGTGCGCTGTGAATTATACACAGTATATTTATTTATATACTAGCTGATCCAGGCTCGCGTTGCTGTGGCTCATTATAAAATTCATTAACAAAAAACAAAATACAATGAAAGTGTTGTCAAGAAATCTGGATCCCTAGATAATCCGCCATCTACCGGATGTCTACGGAACTTATATATCAAACGATGTTAGAGTTGTATCGATGAATTAACTTACACCGCCATCTATTAAAAATTCATAGAACTGACCAGTATATGCGTTTGTTGTAATACAGTGAATATTTATTAATATTTATTTATTAATTAATATTAGTAATTTACAATAACAAATTTTAAGTAGTTACGAAAAAACAATTTTAAATAGTTTCGCGAATTTGAAACTATACATACGAGTTTATCATCAAACGCTAATGCGTGCGTAGGCTTAGCATGACATTGATAATTTTATGCGTGCGTAGGTAAATAGGCGTAAATATATTAAATGTTTATTAGAGATATATTATTATTAAATACTGACGTATAGTCTAATGTAATATTCTTTTACTTTTTCTTCTCTTTTTTAATCATATTTAATAGTAAGCAGTTACTGTCACCTATGAATGTCTGCGACGCCATGGGCACCGAGTAAGGGAACTAGTCATATGTTGCCTCTAACCATAAGGAACAGTATTTTTACTCCTTCCCAGGACGGAGGGAAACTTTTCTTTAACAGGAAGACACACCGAGGGGTATAGATTTGAAAACGCTTGTGTTTGTACGATCAGAAGAAATAGAACAAGATAAGCAGAGTTTTATCTTCTTCTATTAATATTTTTTTTAACTTACCTAAGCCTATCTCGATAATATCTCCTGATATGGCAAACACCTTGGACTTGAAGACGTCTGGTTTCTCTTCTCGAAGACGATCGAAGCACTAGAATATAGAGCATAATAATTATACTGGGGCAAATAATACAGTACCATCTAGTCCATAAGTCGTAATAACCAAGTATTAACGGTTCAGATACTAGTCAACTGTTATACTACTTATAAATAATAATGTGTGCGCGCGTGCGTGTGTGTGTGTGTGTATGTGTGTTTCCAATTCTTTATTAAACGGTTTTATTTAACTCGACCCGTACGGAATTTATTTATTTGGGTCAAAATTAGAAATTGAAATTTAAGCACCTTCCCGTTGTCAGATTGATCTGAAATTTGGTACACACATTTAATTTAGATGACAATACAATATAATAAAATCAATAATATTATAAATCTAAGATGGCCGCCGATACAAAATGGCGGATTACATAGTTTTCGTTAACCCCCTCAATATGGGTATCAAATGAAAGAGCTACACTAGTAAAACACGATGATTATGTCAAAATTTAAAATTCAAGATGGACGCCGTTCCAATATGGCGGACTAGGTACATATTTTTCCACAACCACAACAATATGGGTAACAAATAATAGGACTACACTAGTTATCAGGTAAGAAACCATGTAATAATGATGCACTGAATGAATTAAATAGAATGAGGAATATTCGGTAGACAATTTCACTAAATACTAAAAATTAGAAAATAAAAATCGGTAAAAAAACTTTTAAGTTAAACGGTTTTATTTTATGTGCACTGAAAAATAAAAAATAAATAAATAGTTACTTACCTATCAACCTTTTAGGCATATTATACTAAAATAAAAACGTGGGGCCCCTCTGAAATCATACCTATGGAGTATAGTAGAAAGTAATACAGAAATAGTTAATGGACCCCACGTTTTTATTTTAGTCTAATATGCCTAAAAGGTTGATAGGTAAGTAACTATTTATTTATTTTTTATTTTTCAGGGCACATAAAATATAACCGTTTAACTTTAAAAATTTTTTACCGATTGTTATTTTTAGTAGATTTCCCACATCTTCATAGTTTAATTTTAAGAATTTTATTATTAATAAAAGAGGTCGTGAAAACTTTATGTTTTTTTTTTGTAATACGTAATATATGTTACAAACATCTGTGTATATATATAGTTATAACACGTGCCTATGTAATTTGTTATCGTAAATGATTCCACACAGAAGGGATTGACACTGAAAATCAATGCTGTATCGATTTATTTTGATGCAGCAATTTAGTGAGCTGGACCGCGTTTGGTGCTAATTGTTGCAATTTACTATAATAAATATATAAATCACTTAATAAGTACTTTTCATTCTTTCTTTTTCTTCGTTCCGATGTCAGCCGTTGACCTATGGTCATCGAAAATTAAGAAATTTGACGACATTAATTTGTTACTGCCATTTTTTAAAATATAAAGCAGGATAAACTAAACCTTATGTAAACCATCCAGGTCAACTGGACCATGGACACCTTACCAGCGACCTGCGTCTCTCAGCCTAGAGACGGGGACGTTTGGGTGCATTCACGGGGAGTCCTACACTACCACCTCCGTTCACACGCGGCAGGGTGTACGTAGAACATTTACACCTCCCAAAAAAAAATTAATGGAGACCTGCTACTTAAATTCATAGAAATCTACAGAAACTCCTCTTAACTGACAACCCGAGATCTCTAATCTCTAAGAAATGAAAAAAGAAAGAAACTAATAACACGAAAACTATAAATAAATTGAGTCCAAATCGCTTTCCGCCGGAAACATTTCCAAAGCGCTGGCTGCATTACCGTGTTGGATGACAACACTTATCCTTTGCCCTAAATACAAACCAACTTTTTGATCCCGTGAGACCTCTATCAAGCGTTTTGACAGGTCTCGATAAAGGCTTGTAGACCCCACGGCCCCAGAGTCTTAACACCGAAAGCCACAAATATGAATCCGCTGCCAATGGATGAATATTTGCGGCGTTTCAGGTCACTGGAACCTGGTTACTAATGCCAGAACACAACACAAGGTTATCATGGCGGCATATTTATAAACCAGGGGTGGTTGCCATCTAGACGGGTTTGGAGCCTTACCATCTAGCTCGGGTTACTTAGTCGCCTTTTACGACAGGTCGATCCCAACCGTAGAGGTCAGTATTATTTCTCCGCCCCTGCCACTAATGAAAAAGAATTAATTTTGGCATAGAGATAGATTGTTGTGGTTTGAAAGAAGATGTAGTGACAAAAATTGAGAAAGGTATGCTGAGATGGTTTGGCCATGTTGAGAGAATGAATGATGAACGATTGACGAAAAAAGTGTATAAGGCGAGTGTGAATGGAAGTGTTGGAAGGGGTAGACTAGGCGGACGTTTTGAGACCAGATCAGGGATGTCTTGAAAAAAGGCCAGGTCAAGAGTACCCTAAACCGAAGGGCATGTATGAAGGGAATAATGAAAGTGGACAAAGCGAAACAAGTATGTAAGGATCGTAGCAAGTGGAAAGAAGTGGTCTCTGCCTAGCCCTACGGGAAAGAGGCGTAATTATATGTATGTATATGTATGTATAGATTGTGCCTTGGAGAAAGGCATATTTTTAAATTTATATGACAGAAGAACGTTTGCCGGGTCAGCTAGTAGACAATAATTAATTTTGAAGGAAGAAACATTTAATTATGTAAATTTATTTTCACCTCTTTAACATTTACGTATATTTTATAAATGATTAGGTATTTGATTTCATTTTACATAAATTAAGGACAGTGAACTCGTAAGGTCAATGGTAAGTTAGTATTATTTTAATTATTTCAAGAAAAATAAGGTAAAATTTTATCGGAGAATATTTCGCTAGAGAATCTCTCAACAAAATAAAACAAATTTATTAAATACAACCACACAGACAACGGAATATTCTATTTTAATGATGGTGTTGTGAAAACATTACAACGATAATTTTTTGTGCGTGAACTGTTTGCATTTATGTAAAAAATATTATTATTATTTGCCAAATAAAATGTCAGGTAAATAAAATTTAATAAGTGATCTATAAGATTTTTTTTCTTTTTAGATTTGATTTGAAAATACCGTTTAAGGTGATTGTGAGGTAAAAAAACAATCACTGGTATATGTAAGCCGTTAATCAGAGTTGGATAAGCATGGTATATTATTTCCTCTAGAAATCCTGAGCTCAGACAAGATGTGGGACGTGCTACGTGAAATGGGAATTCCGAAACATTTGGTTGGTTTAATATCTAGCCTTTAAATGAATAACCTCCTCCATTAACATTGACACCGACTGTTCATCTGTGTTCAACACAAAAAAGGGGTGCGCCAAGGCTGTATACTATTACCCATGCTCTTTAACATATATGGAGAGTACATTATACGAAAGGCATTGGAGAACTGGAAAATTTTAATCTGGGGTATGCTGATGATACTCCTGGCGACAACTTTTTAGGAAATGAAAACATTACTGAAAAGAGTAGAAGACGAGAGTAACTCTATTGGACTTTCTATAAACATGACTAAAAGAAAGCTCATGTACATCGACCAAGCAGGATTACGCTGTAGTGTAACATTAATGTATGTTAATATTATATCTAATATTTTACAAAAAAGTTTTATCTAATGCCTTTCGATATTATAACAAAAATAAATATTATTCGTCCGATTTGACGTACATTGTCATGCACAAGTAAAAAATTATTTATTGCTTTAAGTATTTAAATAAGTATATTTCTATATCTTATATCTTTAAACGAGCAATTCTTGTATATATATAATTGGAATCTCGGAATCGGCTCCAACAATTTTCATGAAATTTAGTATACGGGAGGTTTCGGGGGCGATAAACCATCTAGCTAGGAATCATTTCTAGAAAATGTCAAAAGTTGGTGTTTGAGTAGTCCCAATTTAAACTGAAAAATGACTTTTCCTGACATCTATCGGCGAATAATAATACTATTTTTTTTAAATTGCTTTAACGACACAACAACACTAAAGCTATTCCAGCAGATGGCGTTGTTAAGTAACACGAAGTCAATGAGTGTTTGCTTTGAGGTTAGACTAAGAAAATCAATTGATAACTTCCAAAAAACACAATTTATAAAAAAAAATACCGAGCAAAGCTCGGTCATCCGGGTATTTTATTATAAGTATAAAGTGTACGAATTACTTAAGCGTTTAATTGAGCTACCAACCTACAACTCGATAGCGCTACTAACACCATTACAGATTTTGAAGTTGGTGACAGGTTTATATGTATATCTTGGGTCTTGTATCGACGATAGTTGTGTACAAGAAATAAAGCGCAGAATTGCCATGGCGAAGGATGCGATGACTAAACTAGCAAATATTTGGAGAAACCGCGGAGTAAGGACCGAAATAATATTTTTTCGTTGACCTTAGTGTCTCTGATATTTTTTACGGTGTCGAAACGTGGACAATACTTTCTAGGGAAAATCAAAGCATAGATACACTCGTAGACCAACTCAAAGTAAAAGACTGACTATCTACTATCTATTTTCGTCGCATCCTTTCATTTGGCCATATAGCAAGACGAGGGGACAACATCTTGAAGACTAATCACAGTCGGAAATGTAGAGGGGAAAAGAGTCAGAGGGCGATCCTCGACTAGATTGACCCAATTGACTAGATTTCAGACCAAATAAGGGAAGGGAGTGCTACGGGGATCCAGGATGTAGTGAGGATAGCGACAGATAGGGACCGCTGGAAATATTTCGTTCGTTCCCGTGAGATCGCATCATGTAGCAATCACGATCTTCAGTCATGAAGGACCGACCAGAGAGAGAGATATATAATATAATACAAATACGCAGGGTAGAGTAAGAAAACTGACCCCTGTGACCTAGGTCGACCTGTTGTAAAACGCAACAAAACAAACCTTCTTCTGATCCCTGTGTTTCAGTGTAAATTATCAGGATCTAGTTCCCCTACTCGACGGCAGCGTATTAGCGTTGCCCATGAAGCAAACGTCGATAGGCAAGAGTAACTGCTTACTATTAAGTGGATCATCAGCATGTCTCTTTCTCAGCAATAATAAAAAACTGTGTGTGTCAGCTCCGACGCACGACTGGAGTTTACTACATAAGTACGATTGTCTAAACATACGCAAAAAGAGTTTATTTAACTGAAAAAAAGATTAATACCATATGAAAGGGTAAATTAACAAATTAATGAAAATAATATATATATATATATAAAAAGTTTTAAAACAGTTTTAAGTTCAACCTAATTACAACTATGGCACCTAGTAATAAAGTCACAAATCTCCAAAACATTATCTAATAATTACTTACGATCATTCGTCATATAAAATGAGCAAAGCAATAAATTACTCTTGTCACTTACAAATGAAAAGACATATGTTAAACAATATTTAATGTGAAATCAACCTTAAGTTGTAACAAATAAAGTAATTTTTGCCTTGCGCACCAAAAACGTAACGAGGTCATTTATTAGTAGATTTTACTCTTGCATTTTTCTCATACCGGGCGCCTTATATATGAAAATCGATTCTTAAATCGAGTAAACTCCAAACAACTTACATGAGCTTCATATATTTGACCCAATCGTTCTTCAGGAGAGACTCCTTTCTTACTCCTCAATAATATGTAGATGCGGTCCAAATCTGTGCAAGAGTATAGAAGTTTCTCGATCAATACTTTCCCGATAAAACCTGAAAAAAAAGCACGCGTTTCGATTAAGAGCCTACATAATCGGTCGGCTAAAATGGGAAGACCACCTAACAAGACTGCATGAAAACCCATTGCCTGTTACTTTGGAAAATTTATATTATTTGAGTGGCACCTGTTTCTAAATAAGCAGAAGAAGTAAGTCCATTCGCCTAATGTAACTTATTAGGAAAGTGACAGATTAGCTATATTTATATTTATTTAACCCATTTTTATTGCTTAGGAGCAGCAGATAGGCTGACAGCCCGCTTAAATTTAGCAGTTACTGTCGCCTTTGCAACGCCAGTGGCATCGCGAACACGCTGCTGTCGCATAAGGGTACAGGAACTTGGATCACTAATGCCGGAACACAACACAAAGTTATTATGACGGCATACTTAAGACCATAGGTGGTCGCCATCCAGACGGGCTTGGGGCCCTACCACGTAGCTAGGGTGGGTTGTTTTGTCGCCTTTTACGACACGCCGACCCTGGCTGCAGAGGTTAGTATTCTTTCTCCGCCCCTGCACGGATAAAAAGGCCCACGCCCACTTGGTAGTATGCAGTTATCGCTGCCTATATTTAATTTCATTATTTAGTTTAGTTATGTAATTTAATGATTTTGTATTAAGTGACTATTTATGGAACCTGGCTTCCGAAATAAATGATTATTATTATAGATATTTGCCTTGCCGGGGGGGCATTCCTAACACTCTACCACACAGTGTTTCAAACCACGAAAAATCCCTCTGCTGTTTACAGTATTAATCGATCAAGGGGTGTATTTTAAATGCGAAAGTAAAACACCCATGTGTATATTTCAAATACTTAAAAAAATACGAAATTTGAGTGACCGTTTCGTGAAAAAAAATTCAATGATTCTACCCAATGATGAGGAAGACTGCCCGTTAGTACTAAGCGACGAAAGCGATTTATATGAATAAACTTCATTCAAGGACAAGCCACCCCCCGCCCGAGGGGACAGTATTATTATACGCCCCTGCATGGAAATAATTTGACTTGTTACATTCATTTTCTGTCTGCCACTTCTCACTTTATACCATTGCATCCAAAGCCTTCCTTCATGTGAAATAATTTCGAGTATTGTGATAAAGTTATATTTCCGGTCGCCATTTTGCGTCGGTTCTACTTTTTCCTTTTTTGGCACTGACTAAAAGAATACACTGTGTGTGTGAGTACTGTGCTGCCGCAGTTTAAAGATCGACTTGCGTACACGACTGTTGCACTGTTACATTTGGCCTATACTTCTGTACGGATCCGAGTCTTGGACTATTAAGGAAGACCTCAGGAAGCGAATTGAAGCTTTTGAAATGTGGGCATACAGGCGTATGTTGAGGATAAGTTGGACGCATAGAGTCACAAATGAGGAGGTTCTGCGGCGAGCTGGACGGAAAAGGGAACTTTTGTCTATCATCAAGAGACGAAAAACTGCATATCTTGGTCACGTGCTCAGGCACGATAGATATAGCCTCTTGCAACTTATAATGATGGGCAAGGTTGCCGGTAAATGGACAGGCAACAATTCGAGAAGTTGGTAGCCAACCTTCACTAGTTGGAGAGGCACTTGAAGAAGAGAAAAGAATACACGTGGTATAGTTGGAAAAATGGGCAAAGAAGAAGAAAAAATGCTTACCTGAACCGCCAGTAATGAAAATTGTTTTACTTTTGAAGAAATCAGGAATCAGAGGAACGTCAGATAGATTTCTTTCTTCCAGGAAACCCATTTTTATCTATTTATTATTTAGTTACAATTCTCGTTGCTTCAAATATAAGTTGACTTAATAAAGTTTTCTAATGGATCGTTTTTGTAATGAAGCGATCCGTTAGAAAACGTTTTCATATAAAAGAAAAAGTTTTCACATAATAATTAGAAAGACTAAATCATAATGTTAGCATAAAATCCTAACCATTATTTATTAATTGCAACAGTATATGGAGTATGCTATCATGCTTTTTCGTAGTGCTTATTTTGTTAGTTTTCTGTTTGTTCTGTTTGTTTTTTTTTATTCTTGTATCTTTTAATTTAATAGTAAAAACGCTCTTAATTAATTTGTAAAGAGAATAATAATTTTAACACTTGGGTCAACTAAGGTTAGAGTAGAATAGAGGTTGGCACTGAAAATCAGCGCCGTGTCGAAATTTCGATACGGCATAATGCTGAGTGCAAACCTTATTGGTGGAGGGACGGCGAATATTGGCGAAAACATGTACTCTATTTGGTAACTTTTATACTTGCTTGTGTTTTATGATAATTTTTCTGTATTCGTCATTCTTGATCACCAATAAAATATCTTTTTCTCTTTCTTAAAACCAAAGTTACCAACATTAAATCTCGACAAGCAACTAGATGGCCATGGGGTATCCATATTTGTCGCAGAATTGACAACAGGGGCTGAGACTGCGTCTGGCAAACAATGGCCTTACAAGAAGTCTCAGTCCAGCGAATATAGTTATATCTGAATATATTACTGGCAACATTCCTAAAATGCCGACTCCACAAATTTTAGGTTACCACTTGCACAACGAAATATTTTAAATTATCAATGAACTTTAAATTTAAACACTAATGGATATTAAATTAAATGTAAACGATGATCTTATTTACAAAAAAAAAAATACACGAAAACAACAAAGTATTGATTCCAGATTACTTTCAGCTGAAAACGTTCCCAAAACGCTGACTGCATTACCGCTTTGAATGGCAACACTTTTTGCCCTAAGTATGAACCAGCTTTTTGAGTGAGACCACTATCAAGTGTTTTGACAGGTCTCGATAAAGGCTTATGGACCCCACGGCCCTAGGGTATCAACACTGAAAGCCGCAAATATGAATCCATGGTCAATCGACATTTGTGGCATTTCAGGTCGTCTTGTTGTGCAGCAACAGTTACCAGAGCTGTATTTGGAAGTTGGGAAAAATAATTTCAATTTCTTTTTAAACCACACTTATAAATTAAATAAAATAAACTTTGTATTGAATATTTACAAAAGTCTAACGACGTATAACGTATACGCCTTACAGTGTTTTAAAACTGATAGTACATCGTTTTCCATATTTTAATTGCTATAACGGAAGTGCTGACCCGTTTGTTTACATATTTTAATTATAAAGTGAAATAAGGTAAAAAGCACTTAGTACCGCGGTGTGCAAAATCGGCATCAATTACCAGGTGTTTTTATGTTTTAATTTAAAAAAGGCGTATGTTGAGGATAAGTAGGACGCATAGAGTCACAAATGAGGAGGTTCTGCAGCGAGCTGGACGGAAAAGGGAACTTTTGTCTGTCATCAAGAGACTAAAAACTGCATATCTAGGCCAGGTGCTCAGGCACGATAGATATAGCCTCTTGCAACTTATAATGGTGGGCAAGTTTGCCGGTAAACGGCGAGTTGGTCGAAGAAAAAAGTTGTGGCTCCGTAACATCCGAGAGTGGACTGGAATAGCGAACGTATCCGAATTGTTTCGATTCGCTAAGGACAGACAATTCCAGAAGTTGGTAGCGAACCTTCACTAGTTGGAGAGGCATTTGAAGCAGAAGAATTTAAAAACAATAGTTTTGGTATTTATATATAATTATCATGATCATCATCATCATCATTTCAGCCGGAAGACGCCCACTGCTGGACAAAGGCCTCCCCCAAAGATCTCCACGATGATCGGTCCTGCGCTGCCCTCATCCAACCTATTCCGGCGATCTTGACCAGATCATCGGTCCATCTTGTGGGGGGCCTACCAACACTGCGTCTTCCGGTACGCGGTCGCCATTCGAGGACTTTTCTGCCCCAACGGCCATCAGTCCTTCGAGCTATGTGCCCAGCCCACTGCCACTTCAGTTTTGCAATCATCCGGGCTATGTCGGTTACTTTGGTTCTCCTGCGAACCTCCTCATTTCTGATTCGATCTCGCAGGGAAACTCCGAGCATAGCCCTCTCCATTGCCCTCTGAGCATCCATGAGCTTTCTCATAAGGCCCATAGTTAGCGACCACGTCTGCGTTCCGTATGTCATCACTGGCAACACACATTGGTTAAAAACCTTCGTCTTGAGACACTGCGGTATTTGGGACGAAAAGATTTTACGGAGCTTCCCGAACGCTGCCCATCCGAGTTGGATTCGACGAGTGACCTCTTTCGCGAAATTGGACCTGCCTAACTGGATCGTTTGACCCAAGTAGACGTATTCGTCAACAATTTCGAGAGTACAGTTATATATAATTATATACCCGAAAAATTGTGACTTGCATTATTTTACCTCGGAGTAACGTGCGCTAATGAGGGTAGGTAGTGAGGTAGTGAGGAACAAGCTGTGTCCATACAAGCACGGAACTATTCAAGTAAATATAACCGTAATTTTTTCGCGTCATTTATATAGTAATTTACTTTATATCTTCTTTTTCCTGCTCTTATCTCAAACTATGTGGGGTCAGCACAACATGTTTTCTACATCCACTCTCCTCTATTAGCCGTCATCTGAATATTCACTCCTTTTTTAACCATATCATCTTTTACACAATCCATCCATCTTTCCTTTTGGGGTTGGGGGATCAGACGGCAGTCACCCCCGTAAAGCCAAAATCAATCAAATCAATTAATGGACAGGAAACGTTTGCGAGATCATATAAGGGCTAGGGCGCCGCCGAATAACGGCTACAAATAGCTTCGCTTGGCTCTTGTGAAAAGTGGACAAGGGCTACCGTGTCATGGGCGGGCACGGCTAAAGCTCCAACTCACGCAACCCAAACATCTCGAAAGATCCGCTTCGCAACATGGAACATAGGCACGCTAACCGGACGCGCGAGAGTTGGTTGATGTGCTCTCCAGGCGGAGGGTGGCTATAGTGTTCCTGCCGGAGACTCGGTAGAAGACCAGTAGATCCAGGTTCATTGGGAATGGCTATAAGCTGATCTACACAGGTGCACCTGGTGGGGAGAATGGGGTTGCCATAGTGCTCTCGGAGGAGTTCCAGAACGACCTTTTGGAAGCGGAATGTCATAGCGACTGGCTTATGGTCGTTAGCGTGCTTAACTACCCTAGTAGTTACCCACTTGATAAGTACTTACAGGCTACAGGCCGGTTGTAACGATGCCGATAAAGTAGCGTTTTGGAATCTACTCGGAGAAGTGCTCCGTGGAATCCCATTATCACAAGGGATCGTTTTGGGGGGTGATCTGAACGGTAATGTGGGTGATTAATGTGGGGAATTTGAGCGTGTTCACGGTGGATTTGGTTACGGTAGCCGCAACGAGGAAGGGGAGGATATCCTCAATACGTATGCGGCTGCCGATCTTGCCATCATGAACACGTATTTAGCCGTCGGTGACAAGTGCGCCGGTGGTATGGGCGTACCAGTTCAAGCATAATGGGATAAAATTCAGGTGGCTATCCTTGGGTCGGAGAGGGAGGTGCTTAACGAGTCTAAGGGAGGACGCAAGTGTGACAAGGAACTTGGTGGTGGAACGACTCACTCCATAGGGAGACCAGGGCGAAAAAAGCCCTTTTTAAGAAGTGGCAAACGTCCAGATCTCCTGAAGATTGCGACGCATACCGGGTTGTAAAGCGCACCACTAAGAGAGCTGTTGCCAGACCAGACGAGACCACTTACAACCACTTCACGAATAGTTTGAATCGTCTTAGGGGCAGAAGCTCATTTATAAGTTGGCGCGCTCCAGGGTCAAAGCGGCACAGGACATTTCCAAGTGCCGCTGTGTAAAAGACCCTGTGGACAACCTGCTATGCGAGGACATCGTGGTAAAGGAGAGATGGCGCTCGTATTTCCACGAGCTGCTGAACACGCAGCACAAAATCGTGCGGCCACCAAATCTTCTTCCGAATCAAGGACTAATGCCGATGATATCGCGCTGGCAGATTCGGACCGGAACAAGTTGGTGAGACGTATGAAGGCGTGGAAGGAATCACTTGAGGACGGCGGTGTAATACTTAATGTGGCGAAGACCGAGTACTTGGCCTGCAACTCCACAGATCTCACACCCGTGCGCATAGGCGCCGATACGGTCGAGCGCATGGAACTGGTGAAATACCTGGGATCTATATTTCACGTGTCTGGTGACATTGATTACGACGTTAATGCACGCATTGCTGCCGCGTGGGCCAAATGGCGTGAGGTGACTGGTGTCATCTGTGACCCTAAAATACCGGTTAAATTGAAGGGACAGGTCTATAAGACCATCATTAGGCCTGTCTTTTTATATGGATGTGAAGCGTGGCTGGTACTGGAGCGACACAAGCAGGCACTGAAAGTCACGGAGATGAATATGCTGCGATGGATGTGTGGAGTAACGCAAAACAACCGCGTTAGGAATTCTTATATTATGTACAGCGGT
This sequence comes from Malacosoma neustria, assembly GCA_963693495.1. NCBI lineage: Eukaryota > Metazoa > Arthropoda > Insecta > Lepidoptera > Lasiocampidae > Malacosoma > Malacosoma neustria. The sequence goes on along the minus strand of OY856399.1, from coordinate 3,365,016 downwards.
CCGAACTACGGACTTGGAGTCACGGTACATGTCTTGGATGATGTCAATATAGGCCTCTGGAACCCTTTTGGATCGCAATGCCCATCTGATTATCGCGCGAGGAATACAGTCGAAGGCCTTCTGCAAGTCAAGAAACAGGCAATGCATGAGTCTGCCATGTGGGCAACCTCTTGTGGTAATAACCTCGAGTACTTATATATATATATATATATATATATATATATATATATATATATATATATATATATATATATATATATATATATATATATATATATATATATATATATATATATATATATATATATATATATATATATATGCATATATGTGTATATATATATGTGTATACATATAGTATAATTAATTATCTATACAAATAAATAAAATTGGAGGGTCTGTTTGTAATATTAAAATAACCGCTTTTTACTAAGTGCATTTGGATGTATACACGGTACATATACCAAAACAACATTTTTTATAATTTTTGTCTGTCCGTCTGTCAGTTTGTTCCGGTTAATCTCTGAAACGGCTGAACCGATTTTGACGGGACTTTCACTGGCAGATAGCTGATGTCACAAGGAGTAAATTAGGCTACTTTTATTTAAAAAAAATGGTTTTAGTTAAACGTGATCAGTTTCGGATTTTTTAAATCCAATATAAATTGACCTCGGATTTATATCATCAATCCTATAAAATAGGGTTCAGCTTAGGCTGGACAACCAGGTTCGAACGCAATTTGTATATTTCATTAATTTATATTTTAGGGTTTATAGGGTTTGTAATCCAAAATAAACCATAAGCGATATCCAAAATAATGCTGCCCAAACTCACTATTCCAAGCGGACGGAGTCGATGGCACAGCTAGTTAATAATATGATTGTCGATTTACATGACGCAGCATTTTGTATAATATAAGCCGTGTATCAGACCTCTAGCACATGAGTAAATAATAAACGTACGTTTATTTATTTACTCATGTGCCTCTAGTACACAAGCGCATCAAAACTTACTTTGAAACTAGATGGCGCTATGGAATGTATTATTACTCGTAGTCAATAATTTTATTTAGTAAAAGGATCAGATAAATAATCATAACACATTTTTAAATTATTTATTATAAACCCTGAACAAAATATTATTAAATATTACATTTCTCCTTGAAGACTCCATTAGAAAATACACCCTATAATTGACTTGACTACATTTAAATTGATTATCCACCAGAAGCAAAAGGTGTAGAAAATAATCTTCACAATAATGTCCATAACTTTTAACCTGTAAAAAAATAAAGATACTTAAAAAAAGTCTTAGTGCGTTGAAGTCTTTTGTTTGGGGAAAAAGATCGTAGGAGACTCAACTCAAATTACCCTCTCGGATTTCGGGCAGTTAATGTTATTAGTTCCCGACTTCTTATTTCCACGTTCCAACCTTTGGGCCTACATACAAAACTAGCTGCGGGGAGTACAACCAATCACAACCTCGACTTCGCACTATGTAAACTGAAGGGCATTTTTTATTACTGTGGAACAGTAGACCACTTAATAATAAGCAGTTACCGTCGCCTATGCATGTCTGCGATGCCAGGACGCCTTTTTAGTATATACAGTAGTGAGGTGGAAAAACTTCAGCTGGAAGCTCATTATACATCGTCACTGTGCGCAAAGTAAACATTCTACTGACCTCGCACCTTGCAACATGCATGACTGTAGAGGCTCTAGATAGTGACCATAAGTGCCCAGCTGATGAAGAACAGATCGCTTTTTAATCGAGGGAGGAGGAAATGCATGACGCACGATGGGGCTAATGGGGCTACTCCGCCGCGTGGGAGCGAGTGGCGGCGACTCCGCTTACAAAGTGTCTATACATCCGCTTCTCTAAGCTGCGGAAAGCAAGTCGCTCGTATACCCACTAAAACCACCTCGGTGTTCCTTCACACGCTTTAAATGCCGAGGCTGAGGGACACGATGAAATAGTCAGGCCACAGACCCGACAGGCGCCGGCCCGCTTTCGCAGGCCTCTTCCAGGTCGAGGGGTAGATGAGCCCCGGCATCTTCTTCCTCACACAGGGGTGTGAGGGGCGTTCAGAGCACCCCTCCTCACTCGGCAAGCTCCGAAATTCCTGCACTAATTAGAATAAAATGCTTGGATAAAGAAAAACGGAATTAAAAGTCGTTTTGATTAAAAAAGAAAGAAGAAAATAGTTTGTAGTTAAAAGAGTGGTAACCTACTTCTTTAGCCATGCTTTAGTTTTGGGTAAACTTTCCATGTCTTCTTTCAAAAGATTTATCCTTCCAGCTTTACAGCTCTTCCTGAAGAAATCCAGGGGCTCAATGTTCTCTATGTCGTAGTAAAAATGTTTTTTGTCCTCTTCTTTAATACATGATCGGAGAAGAATAAAATTTTTATTACAGAAAGTCCACTGGTTTGTAGTATAGTATTCGAGGGCTTCTGCAGCGATAAATATTCTTCTTTGTACCTTAACTAACCTATTAAAAATTATTAATTAATTTTTTCCATATTTCAAGATTTTTTTCTGTATAGGGGGGGAGTAAGAACATTGACCTGCAACCGTAGGTGGGCTGTGGCGATAAAACAACCCTAGATAGTACGACTTTAAACCTGTCTGGATGCCAACCACCGTTGATCTTAGCAGAAGTGACCCAGTTTCCAGTTCCCCAACGCGATAGCGTCGTGTTAGCGATGCACTTGTTATCACAAAATAATATGCGACGGTAACTACTTGCGAATATGACGTCGGTCTTTCTGCTGTCCCTCAGCAATAAAAAAAACCAAATCTTAACATTTTTCATGAGCGACGACTACCAAATCCAAAATCTTGAAAGTTAACCAAACGGTATCTCTCTTCCACTTTCTATGAATTAGCAAATCCATAGTACCTTTTACAAATTCCATGTGATAATATAGGCCAGAAAATTCTGAAGAGTACTTCCTTTCTCTCAAGATTCTTACTATCCGACACCTATATATCCGACATCGAATTATGTTTTGAAGTGATAACTTCTTATGGGAGGTAAACCGCTTCGTTACGTAACGCGTTACGGCGCCAGTCTGTGTGGCTTCTCTTTCTCTCACGCATACGGCAACGATAGACGGGCTCCTGCTCTCTCACTCTAACCCACAGCGCTAGATCTATTCTAATTGCGACTTTATTGCAATGACATACAGTTTAGTTTTTTTTCTTTATAACTAATCAATATTAGGGAATAATTTTGTAGTATATGTAATAATATAATATATTTATTCGCAGAGTGTGACCATATTTATATCCCTATAAAAGTCATTCTTTGTCAACTACAATTCATTCTTTATTCTTTTAATATTAGAACTATACATAAAAAAACTCTAACACCCGCCCTCGATTTTAAGTTATTAAATAATAACCAAAAATTGTACAACTAAAAATAAATACTAAACTACTAATTTACAGGAAGTGGTAACACTGACGAAAATATGAATTTAATTCAATATAATTTCTAACAGTTTTTGGAAAAATTGGAAATTTGCAAACTTTAGTTATTTATGAATCATTTTTGGTTTTATTAATAAAATATCCGGATGACCGAGCTTTGCTCGGTATTTTTTTTATAAATTGTGTTTTTTGGAAATTAACAATTGATTTTCTTAGTCTAACCTCAAAGCAAACACTCATTGACTTCTTGTTACTTAACAACGCCATCTGCTGGAATAGCTTTAGTGTTGTGTCGTTAAAGCAATTTAAAAAAAATAGTATTATTATTCGCCGATAGATGTCAGGAAGAGGCACATTTTGATATTTTTCTTCCAATAAAAAAAGCGAATAAATTGACATTTTCTAGAAATGATTCCTAGCTAGATCGATTTATCGCCCCCGAAACCTAATACTAAATTTCATGAAAATTGTTGGAGCCGATTCCGAGATTCCAATTATATAAGTATATATATACAAGAATTGCTCGTTTAAAGATATTATAACCTTTCCTTACATTATCATATTAATATACATAAAATTAAGCAATTTTAATATTAAATAGTTCAACTTAGAATAGTTTAAGTTATCACTTCTGTCGGGCGTCCCAAGACGCTCAGGTTTTTTCAATTATCGTGATGGCGGTGCCACATGCTGCGTTCCGCCAACAAAATTTATGACTCCCTTTTTAAAACACCCCATGTCTTAGTGCGGTAAAAGAGTTTTAGCTGGAAGCTCATTCCACATCCTCGCTGACACAAAATAAACGATCTGGAGAATATTTGGGTGCACGAGAGTAGAGGCTCCTGATAGTAAAAGTTCTATATAACCCAGCATATATCATATCCGTTTTGCAGTTCAGTGAGCGGCAAGTCAAGGTCAAGTCTTTTCCTCTTGCAAATCTAGTCCGGCCAAAATAGCTGCCAGATTTTTCTATGGTTATAGTTTTAGCAGGAAATGAATACAATGATGCTCCAAAACTAAAGATGTTTTTTATTTCTGTAGGACAGCAGACTGGCTGGCGGCCCGCTTAGAATTTAGCAGTTACCGTTGCCTATGGGTGTTTGCAACGCCAGTGACATCGCGGATACGCCGCTGTCCCATATGGGTACAGGAACTAGGGTCACTATTGCCGGACCACAAGGTTATAGACGGGCTTGGGGCCCTACCACGTAGCTAGGATGGGTTGTTTTATCGCCTTTTACGACAGGCCGACCCCAGCCGCAGAGGTTAGTATTCTTTCTCCGCCCCTGCACGAATAACAGCAGTTACAACAACAAGCACACACGGTAAAAACGGTTTCTTTTTCATTGGACACGGCATCCCTAAAGACCAATTGGATCAAAACTCCTCTGAATTGTTTAGTGAAAACGCATATCTTAATGAAAATGACCGGAATTGTGTACTTACATAGGTTTTCGTCCAGTGAGCCTTAATATTGAATCTATAAGTATTGCTGGTAGCAGTTGCATGAAAAAGAACTGAAACAAAGATATTTTCAAATACTATATGCAGCAGCACGGAAAGCAGATGGACGGCCTTGACGACCTTGTTATACATCGGCTATGAGCGTTTGAAGAGTATTTTTTTATTGCTGTGGAACGGCAGACAGTAGTAAGCAGTTACCGTTGCCTACGAATGTTTACGACGCCAGAAGCACCGCACTGGTGTCCGCGTATGGGAGCTGGAACCTAGGTCACTCATGCCGGAACACAACACCAGGTTGTGGCAACATATTTACAGACCGGAGGCAGCTTTAGAGCCTTATCACGCAACTAAGGTTGTTTTGTCGCTTTTTACTAGAATTTAGTGAAAGTATTGTAGAAGTATTGTAGAGATCGAAAGAATTGGATTCCAATATGAGCTTCAATGTAAGAAAACAGCATAAAATCTTGTTGGTTTTCTTCTAGTCCAGGAAACAACCACTAAAACAGATATTATGTACTTATAACAGCTATATTTTATCTGTGTAAGGGCGGACAAAGAATGTTGACCTCTACGGCTGAGGTAGGCCTGTCATAAAAGGCGACAAAACAACCCTGGCTACGTAGTAGAGCCCCGAGCCCGTCTGGATGGCGACCACCATCTTAAGTATGCCACCATAATAACTTTGTGTTGTGTTCCGGCATTAATGAACCAAGTTCCTGGACCCTTATGGGTCAGCAGCGTGTAACTGCTAAACTCTACGTGGACCGTCAGCCTGTCTGCTGTCCTACAATAATAAAAAAAACACTTTTTGGGCTTCCAGTAGAGGGAATAGTATACTCGGCACTTAACAAAGGTAAGTTTAGCATTCTGATAATTCCGTTAAAGAGATTTTCTCCCGATGCTATCCTCACCATCGGTACATGGCAATCATAATATGCAGATTAAGTTAGAAAAACTGCCTAAGCTGTTCTATCATGGCCTTGAGTCTCTGAGTTTAATACCACTCTTTGTAAATACATACATACATATAATTACGCCTCTTTCCCGTAGGGGTAGGCAGAGGCCACTTCTTTCCACTTGCTACGATTCTTACATACTTGTTTCGCTTCGTCCACTTTCATTATTCCCTTCATACATGCTCTTAGGTTTAAGGTACTGTTGACCTGGCTTTTTTTCAAGACGTCCCTATTCTGGTCTCGAAACGTCCGCCTAGTCTACCCCTTCCAACACTTTCATTCACACTCGCCTTATTTCTTTCACTTTTTTCGTCAATCGTTCCTCATTCATTCTCTCGAATGACCAAACCATCTCAGCATACCTTTCTCAATTTTCGTCACTACATCTTCTTGTCACCACTCTTTGTCTTGAAATTAAAACACATCTTACACACTATCGCTTGGAGACTCACGGCGCGGTAGTGTAAGACTGTACAATGTGCCCGAATGCCCCCAGAGTTGACATCACTCATTATCATATTTGCGTTGAATCCCGGTTGCAGCCCAAACTCTCGCTTCGGCGCCCGGGGTCCGCTTTCCGACTTTTTCTACTCCATTTCGCACGGTCATCAACATCCCTAGTATTGAGCCCATTGGCTTGCATATCACCCTTTACGACGTCAAGCCAGCACTTTCTGGGTCTGCCCCTCCTGCCGGGGCCCGGCGGAGGTGGCATGGCCAAACATTTGTTTCCCACGTAAGCATCCGGTTGCCGTAAAACGTTGACATCACTGATGTATCTAAAACCACCCCAATTCTTGTACTGCCCGAAGGTCAAGGGGGAGGTGTTATTCCGCGCACAGAACAGCTCGGGCGGCTATACCACTAAGCTATCAACCGGAAATAGGAACTGTTCGATCCTTGCATAGACGAAAGTTGAAATCTCGCCACCTAATTTTGTAATCTACCCTCACTCTACGTGAGGTGAATAGTAAAAGAGAGCATGGGACGAGGGTAATATCGCGTGAGTCTCTACGCGCGACGTTCAACGTTCGACTTCCCTGACCACATTCTGCGCCGTGGCTTCAGTCACTCCTTACTATCTCTTAGTGGCCATGTCAAAACCGTGTATATTCAGATTTGTGACATTTAGTTGGTGCCGTGTAAAAGTTCTTCTATGAGCAGACAACTAAAACCAGGAAGGGGTAGAATCAAGGTACGATTTTCTTTTCTCTCATACCTCTTCTCTCTCATACAGTCCACTACTTTCTCTCTCTCGTACTTACCGGATGGACGGTTGTTGTCCATGACCGGCTTCGTACAGGTACTTACCACAATATAATAATAGTACTTGCAGCCGGTCATATTTCCACTAGGATACCAGATGGTCTTCTCCGACGGATACTCTTGTACCAGGACTTTCGCCATATCAATCATATCTCCGTAACTTATTTTGTTAATGTCTCCCGCGCAGCAGTTGTATATTTGAATGTCGTCGGTTGGCTCTAGCCTATAGGTTAAATAAATAAATATATTAGGACAATTCACACAACGCCATCTAGTCCCACAGTAAATAAAAAAGCACTTGAGAGATGGGTACGGAACATCTAATATACTAAATATAAACTATTGTTTTGTAAATAAATATTAAACATAAATTTTTATCCGTGCGGAGGCGGAGAAAGAATACTAACCTCTGCGGCCAGGGTCGGCGTGTCGTAAAAGGCGACAAAACAACCCACCCTAGCTACGTGGTAGGGCCCCAAGCCCGTCTGGATGGCGACCACCTATGGTCTTAAGTATGCCGTCATAATAACTTTGTGTTGTGTTCCGGCATTAGTGATCCAAGTTCCTGTACCCTTATGCGACAGCAGCGTGTTCGCGATGCCATTAGCGTTGCAAACACCCATAGGCAACGGTAACTGCTAAATTCTAAGCGGGCCGTCAGCCTGTCTGCTGTCCTACAGCAATAAAAAAAATACCCAGACGCAGGACGGGAATAGAACCCGCGTCTTCAGTAAGTGTACCGAAGTGCGTTAGCTGTTATGCCATGAAGGTCGGTTGGTGACAATTGGTCACAGTACATGTAATTTAATTTATTTATTACATTTAATACGTATAGTATTTATCTTACTAAAAGTCTTCATCGAAGATGAAGGTTACTTACTCTTTAGTTCCACGTAGCCAAGCTGCAGCTATCATACCCTGGACTGATACATCCACGGGTATATAGTCTGGCTTCAAGGTCTTGTCAGTATACATTGCCCTCATTATACCTGGAAGAAAGAATCAGTCAATAAAAAAAACATCTACTATTTATGATACAGTTTAAATTGACTATAAAATCCTATAGCTGGCCTTATACCCAAGAAGGAATGGACATACTCCATACTCGAGATTCATTGTTAGCACATACACACGCGCGCAGACATAGACATACACACACACATGCGCTCGCGCACTTTATACCATTAAATAGAAGCATAACAATTATTGTGAAGTCAATCTGGACATAGCGTTAAAGATGTAATAAAATTCATTGCAAGATCACTAATGATTTATTCAGAATATGGAACAAAATTCACGAGTAGGAGAAAAAAATTGGAGTGCTCCACTGTAGCCCTGCGTTTTTAGACGTGTATTTTATTTTTAATGTATTTATTATATTTCCAAGTATTCAGTCTTTAACACAATTGGGTATTGAAAAAAAATATTGATTTTTTATGTATTTTAAAACTTTATTATTAATAATATTGATATTTAATATTTAATGTAAAAAACTTAATTTTTTTTTATTCATTATAAACAATTAAAAATTGATGAAATTTAAATAAAATCACGTGACTATAAACGCGCCAAGATTGTTCACCATAGTTGTGACGACATAATGTTATAGCTATTCAATAACAGTACAGCGTTAAAGGCTAAAATACGAGTTGTTAGTTCCGATTAGCTTTGTGTAATAAATGATTTATTAAGGCAACGTCTGATAATATTCCTGATGTTGATCTATTTATGATAACCAATTTAAAAAAAATGACGTTCGGTTTAATACTGCTGAAGTCAGAGGTGCCAAGGCATCAAGGTAAGTCTGTTAAAAAATAATATAATAAATGAAAATATTTAAGTATTTATTATATTATTTTGTTTTGGGATTATCACGGTGCACTGCTTGAAACCATTTATTTCGACATTTGTCATCTTGGGGAACATTTAAAAACATTTTGCCAGGAGTTGTTTTTGTAGTATTCGTACATAATGGTACAAAACAAGAACAATAACATTTTAGGTTCGACATTTTTAATATAAATTTGAATATTTAACAATGACAACCAAATTAAATAGATCAAAACACTGTATTTATTATTTTTCTATCAACTGCAATGAGTAAAACTAACATTATGACGTCACACACGCACTCGGGTTTGTTCGGGAGTTATCGGCGTGTCTTCGGTACTGGATTCAAAAATTAATTTTTATTTTGAAATAACTTTTGAATTTTTGCTATAAAACTTATATAGGATCTTTTCATTAATCACAAAAAAAAATTTTTTTCAAATACCCAATTGTATTTATTGCGATGATATGAGACTATAAGAGTTATAGAAACTTAGATAGAGAATCATCCAACGAACACCGGCGATTCATAGATTCGGATTTTATGGATTCGAAAACTCATTGAATCTTTCGCACTTTGAATATTCGCTCATCTGTCCAATACCCCCTAGCACGAATCACTAACGTTTTCGTCATTTTATCGTATCGAGTAAACTATAGTATAGCTAACGTCACAAAATATCCTTGCTTCCGATTTTTAGTTTCGAAAACATTCAATGAGCGCGGTTTAAGTCTTCACGTGCAATTTTACAAAAACATAATTTTTGCGTTAACTTGAAAAGGTTTTGAAAAGTCTTACCTAAGCCAGAAGCAACCAGCAGGCCGACTGGTCCATTGAAGTTATCTACCCATCCAGGGGTAGGCTCTTCAACGCTGGATATAACTAAAACAATATAATATTTGAAGTGAAAACTTCTTTAAGCGCGTTGAGAACTTTTTGGTTTGTAAAAAAATGTTAATGACCAATTTAACTTTAATCCTTGATCATAAACACTTCTTTCTAAACCAAAAACAATCTAATAGCTCGACGATACAATTCACAAGTTACTTAGTTTTCACTTCTATCGACAGTCCCGAAAGACTTCGAAGGTACCTAGTAGCTCCATAGATGCTTGGTACCTCAGTTGTATAACATTCCTCTGATACGTCTCTATGAATAAATAGGTGCCGGCTTAAAATTCCACGATAGCATGTACCGCGTAGGCAGTATTTCTCACCTAATCTTCTCACCTGCATATTATAGCAGAATTGCTTTGTACGGATGGTAAAGGAGAACATCGTGAGAAAAGCTACATCCACCTTGGACAAGCGTGGCGGATATACTGGCCACTCCCTCTACCTTTGTACTACCTTTACTGTACTGTACTACCTTTGTATACCTATTTTAAGTTAGTTTTAAGTATCTGTATGCAATAAAGAGTTTTCCAGCAGTGGGACATTATGGGCTGTATTTTTTTTTATTGTTATAGGACAGCAGACAGGCTGATGGCCCGCTTAGCATTTAGCAGTTACCGTCGCCTATAGGTGTATGCAACGCCAGTGGCATCGCGAACACGCTGCTGTCCCATAAAGGTACTTGGGCCACTATTGCCGGAACACAACACAAGGTTATTATGGCGGCATACTTAAGACCAAAGGTGGTCGCAATCCAGACGGGCTTGAGGCCCTACCACGTAGCTAGGGTGGGTTGTTTTGTCGCCTTTTACGTCAGGCCAACCCCAGCCACAGAGGTTAGTATTCTTTCTCCGCCCCTGCACGTATTAAGTAAACTATTCGAAAACATGTAGGGATCAGATAGCAGTCTTCCTTGTAAATTTTTTTCGTGCAGCGATGGAGTAGAAGTTTTATTTGCTGGAGGACTCCAGATAGAATCTAGATACTTAGAATCAGTTACCGTTTTACAGGAACTTGGGTCACTAATGCCGGAACACAACACAAAGTTATTATGGCAGCTTACTTAAGGTCGCCGATGGTCGCCATACAGACGGGCTTAGGGCCCTATCACTTATCTAGGGTGGGTTGTTTTTTCGCCTATTACGACGTGCCGACCCCGGCCGCAGAGGTCAGTATTCTTTCTCTACCCCGACACGGATAAAAACCTAAAAATAACACTAACCGTCGGAAAAAACAACCTTTGCTAGATAGGACTACAAGTCCGTCTGGATGGCACTAACCCTAGTCTTTAAATACGCCACCATAATAACCCTGTGTTGTGCTCTGGCATAAGAAACCCAGGTTCCAATTCCCTACGTGGACAGCTGCGTGACTCCATAGACGACAGTAAGGTAGGCTGTTGCTTACCTGCTGTTCCAAATCAATAAATGAAACCCGATAAGCCATTTTTAAAATTTTCCCTTCACATCCTCAAAGTGGTTAATTATATTTACATACATACATATAATCACGCCTATTTCCCGTAGGGGTAGGCAGAAACCACTTCATTCCAATTACTACGATCCTTACATACTTGTTTCGCTTCGTCCACTTTCATTATTCCCTTCATACATGCCCTAAAGTTGGGTATGACAGAAGAAACATAAAAGCAAAATAAATGCAGTTGAGATGAGAGCATTAAAAAGTATGATAGGAGTTAAACTGAGTGACAGGATAAGAAATAGTGAGATAAGGAAACGTTGTGGTCTGAAAGAACATGTAGTGACAAAAAAATGAGAAAGGTATGCTGAGATGGTTTGGTCATGTCGAGAGAATGAATGAAGAACGATTGACGAAAAAAGTGTATAAGGCGAGTGTGAATGGAAGTGTTGGAAGGAGTAGACCTAGGCGGACGTTTCGAGACCAGGACAGGGATGTCTTGAAAAAAGGCCAGGTCAAGAGTACCCTAATTATATTTGCAATGGTGAATTAGTTAATAGCATACCTATCGAGGGCCTGTAAATGACAATTGGTAGAGTGCCCTTCAATTCATATACAGCGTGCTCCGCTAATTGCTTCGTAAATGTATAGGTGTTTGGTATCTCCCCTAAGATCCTGGAACAAATAATAACAATAATAATGTGACAAATGACGGAGCTACCATCTAGTTCCGATGTAAGCAACAGAGCGCATGTGTTATGGGTACTAAACGACTTTACTACAATAAGTAGTATATATATAGTATCATCATTTCAGCCGGAAGACGCCCACTGCTGGACAAAGGCCTCCCCCAAAGATCTCCACGATGATCGGTCCTGCGCTGCCCTCATCCAACCTATTCCGGCGATCTTGACCAGATCATCGGTCCATCTTGTGGGGGGCCTACCAACACTGCGTCTTCCGGTACGCGGTCGCCATTCGAGGACTTTTCTGCCCCAACGGCCATCAGTCCTTCGAGCTATGTGCCCAGCCCACTGCCACTTCAGTTTTGCAATCATCCGGGCATATATATAGTATAAACATCGCAAACACGGCAAATGTTGTTCCGCCGATAATCTTTCGATTTCCGTAAAATCCGTTCTTAGTGTACCTCTACAACGCGCCAAACGAGTAATTGCGCTAAATTTCAAGTGAGCTGGGTGTATAGTTTTAGAAATCTCGTGGTATTTCACTTATACCAAGTGTACCTAAAAGTCATTACCGATTTTCCTAACATTTATCGTATGCAATGATAAAATTGTTATTTTACTCTACTGACATCAAGCTTCAAAGCTTCAAATGTTACATTTTGCGAAACATAGACTCTTTGAAAATGTATTTCAAAAGGGGGTTGGTGGTAGAAGTGTGAAAATTAACGGTTATATTTATTTTTAATGCCAAATCATAAATAATTAAAGCTTGTAAAAAAATTGGATGGGCTACCTTCATCACTTGGGGGTATTAAAAATAGTTTACGACTTATTCTCAGACGTACCAAATATAGGACGGAGAGGCTCCAGGGCGCCCTGACCTTCCGCCTGACGCAGGGCATGGCTACTTAGGGAGGTACCTGTGTCGCATTAGAGCGGGAAACGAGAAGGATACGATGACGTATACTATCACCGTGTGTCCAGGGTGGCGTGAGGAGCGCAGTGCTCTCGTCGCTCAAATTGGTCGAGACTTATCACACTCGGGCTTGGTTCTGTCGATAGTTGGGGGCAAATGTGGATGGATCGCCGTCACCTCCTTTTGTGAGACTGTCATGTTGAAAAAGGAGGCGACGGAGCGGGAGCTATCAAATACACTCATCTCTCCCCAACGCAGACCACTTCGTCGGTACTGGGACCTTCCAACGACCGGCCGTCGTAGAATATGGCCTCGGGCGGCCCCTCGGCGGAGGACCCGCCGCCCGCACTATTACCGCTCAACTCCTCGAGTTGATAGAGGATAGGGCCAGGGTGATGAAATCCTGATCCCCTGGCGCCAACACTATGGAAGAGGCCCGCCCCGACACAATAGGTGGACCAGCGCCGGCCCGGGCCACGAGATCGGCGAGTTACATATCCGGGCCCGGGCGTAGGCGTTAGGAGAACAGCGGGTTTTTAGTGGATAGTCGGAGCCCGCCAAGAATAGGGTTTTTTCCCGAGACAAAAAAAGACCGACCAAATATACACGAAATATTTTATAAAAATCGGTCAAGCCGTTTCGGGGAAGTTTAGTTACAAACACTGTGACACGAGAATTTTATATATATAGATTATACATCACCCAGGCATGGGATGGAAATCAAATTTGTACCCTCCGCAGGTGTTCCAGGTATATCAGTTATCTTGTGCCTAAAACATAACCATTCTGCTTCTTAGTTAGGGACTAAACGGAGCTGTTTCAAATTTAGGATTATATTTCTTGTATTTGACTGCTCTCAATGCTTTCCTGGATACAAATCATGATTATGACATTTTTGGGTATGTTTGGAATCACTTTTTGACATTACTCAGTTCTGTGAGACATTGTAAAACAATCGCTGACTTCACTTGTATTAATTGCGATTATTATTAGTTAATATAACTGGCTGGGGCCGTTTTAATTAATTTAAACAAAAAACAAACAAAACTTCTGTAGCGGCATTGTGCACATTTTTTGTGATGGGTAAAAAATGTGAAACTCGCCTCAGGTCATGTGTCCTGATCGAAAATTCGTAAGATTTGTAAGACGGAGTTTAGCTCCAGTACTACCAACCTTATTAATGACTTAAGGTTTATTTTATAATGTAACTTTTAAATATTTGCATTGCATTACTGATACATATCTATTCGAATTACGATTTATTACAATGAAATACATTTGAGTTTTTTGAAGTTTGAAGTGAAAACTTCGTTAGGCGCGTTGAGCACTTTTTGGGTGAACAATTTTTGGTTTGTAAAGAAGTGTTAATGATCACTTTAAACTTTAATCCTTGATATAAACACTTCTTTATAAACCAAAGATAATAATCTAATAATAGCTTGACGATAAGATTCAAGTTACTTCCATCGGCAGTCCTCCGCGAACAAGCTGCTGTCCCATAGGGGTAGAAGAACCTGGGTCACTAATGTCGGGACACAACATAAGTATATTATGGCAACATACTTATAGGCCGAGGGTGGTTGCTATCCAGACGGGCTTAGGGTACCACCTGGCTAGCTAGGGTGGGTTGTTTTGTCGCCTTTTACGACAGGCCGACCCTGGCCGCAGAGGTTAGTATTCTTACTCCGCCCCTGCACGAGATAAATAATAAATAGAATACTTAAGCTAAAAATACACGTTTTAGTATTTTATTCATAATTTCATTACATCGAACAAAATAAATAAATAAACAACAATGGCGTATACATTACACATACGAGGGTTGATTTTTTTAAATATACCTACTTTGAAGTACACACACTTAGCGTATAGTCATCCACTTTGTCCACGATCTCTATTATATCCCTCCAATCTCCCAAAGGGGGGTACATGATCTCCTTAATTGGGTCTCGGTTCGAATTCGAGTAAGAAGTAGAGATGTGTACTATGGACTGTAATATATAAAAAAACATTATGCAGAAAAGAACAGATTGTGATAGGAACTAAATATGTCATAATGATAAAATAAAATATTACGATTTTTTTCCAGATAACGATGACTATTTATTGAATAAACATTTATTTTCATTAAATACAAATAACGCCGGATCGAGTGGGAGAGAATCGCACAGTCAATTGCGCCGCCACACCGTACACACTATTGCATATAAACTGTATATACCTATATATACCATCATATACCGGTATGAGGCATGCGTCGCCACGCCAGAAATCGGTTTTACGTGCGACTATATATGTTTCACATCAAAAATTAGCCACATATGTCATGTCATCAGCCAATCTTGGTGCACTGCTGGAGGTAGGCCTCCCCAAGTTTACGCCACACACCCCAGTACCTTGCTTTTTCCATCCAGCCCGTCCAGCAACCTTGCACAGGTCATCGCAGGGCTGGAGGGCCTTCTCCACTCCAGGACACGTCTGCTCCAACGCCCATCAGTGCTGCGATAAACGGGACCGGCCCATTACCACTTCAGCTTGCATTTCGCAAGCTATATCGGTTACTTTGGTTCTCTTACAGATTTCCCCATTTCGTGCAGGGGCGGAGAAAGAATAATCTGCGACCGGGTCGGCTTGTCGTAAAAGGCGACAAAATAACCCACCCTAGACCTAGACAGAATAACCCACCCACCCAGACGGGCTTGAGGCCCTACCACGTAGGTAGGGTGGGTTTTTTTGTCGCCTTTTAAGACAGACCGACCCCGGCCGCAGAGGTTAGTATTCTTTCTCCGCCCCTGCACGGATAAAAATGCCGTCATAATAACCTTGCGTTGTGTTCCGGCATTAGTGCCCCAAGTTCCTGTAACTTTATGGGACAGCAGCGTATTCGCGATGCCACTGGCATTGCAAACACCCGCAGGCGACGGTAACTGCTAAATCCTAAGCGGGCCGTCAGCCTGTCTGCTGTTCTACAGCCATGAAAAAAACAACGTGACTGACAGACCTCGTAAATGCAAGTTACGTAAGTACAGCCGGTCTCGTCTATCGCGGGACTGATGGATGATGGAGCAAACGATTGCTGGAATATAGACCACGACTCGAGAAATGTAGGCTGACCTGCCCACTCGCCTGAGCGGGTAAAATACCAGTCGTACGGGCGCATTGCACGGAATTCCCACTGGGTAGTCCCCACCGAGAGCCCTTGGTGGGGTGTGCATAAAGCATTTTCTACCTCAAAACCTGTTGCAAGCTGTTCCGGGTCGAATAGTAAAGGCGTGGGATTTGTTACGCAAACTTGGGCCCACGTCCAACAGTGATACGTTAGCGGACCATTAGCGGATAAAATGAGTTGACTTACAGACAAATTCTTGATTTCCTTCGCCAAGTCTATGACTTTAATTGTTCCACATACATTTAGCTCCACAGCATATTTCAGGGGGTCGTCAAACCTGTAAAAATTATTAATAAAACACCTCCAAACGGAAGACACTGTGATGACATTTTCTTTGGGCAGGGAATATACTGACCCCTGCAGCCAGAGGCGGCCTGTCGAAAAAGGCGCCAAAGCAACCCTAGTTATACATGATTTCCAGCGTGTCTACATGACAACCACTCCTGGTCTGTAAGTATAACGCCATAATAACCTTGTATTGTGTTCCGACTTCTGATCCAGTTATGTGGACAGCAGCGTGTTTGTGGTGACTCTATGAATGATTATTTATTTTCTGTTACATCATTTCAGCCCAACAATTATGTGAGTTATATTTTTTTCTAAATACTTCAACTTCAAATCATTTTCCTGGAAAGTTCAGTCAATGTCGCATTTTAAAAGTTGTTTTTCAAGTATCAAGCAAATATAATACCAGATTACTATAATTTTAATATATCGTCGGCTTATTGCAAGACCTAACATTGCATTAATTGCAAAACATCACTAAATACGTGTTTATCTATAGTGGGCTCATCTTTACATATGTAAAGATGCAAGATGTAGAATATTCTACAAAATGCAAAATGATTTCTAGCTGGCCAATTTTAGCCGTTACGTCTTTGGCTAATTAACATAACCACTAACTAATTCCAACTAAAATGCTGTTTTCCCAAAATAATGAAATGTCACATAATGACCTCTTGCAATATTTAGATTTAATTAATGAATTCTTGAAAAAGTAAAAAAACAATAATGTAGTTTGTGTATTAAATTTAATAATTAAAATATGAATATATAATATATAATATAAAATGTATTTTAAATTTAAATAATAATAGTATGATTATAATTATTATATATTTGCACGTCTTATATTCCGTGCGGACAATTAAAATGTATATATACTACATTAACTAGTAACATTAACTAGCGGTTCCCACCGCTTCGCTGGTCGAATAACAGAAAAAAAGTGCGAATAAATTTATTTTGTTATTATTACACTGACAGAAAATTGATTTGAGTGAAAAAGCTTGATTTGAGTGAAACTCGGCGTAAGAAATATTCCTACCAAAATTTCAAGTCTCTACGCCTTATGGTTCCAGAGATAGGTGGAAATCTCTTCTATAAATCCCCCCCCCCCCACCCCGTAACACCCCTTGTAGGTGGAATTTCATAAAATTCGTTCTTAGCCGACATCTAATCGGCAAAAGGAATATTCCTACCAAATTTCAAGTCTCTACACCTTATGGTTCCAGAAATAGGTGGAAATCTCTTATATCTCCCCCGTAACACTCCTTGTAGGTATAATTTCGTAAAATTCGTGCTAAGCGGACCTCTACTTGGCGAAAGGAATATTCCTACCCAATTTCAAGTCTCTACGCCTTATGATCATATATAGTACATCTTGTTCTCTCCTCATCTTTGTAGGCTCTACAGAGCTTGCATAGCCTTTGGTTATGTACCCAAAGCTTGGAGAGCGGTCAGGGTTAGCTTCATACCAAAAGCTGGAAAACCCACTTATGAAGAAGCTAAGGCTTATAGGCCGATTAGTCTATCATCTTTTCTGCTGAAAACTCTGGAGAAACTGGTAGACAGGCATCTTAGAGAGGGGCCATTGAAGAAATTCCCTCTACATAGGTTACAATGTGCGTATAACCCCGGCAAATCAACAGAAACGGCTTTACACTACGTTGTAAGCCGAGCTGAGGCTGCACTAGAAGGACAGGAAGTATGTGTAGGGGCCTTCCTCGATATAGAGGGAGCCTTTGACAAAACAACTTTCGAGTCTATTCGCAATTCTGCAAAGGAACATGGTGTCAGTGACACTATATGCAATTGGATTGACTATATGCTACGAAGCAGACTAGTCAGATCGGAACTAATGGGAGATAAACTTAGCGCAAAAACAACACGCGGCTGCCCTCAAGGCGGAGTATTGTCTCCATTATTATGGTGTCTGGTAGTAGACTCACTACTAACCAAACTCAACACCGGACCTTTTTACACGGTAGGTTATGCTGACGACATAGCCATAATGGTCAATGGTAAATTTCCGAACATAGTCTCTGGATTATTACAAAAGGCTCTGAAGATAACAGAGAAATGGTGCATGGAGAACCACCTCTCCATTAATCCAAATAAAGCAGTTATAGTACCATTTACAAGGAGAAGGACACTAGCAAGTCTAGGGAATCCCTCCCTTAATGGAACCAAACTGTCGTGGTCCACCGAGGTCAAATATCTAGGCATAACCCTTGATAAGGAACTCAGGTGGAAGACTCATGTGGAAAAGACAATGGCGAAGGCTCTGAGAGTATTTGGCATGTGTCGTTCCACTTATGGCAAAACCTGGGGACTAAAACCCAAAGTGATACGATGGCTTTATCAGATAATGATAATACCCATCATTACGTATGGCAGCGTAGTATGGTGGCCCAGAATAAAACTTACTACGTGCAAAGAGACACTCAATAGGCTACAAAGAACGGTGTGTCTTGGAATCACGGGTGCTTTTAGAACAACACCTACGGCAGCTATGGAGAGATATCTTAACATTCCTCCTCTGCATATTATGGTTGAACTTGAGGCAAGGAGGGCACTATATCGCCTTGCAGTAGCTGGCCTATGGGACTCCACCAAGCCAAAAACCAACCATACAAAATTCGATGGAAATGAGGACCTGGATCGGATAACACATATGATATCCGATAAAATGCAAACCAGGTTTATATTTGAAAGGCTTTTCAGGGTCCAAATTCCAACAAGATTGGAATGGACAAAGGGACCAGATCCACCGGAACATAATAGTCTGGTATGGTACACTGATGGATCCAAAATGGAATCAGGTACAGGGGCGGGAGTATACGCGAAAGACTACAAATGTAGTAAAAGCTTGGGAAAAATGGCAAGTGTATTCCAGGTTGAAACATATGCCATTATAACCTGTGCTCAGGAGAACATAGATAGAGGCACCAGAGGCAAATCTATATATATTCTCAGTGACAGTCAAGCTGCAATCAAGGCCATCGCCTCCTTCAAAGTTGACTCCAGACTTGTCCTGGATGCCATCCAAACCTTGAATGGACTTGGAAGGCATAACAGGGTAAGATTAATGTGGGTCCCGGGACACGAGGGAGTACATGGCAATGAAATGGCAGATGAACTGGCAAGAGAGGGCTCAACTAATGATTTTATGGGTCCGGAACCATGTGTAGGCATTCCGACTAGCCTCGTGAAGGCCACATTCAGGGATTTTGCAGACCGCAGTCAACAACAACACTGGCTGACTAGAATCGGTCTGGAACACTCCAAAAAATTTTTGGGATCCACGTACAAAGCACGAGGATCCATCTGGAACATGAGCAGGGGGCAAATACGCTACTTGCTTGGAGCCTTTACTGGGCACTTTGGAACCAACAACATGCTCATGAAAATGGGTCTAACCGCGACACCCATGTGCAGGTTGTGTGGGGAACATACAGAACGCATGGAACACCTACTGTGTACATGTGATGCATTGGCCAGGAGGCGAATGAATCTTTTGGGGGTAGGATATCCAACACCGGAAGACTACAGGCTCCTATCTCCATACCTCATTGTTAGGCTCATGAAGCAGATCTTCAAGGAGATTGGAGAGGAGTGATTGCTATCTAGGGGAACACAAAAGATCCCATTGGGTCGAAGTGTCCGAGATATTTCTCGGCCCCAAAATAAGATAAGATAAGATAGTACATCTTGTTAATCAAACTAATTTATTTTTATACTTATGTATGCAGCAAATAAATTAGTTTGATTTGAAGATTGCGATTAATGTTTGGGACACGGAAAAATCTTTAAAAAAAATTCTGGTATGTGTATCGTCTATCAACAGTAAACTTTTGAAAACTCTGCGATACGTGCGACTGTCATTAAAGCTTTTTTTATAACGAGTTCAGCAGACAGGCAAATGACATATGGATAGCAGACGGTCACCATCACCCGTATACGTTTGCAATAGTAGAGGCATTGTCGCGCTGCCGGCCTTTAAGACATTCTATAACGCCTTTTTTTTAACTAATATCGTAATACGATGGGTGTTCGAAACCAATCGGTAGTTTTAAGTTTTATAACGGCAACACTGGATAAGTGAAGTCATGCGCTCAGCTTGACGAACGGACGGTACCCTGCTCGTATAAATTGTACGGTTAGACTTGGGAAAATTAGTACATTCGGCTCCTCAGTTTGCATAGAAGTTTAGAACTCATTAAGGACAATTGTGCAGTGAGTGGAGTTGTGGTACGGCTATTTCCACGCGCCAGGAGATAGTTTCGCGTGTTGGCTGCGCCGCCACGCCGTACCTCATCATCCCCTACATTTCCTACCACATCCTCACCCTGAAACTCCTATCCTAAGGTACGATACGACGAGGTCATCGGATTCGTGGTGAATAATAGGCTAATTGTATTATAATATTACTAAGAAAATTAACATTACGGCGCCGCGCGATCGCGGCATATGTTCGGCAGGCCCCTCGTACAGATTTCCGGAGCCCTAGGCTCAACGAGGGGACTGGATTCGAAACGAACAATGGGAAGGTGGAAGTTAATTCCAAATCCAAAGAGTACGCAGCATAAACGTTCCTGAGAACCGTTTCGTACAAGAAACAAGGTGCTCCAGGAAATGGGGATGAACGCTAAGCTTAGATCTGTCAGAACTGTAATTTTTAAAGAACAAATAGGCCAACCTCAACAATTTAAAATACCTCTTACCGATTACTTAAAAAATTACCTCATTTTGTCCGCTTACCTTACACTGGCCGCTCCATGGAATATGATATTCACCTCGTTGATAAGTATTTCTCTATCTTCTCTGGAAAGCCCTAAAATGTGAGTTTTTTTTGTGTCTCAAATAATTTGATTGAAGTGTACGGTATGATATTGTTTTGCTAATTTCTTAAAATTAATTTTGTTCATCATGTTTCAAATTAACCAGTCAATAAAACAATTACATATTATAAAAGTTCTCTATTCGTGCAGAGACGGAGAAAGAATACTAACCTCTGTGGTCGGCCTGTCGTAAAAGGCAACAAAACAACCCACCCTAACTACGTGGTAGGGCCACAAGCTCGTCTGGATGGCGACCACCTTTAGCCTTAAGTATGCTGCCATAATAACCTTGTGTTGTGTTCCGGCATTAGTGACCCAAACAGCAGCGTGTTCGCGATGCCACTGACGTTGCAAACGTCCACTGGCGTTGCAAACATCCATAGGCGACGGCAACTGCTAAATTCTAAGCGGGCCGTCAGCATGTCGGTTGTTCTACAGCAATATAAAAAAAGTTATAATTGTATGAATGTCATTTAAAAAAGATGATTAAATTAATTTCTAAAAATTTGAATCATAAAAATACATGAACATTTTAGGTATCAAAAACACAAATTTTTGATAGAAAATGTACTACTGTTTAACATACACCATATAATGTACATAGCTTTATTAATAAATAATTTAAAAAAACACCGAAATGGTTTTTAATGAAACTCAACTTTTTTTTAATGCTGAGGAACAACAGATAGGCTAACGCTTAACAATAAGCAGTTATCGTCACCTATAGATGTTTGCGACGCTAGGTACACCACGAATACGCTGCTGTCCTATAGAAGTAATTCAATCAAACCTTCAAATTGAGACACTAATCTGTGCCAAATACTTAAGAGAAGTTATATATAATTATGTTCTATTACCGTCCTGCGACTATTCACCTTGTCTTTTAGCCCCCCTGCAGCTGTTTTAGCTTATTCTTACCTAGATCAGGTTCCATGACATCACCAGTTACAATCTGGACCTTAGATTTGAAGACATCAGGCTTTTCTTTTTTCAGACGGTCGAAGCACTGTAACAGGTTCTGGCTTAGTTACTGTGTGTGCGTATGTGTGTGTGTGTGTGTAAGTAACTTTTATCTTATATCTTTAAACGAGCAATTCTTGTATATATATATATATATATATATATATATATATATATATATATATATATATATATATATATATATATATATATATATATATATATATATATATATATATAATTGGAATCTCGGAATTGGCTCCAACAATTTTCATGAAATTTAGTATACGGGGGGTTTCGGGGGCGATAAATCGATCTAGCTAGGAATCATTTCTAGAAAATGTCAAAAGGTGGCGTTTGAGTAGTCCCAATTTAAACTGAAAAATGACTCTTCCTGACATCTATCGGCGAATAATAATACTATTTTTTTTAATTGCTTTAACGACACAACAACACTAAAGCTATTCCAGCAGATGGCGTTGTTAAGTAACACGAAGTCAATGAGTGTTTGCTTTGAGGTTAGACTAAGAAAATCAATTGTTAATTTCCAAAAAAACACAATTTATAAAAAAAATACCGAGCAAAGCTCGGTCATCCGGATATTAATTATTATTCATTCATGTCAACAACTAAGCGAGTACTTTAACTTTAAGTTACCTAATTATCAACGAAAATTTCATTAGGATTATATCCAAAGTTTTATTTCGTTTTTGAAGCTCGGGGTCCACTAAGTATCGTCATAAGTCTAGATAAGTCTTCATTACTATTTTTTATTGCTGTAGGACAGCAGACAGGCTGACGGCCCGCTTAGAATTTAGCAGTTACCGTTGCCTATGGGTGTTTGCAACACCAGTGACATCGCGAACACGCTGCTGTCGCTTGAGGGTACAGGAACACAACACAAGTCGCCATCCAGGTGTAGATCCAGACGTAGCTGGGGTGGGTTGTTTTGTCGCCTTGTGCGACAGGCCGACCCCGGCCACAGAGGTTAGTATTCTTTCTCCGCCCCTGCACGGATAAAAATATATACAATGTGTTTGTTCTTGACATACCGATATTCAAGGGAATTGTTTTCCAACCCATTTTATAGATAGTGTGTTCCAGAAGACCCAGGTATCGGTACCCCAATAAGACACTACCGTGTTCGCGGTGCCCCTGTCGTTGCAACATCCACAAGGGACGGTGACTGCTTACTATTAAGTAGACCGTCAGCCTATCTTCTATTGCAGAGCAATAACAAAATGACCGACGTGTTTTTGTGTACATAGGAATTTTCAGATCGATATGTTAAAACCCTACAAAATAGATTTTCCCCAAGTCTGCTGAAATCTGTTCTACTCATCCCCTCTTCTCTTTCAGCCTCTGTATTACTCACCGCTAATGCATATATCTCATCCAGTCTCTGTTCAGGAACTACTCCTTTCTTCGCCCTTATCAGCAAATAGATCTTTTTCAGATCCGTGCAAGAGTAAAGGAGTTTCTCTATTAGCACTTTTCCAATAAAACCTGCGGAATTTAAAGTCGATTTTCTTACTAAATAACAGCAGGTAGGTTGACGGCCCACATAGTGTGTTTGCTAGGTTGTTATGTTAGGGAATCGCGATCACGCATGGTGGCATATTTGTTGACCACGGGTGCTTGCCATCCAGACGGGTTTGGGGCTATCTAGCTAGGGTTGTTTTGTCGCCTTTAACGATAGGGATAAGCATTATTATTCCACCCCTGCATGGAGGAAAAGAATGTGTTTTTATCTATACAAATAAATAAAATTGGAGGACCTATTTGTAATATTAAAATAACCGCTTTTTACAAGTGCATTTGGATTGAACAAATTTTTTTTACAATTTTTGTCTGTCTGTCTGTTTGTTCCGGCTAATCTCTGAAACGTTTGGACCGATTTTGACGGGACCTTCACTGGCAGATAGCTGATGTAACAAGGAGTAACTTAGGCTACTTTTATTTTAGAAAAAATGGTTTTAGTTAAAATTGATCAGTTTTGGATTTTAATCCAATTTAAGTTGACCTCAGATTTATATCATCAATCATATAAAATAGGGTTTAGCTTAGGCTGGACTTTGTAGGTTCGAACGCAGTTTGTATATTTCATTGATTTATATTTTAGGGATTATAGGGTTTGTAATCCAAAACAAACCATAAGATATATCCAAAAAATGCTGCCCAAAGTCACTATTCCACGCGGACGGAGTCGCGGGCACAGCTAGTTTTGTAAATAAATACATATTATCATTAATCACTCAGACGTGGGAATCAAACCCGTGCTAGCGTTCCGACGTTAGCCGTTACGTCACGGAGGTTGTCGAATAATAGTAGTTGACCTTGTAGTAATTCCTAATTATAAAATATCATTTTTCTGTTTTTGTTCAATTTATAACCGGAAAGAAGTGTATACGAACCTTTGAATTTTGCTATTCATTAAACTATAGTATAACTAGCTGTACCCGCGACTCCGTACGCGTGGAATAGTGATTTTGGGCAGCATTTTTTGAATATATCTTATGGTTTTTTTTTGGATTACAAACCCTATAAACCCTAAAATATAAATAAATGAAATATACAAACTGCGTTCGAACCTAAAAAGTCCAGCCTAAGCTGAACCCTATTTTATATGATTGATGATATAAATCTGAGGTCAACTTAAATTGGTTTATAAAAATCCGAAACTGATCACTTTTAACTAAAACCATTTTTTTTTTTCTAAAATAAAAGTAGCCTAAGTTACTTCTTATTACATCAGCTATCTGCCAGTGAAAGTCCCGTCAAAATCGGTTCAGCCGTTTCAGAGATTAGCCGGAACAAACAGACAGACAGACAGACAAAAATTATAAAAAATGTTGTTTTGGTATATGTACCGTGTATATGTGCTTTACTAAGTGCATCCAAATGCACTTAGTAAAAAGTGGTTATTTTAATATTACAAACAGACCGTCCAATTTTGGAACAAAGTTCCTTATTATTTATTTGTATAGATTTAAAATCCAGCTATATTGTATTGTAAAACATACATCAGAATATAATCTAGGAATTGTAAATACATTATTCGTGCAGGGGCGGAGAAAGAATACTGACCTATGCGACCGGGGTCAGCCTGTCGTAAAAGGCGATAAAACAATAGTGACCCAAGTGTTTGCGATGTCACTGGCGTTGCAAATACCCATAGGCGACGGTAACTGCTAAATTCTAAGTGGACCGTCAGCATGCTGTCCTACAGGAATAAAAAACTATACTATAATTTAAAATCCAACCACAATGTATAAAACATACATCAGAATATAATAGAAGAATTGTAAATACAATATCCTTATTCAATTGTATGATGATTTGCTCAAACAATTGGGCCGTAGTAGGTCCAGGGTCTTTGATGATATAAATAACTAGTTGACCCGGCAAACATTGTTGTGTAATGTGTACATTTTGTGTAATGATTTCCATTTTGGAGGTGCAGGGGTTCCTGGCCTCTAATAGGTTTGTTGTTGAGGCAGAGTTCTTCTTCGGAGGTCTTCTTAGGAGTAGTGTTCAATAAAATACTTTTCACGATTCCATGATTCCATGTTTATTTTTTTTTTTTTTTCTTTTTTCTTAAAGCTAAGGCTGTCATCGTCTCAGACGACCAACGACAGCGACACCGGGCGGAAAAGGCATTCCGACCCCGTGGGAGCGGGGTCGATCAGCCGTGGCAGCGTGCTCGGTCACGCGCCTCCTGTGAGGCGCGCTCCCGGCTCGAACGCTGCATGGGGATAATTGATAGCAGCCACGAATGGCAAGAATACTATTAATTGGGGACTATCGACTTCACCGGTGAAGCCGATCCTATTCTAATCTACTACCGTTTCGGAGTGCTTATAGCTGGGGGAGAAGAAACGGCGAAAGAAACTCCCCCGCAACACATCTACTCTACGTGTATTTATGTACTGTGTGGGTTGTGTACGTCTACAGGCTATGGGGGGCGGAAGGCATCCCTAAACCTGTTTCGTCGGGCTGGTCCATGCCGGACTGGAGGGGATTGCGTCCGCGAGAGCATTCGCTTTAGCGTCCTAGAAATGGGGTCGCGTCTATCCGTGAGCACGTTACGCGGGCGGCGACGTGCGTGGGGTGCTCGGCGGTTGGGCGTGTAATTGACTGTCTCCACCACCAGTGGATTGGGATGGTGGGGAGCGAGACCGAAGAAGGATCGCGAAAGGGATACCATGTACTCCTTCACGGGAAGGAGCTCCAGGTCGCGGTGAAGGTCCGCGTTGCGCATGTAAAGTGGCGCTTGGACTGCCATGCGCAAGAACTTATTCTGCAGCCGCTGCATCGAGTTGATGTAGCATTTGCCGGCATGGGCGAAGACTACGCTCGAGTACGTCATGATCGGTCGGATGCAGGTTTTGTAAAGTGTCACCTTATTCCTAAGGGACATCTTACTCTTCCCGCATATCATTGGGTAGAGGCGACCGAGCACAAAGTGTGCTCTGTTCCTTACCGTCCTGATGTGTTTGCTGAAGTACAGGCCTCTATCTAAAGTGACTCCTAGGTATTTGACCTCGTCAACCCAAGGGATGACGCGGTCAAATAGCTGTATGGGGACGAGAGACTGCCGCCTCGTGTGAGTCGGCCGACTCTCATTTTGAGTGCGGGGGCCGCGAGCGAACATGATCGCTGCGCTCTTGTCCGGATTCAACTCGATCCGCCAAGTGCGGAACCAGTTGCCCAGCGTCTCAACCGCCGTGTTGAGACGACTGCAGATCCGATATTGACTGATATCGGAAGTGAAGAGGGCGGTATCATCTGCGTATAAGGCGAGATGTACCTGTGGGGTACGGGGCATGTCGCTGGTGTACAGCGTGAAAAGTAGGGGGGACAGAGCCGAGCCCTGGGGGACTCCGGCTCTGATGGGGTGGAGAGATGAGCGCGTGCCCTCCACTCTGAAGCGGAAGCTCCGATCAAGGAGAAAGTCTCGTAAGATGAGCACGAGTCTATCCGGCACTCCTAGTTTGTACAGCTTGTAAATCAAGCCGTTGTGCCAGACCTTGTCGAAGGCTTTCGCCACATCGAAGAAGACAGCACCCGTCTTCCAGGGTTTGGAGGCGCGATTGAAGTTCGCGAGCACGTGCTCCGTGATGCGGAGCACTTGCTGGGGGCACGAGTGTAGGGCTCGAAAGCCGAACTGCTCGTCGGGGATCAGCTTATTTTCATAAGCGAAGTCTCTGAGTCTGCTCAAGAGGAGGCGTTCATACAGCTTGCCCAGCGCGCTGAGCAAGCTGATCGGACGGTAGCTGCAGGGTTTCGCAGCGGGCTTTCCTGGTTTTCGGATGCCAATGACGTCGGCTTCCTTCCAGGCGGAGGGAAAGGAGCAGTTAACAATGGCGGCATTGAAGATGCTCACCAGAATCATCAACAGATGTATAGGGAGTAGCTTGAGCAGCTTGTTGGAGATGCCGTCGGCGCCGGGAGCTTTCCGGGGCCTGAGGCCTTTTATTAGGTCCTGTACCTCTTTTACCGTGACAGGCTCGAGTGAGTCTTCCGCGGGAAGAGCGGATCTCCGTTCGACCTCGGCGTCCACCTCACGCAGGTGGGCCGGGTCGACGTGCGCGGTGTTGGGGGAGCATTGCTCCCTGAGACTCTTGGCGAGACACTCCGCCTTTTCGTCATCGTCAAACGCGACAGTGTTGTCGGGTTTTTCGAGAGGCGGCATGGACGAGAGGGATTCCGCTTTCAGCGATCTCGCCAACCTCCAGTATGCCTGGTGCGTTGGGGAGATCTCCGAGAGCAGGCTCTCCCAGCGTTGGTTCCTGAGCTCCTGAATGCGGGCTTTCACTTCCCGATGAAGTGAACGAAAGGCGACTCGGTTTTCCTCTGATGGGAAGCTGTCATAGGCTCGGGCGGCGGCTCTCTTCCTCCTCAGCAGCTCCCTCGCGTCCCTCGGGAGCGCAAATCGGCCGTCCCCGCACGGGACTTGCCGAGTGGACTCCCGAACGACGTTTTGGAGGTGGCCGGTGAGGGCTTCGATCGCCCCTTCCGTGTCCTGAAGGGTCTTAATGGGGGCTGGGGCCTGCTCAGGGTCAGCGAGTCCTCCGCGTTGGAGTGAGTCCCTGACCCTGGACCAGTCGGTGATTGACTTGGTCTGAGGCGTCTGGTCTGGCGAAGGGCTTAGTTTAAGGACGACCGGGCGGTGATCCGAGTCGATGTCGTCTAGGGATTCGATTGAGCGGAACTGGAGGGACACGCCCTTCAGTAGCGCCAAATCGAGAACGTTGGGCGAGCCTCCGGTGGCCCGATTATACGGGTACCGGGTGGGCGCAATGGGGGCTAGGATGCCGAAAAGCAACTCGTCAGAGTGACGAAGGAGGGTCCTGCCGTTAGGGTTGGAGCTGGAGCAGTTCCAGCTAGTATGTTTACAGTTTAGGTCGCCGGCGATGATAACCGACGGGCCTAGACTGAAGAGGGATGCAAGCTCCGCTTGAAGTAGCGGTCGATTGCAAGAGAGATACGCGCAGACGATGACTATGGGCTGATGGCCTGTCATCGCTAATCTGCAGGCAGAAACTTCGAGATTGTCTAACGGAGGCACATTTACTGGGGAGCAGTGCAGTGACCTCTTGTAGTAGATGAGCGTGCCTCCCCGAGGGGCGGTACGCCTGTCGTTGCTAATGATGTTGTAGTTGGCGATCCTAGGATCGCCAACGCTGGGTTTGAGAAGGGTCTCCTGCACGAGAAGAATGTCTATGTTTTCTTCTTTCAGGAACTCATGAACCAACTCTCGTTGGCCACGTAGGCCGTTGGCGTTGTAAGTCGCCAGAGTCAGAGAGCGAGGTTTTTCCCTACGTGTGCAATCCATTTGTGATTAATGGGTTGCCCTATGGCTCAGGATTTCCAGCAACTCGCCATGTTCCATGGCTAAGATTAGCTGGTCCTTTAGCGACGACGCTTGCCTTAGCTTTTGCGCTAAGGTGCGTACCTCTTGGAGGTCAAATGGGAGGGACGTCGCGAACTTGGTTGCAAGCGCGATGTCCTCCGCTACGGAAGGGTCCATGTTTATTGAGAAACTGCGCTATATATAATTACAAATACGGTATGTGAATAGCTGCTAAGTTACAACGATATAAATATAAAAGATGCTAAGTTAAAACGATATATAAAAATGCAAATGTGTGAGTGAGACGGAAGATATCTGCGTATCGTGTCGCACACCGTAAATATAAAACGTTGCGGTTTTCTGCGCTCGCCGCATTTGTCGCGCCGCATTTGTTGTTTGTAAGAGTGATGAGCAGATCGTGGTGCTGCTACACCATAAATCCGTTCTTAGTGAGTCTACAATTCTACATTATCTTTACATCGCAAAATGAGTAACCATGCTAAATTTCAATCGGGTGTCTATACAGGAGAGAGATTCAGGTGTAGAAATTCGCAAAAATTAAATAAATATATAGGAACATTTCACATCGCCATCTAGTCCCAAAATAAGTTGCATAGCACTTGTAACGTGGGTACTAGGCAATAAACGTCAATGGCATCGCCAACACGCTGCTGTCCCATAAGGGTGCAGGAACTTGGATCACTAATGACGGAACACAACACAAGGTTATTATGGCTACTTACTTAACACCAAAAAAACCATAACTACGTGGTAGGGCCCTAAGCTCGTCTGAATGGCAACCACACTTGGGTTTAAGTGTGGTTAATAATAGCATAATAGCATGAGTTGTGTTCCAGCATTAGCGACCCAGGTTCCTGTACCCCTATGGGATAGCGTGTTCGCAGTGCCCCTAGCGTCGTAAGCATCTATAGACGACAGTAACTTATTATTAAAGTGGGCCGTTAGCCTGTCTGCTATCCTACAACAACATATAGTGTTACAAGTTTACAATACAATAATCACCATGTTTTATAAATTATACATTGAGATTTTTGCAACAAAAAGACATGTTATGCCATAACAGCATGCAAAATAATTGAAATAACTACTGCTTCCATATATAGTAAATAATCCTAATATTATAAATGCGAAAGTGAGTTTGTTTGTTACGCTTTCACGCCTAAACCGCAGAATCAATTTTGATGAATTTCAGTATAGTCATAGATTGGATCTTGTAGAAGGACATAGGCTACTTTTTTTGGAGTTTACTCCTTAAGAATCGATTTTCATATATAAGGCGTCCGGTATGAGAAAAATGTGAGAGTAAAATCTACTAATGAATGACCTCGTTACGTTTTTGGTGCGCGTGCACCGGAACACACTAAACAAAACAAAACGATGTATCTCTCAAGGCCAAAATTACTTTATTTGTTACAACTTAAGGTTGATTTCACATTAAATGTTGTTTAACATTATGTCTTTTCATTTGTAAGTGACAAGAGTAATTTATTGCTTTGCTCATTTTATATGACGAATGATCGTAAGTATTAGATAATGTTTTGGAGATTTGTGACTTTATTACTAGGTGCCATAGTTGTAATTAGGTTGAACTTAAAACTGTTTTAAAACTTTTTTTATATATGTATATTATTTTCATTAATTTGTTAATTTACCCTTTCATATGGTATTAATCTTTTTTCAGTTAAATAAACTCTTTTTGCGTATGTTTAGACAATCGTACTTAAGTAGTAAACTCCAGTCGTGAGTCGGAGCTGACACATACAGTTTTTTTTTTTAATTAATATGGCAGAACAACCTTTGCCGGGTCAATTAGTATAAAACAAAAATCAAATTCAACAAGCTTAAGTAACAAAAATTTTTATACCTATATTGAAAACATTGTCAATAAGTATTAATACGAAACTACTAAATATTATCCCAATATATTCAATTTCTTCCATTTAGGAACGACAATGACATCCGTCAGTGAAGCATCTGCTGGCAACGAAATACATGCTTACCAGTTCCTCCAGTTATGAAGATAGTTTTGTCCTTGAAATATTCTGGTATTGTTGGCACATTGGTGAAATCTCTTTCTTCAAGGTACCCCATGATCCTAAAACATAGCATAAGTTAGAGGTTTCGATTCGCCTCCTGGGAGATAGTCATGTCAAAATAGGAGATAGCGGAGAAGGAACGAGAATACGATGAGAACTATAGATCGTCTTCGCCTGTCCAAGGTGGATTGGTAGGTTACGCAGCCGGTGATCTCGTTTCTCACAATATTTTCCTTTACAGTTGGTACAGTCACCGTCAGATATATTGTACCAGACAAGGTGACTAAATACTTCTGAACAATTTAAAATGTCAATAAGTTCCATAAACTACAAGTAATCATTAATATCTGAACATTCATTACTTCATTAATATCTGAGCAGATGCTTGTCAATAATTTCTATACAAACCACTAACCAAAAATATCTGAACACTTACAACGTCAAGTGTATCTACGCAGACAAGCTTACCTACATAATTCGTTACTGCGTGATATAAAGGACGAACTAAAAACGACTATCTATAGATAGATACACTTAACGTTGTAAGTGTTCAGATACTTTTGGTTAGTTGTTTGTATAGAAATTATTGTCAAGCATCTACTCAGATATTAATGAAGTAATGAATGTTCAGATATTAATAGTAACTTGTAGTGCATGGAACTTATTGACACTTTAAATTGTTCAGAAGTATTTGGTCACCTTGTCTGCTACAATATATCTGGTCCACCGTATACTCCTCGTCACCCGCGCCACAATGGTGGCACCCCGACGTCATCTCCCGCCCTATGCGACACAGGTACCTCCCGAAGCAACCGTGCCCCGAGAGGACCTGCGTCAGGTGGAAGGTCAGGGCGCCGTGGCGCCTTTCCAGTCATTCGACCAGGACGGGCCTCACCGCTTGGATGGTGGTGAGGCCCGCGCTGGGGTGCGCGAGGCACTCCTTCCACTCCACCATGAGCACCTCGTCGCGCAACTCCGCCGCTTTACCTCAACTTCGGTAGGCGCGGGGCGAGAGCCACGCCCGGCCGCGTCCCGGCGCCACTGGTACAACAGCGCCAGGACCCGGGCCTTGAGGTCCCATGGTGCGGATCCGGCCAGCAGGGAGGACGCTTCGAAGGACACCGTGCGGTATCCCCTTATCGCCCTGACGGCCAGGACGCGCTGCGGCCTGCGAAGCAGCGCCGTCTTTTTGGCCGGCCCCTGCACGGATAGACTATCCTTATCTACGATAGGCTAACCTTAGTAATAGCACATAGGATCAGATTCGGACATATTCCATTGAATACATTTAATTTTCTCATCAGAAGAAGCCCAACCCCTAACTGTAGTAACTGTGGTGTAACTGAAGGTATATACTTGTTGGAAGAATGTGTCCGAACTGCTGATATAAGGAAGCACTTAATAAACAGTCTTGGATTAAGTAAAAAGGACATAGGGATGTTACATTGTGTTGTCAGAAGCCAGCTCGGTAGACGCAAAACAATTGTTTTATAAGTTTAGCGTGATTCTGACAAGAAAATAGAAAATAATTAGTAGATATAACGAGACTGACATGTTCAAAAAAAGAACAAAGTCCCTTTAACTACTATCTTCCCCTAAATTATTTTTTAAATTGACGGTGTTCATTGAGTTTTTATTAATATTTATGTTATTTATTCATGTTTCTATGTATTTATTAGTGCATTATTATTTATTTATTATTATTTAAATTGGGTGGTGTTCTTCTGTCGTGACTTCACTTTTGGGTTTAGCGGAAGATCAGCGTTAGTCAGTATAAACTAACATACATGCTGAGCTAGATCCTTTTTAGGACATACACTTCTTTTTAGTAGTTTTTAAATATTGTGTGTGCGTATGTGTGTATTGTACTAAAATAAACTTATTTCTATTCTATTCTACTAAAGAAATAAAGAATAAAGATTAAGAAAAAAAAATATTAAGTACTAATGATGAAACAAAACATCGCGTGGATTCCTATATATCCGCTCCCTCTAGGGAAAGGCTTGAGCTCGACAGTGGGAGGTTATGGGATATTAATAACTTACGATACATACATCCATCCCTAATCTCTTCTTCTTCTTCCTGTCTTTATCCCAGCTCTGTGGGGTCGGCACAACTATGTGGTGTCCTCTTCTCCCACTCTCCTCTATTAGTCGTCATCTTATTCACACCTTTTTTTACCATATCATATTTTACACAATCTATCTTTTTTGGTCTACCTATCCTTTTGTATCCATCCACTGTGATTTCTAACATTTTTTTTTTGTTCTAAGGCATTCTTCTCTTCGCATTGTACGGCCATATCAGATAACTAGTCTCACATAATAATATAAATGATAAATTACCTTTTATATTATTCACAAAAACAGACTCTTCGTTTCGTCGTTAAAATTGCGTATTTGATTTTAAAATAACACTGTTCTTATTTCGAACGTGAAGCAAAATGGCGGTCAAACTAAAATGAACACATTATTAACGATAAATGCTGAATTTGAATTTTAAATGTTTATTGTTTCAATACGTATATATAAAAATATACGACTAATAATTATTTTATTGTAAATTTGATGCTATTCAATACCTATGTTTTGCTCGCGTATTATTTACTAACACTGCTTGTTTCGCTTTTATTAGTTTCATCTGTATGTTTGTTTGTTAATTGGTTGGTTTATTTCGTCGTAGTCATAGAATAGTGACGGATCTGACATATATTAAACTTTACAGAACAGCCATTTTAAAAATACACAAGCGTCATTTTACTATGAGATTCTATAATACCCGTCACTTTACCGACTGCTTAATTTGAAATCTAAAATACATGTAATTTTTTTTTAATGTAGCAAATAATATTTAGACAATGTAGTATCCAAATATGGTAAAAAGTGAATTTTGGATTTTTTTCAAATCCGACGTTATTCTACGATCACGACGATTTGTTTGTAACCGACTCGTTTGAACTCGATTTGGACCCATTTTAATCGGTAAGATTTCATTTTAACATTGTAAAATTAGCAAGGGCCGATCACATTGTCTTTTTTTATAAATAAATATATACTATATAATACCCAGATGTGGAATGGAAATCGAACCCGTGAGCTTCACAATCGTACCGAGGTGCCTTACCTACGCCACAGAGGTCGTCAATTCGCTAAGTAAAGTCACGTGAAAAGATTAGTATATTTAAAATAAAAACAATGCAACTTTATTTATTCAAATCAGCATTCAAAGAATAAAGCCGCAAATAATTATCGGACGCGGTTAATATGCGCGGCTTTAAATAATTCTAAAAATAATGAACAACAATAAACACTCATTACACTGTCGATACTATTGACCTTTTTGAAGTTATACTTCTTTTGGCGCGTTAGGGAAAAAATGATGAAGATTATACGATGCGCACGCACATCATACTAAAAAACGGACACCCTAAATTTAGCTAGTTAACATTATTAAAATATAAAATCTCCGTAATTAAAAATGAATTTTAATACATTTAAATAGATTAAAAATTGCAATGTATTAGATTTCAAGGTTTTCCGTTGCCTAGCAACGGAGACAGCAGCCATATTGGTTCAAAAAATTCAACAAAATATTGAAGTAAATTTATATAATATATATCGTGGTGACTGATATTTATTAACAATTATTAATATAAAGATTAATTACTGTTATTATAAGTAATAAAAGTGGGTTTTACAAATTACTTTGAGTAAGTTTGTAGAATTTGAGGTTAGTTGACGGTATATATTTATTAATTTACATTATAAACTAAAGTAAATT
Organism: Malacosoma neustria; assembly: GCA_963693495.1. Lineage (NCBI taxonomy): Eukaryota > Metazoa > Arthropoda > Insecta > Lepidoptera > Lasiocampidae > Malacosoma > Malacosoma neustria. The sequence continues at coordinate 3,330,204 of OY856399.1, read as the reverse complement.
TTTTCTACAAACGCAGGTTATAGAGGATACAATTGAAATAAAAATTTTTGAAAGGTTTTTATCTTATTACGCCAAAGAAGTATAACTTCTTACGTGCGTACATAAGTACACTCACACACACTTTTTTGACGACCTCTGTGGCGTAAGATTACGCGAATAGCTACACAGATACGGGTGGTCATAATAAAACAACTGTAACCTACAAACAGCCTGTGTCGGAACGCACGGGCGTCCGTTTCGGTACATTGCAACTGTTCGTTTCGAATCCAACCCCCTCGTTGAGCCTAGGGCTCCGGAAATCTGAACGAGGGGCCTGCCGACCATATGCCACGATCGCACGGCGCCGCAATGTAAAGTTTCTTAGTACTATTATAATACAATTAGCCTATTACTCACCACGAATCCGATGACCTCGTCGTATCGTACCTTAGGATAGGAGGTTCAAGGTGAGGATGTGGCAGGAAATGTAGGGGATGATGAGGTACGGCGTGGCGGCGCAGCCAACACGCGAACTATCTCCTGGCGCGTGAAAATAGCCGTACCACAACTCCAGTTACTTCACAATTGTCCTTAATGAGTTCTAATCTCAAATGTAAACTGGGGAGCCGAATGTACTAATTTTCCCAAGTCTAACCGTACAATTTATTACGAGCCGGGAACCGTCCGTTCGACCGTCAAACCGAGCGCATGAGTGACGTATATAGTGTTGCCCTGTAAAACTTAAAACTACCGATTGGTTTCGAACAGCAACCCTAAAAACGCTTTCCTGGCAACTAATGATTTCGTAAATAGCCGTTTGTTCTTTGCTGCTGTCGTTATATCTATAGTCGTAATAGCTCCATCTAGTATCAGGGTAAGTAGCAGAGGGCTTGATATGCCATCCGTATAGGGCAACTGAAACCTGGATCACTTATGCCAAAACATACCACAAGGTTATTATAATGAAATATCCAAAGATTAGGGGTAGTCGCCATTCCGACAGGCTTGGAGCTATCTAACCAGGGTTGTAGACCTAGGTTGTTAACGGCTAACGCACGTTGGTACACTTACGGAGGTCACGGGTTAGATTCCCCTCCAGCGTCTCGGTGTTTGTGTTTTTTTTAATGCTGTAGGACAGTAAACAAGCTGACGGCCCGCTTGGAACTTAGCAGTGACCATCACTTATGGGTGTTTGCAACGCCAGTGGCATTGCGAACATGCTACTGTCCCATAAGGGTACAGGAACTTGGGTCACTAATGCCGGAACATAACACAAAATTATTATGGCGGCATACTTAAGACCAAAGGTGGTCGGCATCCAGATGGGCTTGGGCCCTACCACGTAGGGTAGGTTGTTTTGTCGCCTTTTATGACAAATCGAACCTAGCCGCAGAAATCAGTATTCTTTCTCCGCCCCTGCACAAATAAAAACGTTTTCCATTTATCCACACTTCACATATCAGCCGCGATAGTAAGTTCGCGCCGGATAATTTGATTTCGGCTTAACAATGACATTGTTTAAACAATATATTTACGAGTCATTATATGTAAAAATCTACGTTACGTATATCTAGAGCAAACAGTCAAGGGCGCAAACCTTAATAGTCTATAACTTGCCAATGACTTGGACCTCCTTCTAGGGGGGACGAACAAGCACAAGAAATATACGTACCGATCCTTCGTAACCCGTTTAGAGGGTAAGGTAAGTCTCCAAAATACTTATTCAATATCCGCTAAAAACGCTCTGTGACGTAGCGGCTAATGCATTTCGGTAGGCTAACGGAGGTCACGGGTTTAATTTCCGTCTCGCGTCTAGGTATTTATGTATAACTAGCAGTTACCGCCCGCTTCGCTGGTCGAATAACAGAAAAAATAAATATAAAAGTGCGAACAAGTTTATTTTGTCATACACTGTCAAAAAATAAGCTTAATTTGAGTGAAACTACTCGGCGAAAGGAATATTTCTCCTAAATTTCAAGTCTTCACGCCTTATGGTTCCAGAGATAGGTGGAAATATCTTGTATCCCCCCCCCCCGCAACACCCCCTCTTGGTGGAATTTCGTAAAATTCGTTCTTACCTCCTGGCCACAGCTAAGAGCGGTGCGGATTGCGGCGCGTCGTGAGGCGCGGCAAGCGGTGAGCGGCGAAAACAAATGGTAGACAACCTATAAAGTATGCCACAGCTACCGGCGACGCGCACTGCGGCGCGACTTGCGGTGCGGCAAGAGGCGCAGTGCACGCGGCGGCGACGAGCTGCGCGATGTGCAAGTGAAACAAATGTACTAGTCAATATCGAGGTGGCCACAGCTCAGGGCGGCGCGCGCGGCGGTATCGGTGGACGCATTCAGGCATCGTGCGACCGAAACAAATAATTTTGTTTTTATTGCGCGTTGAGCCAATAAATAATGGATATGGAACAATTCATTAGTGAAATACTGAGTAGACCAGCAATATGGATGTCAAAACATCCACATCATAAATATAGGCATGTTATAAAAAAAATTGGGACGAAATAAAACAACAATTTAAAACTGAAATTGTGAAACAATTTTCTTGAAATTAACTTTAGCTTCTTGTATGTGGCCGTGTAGTCTTCGTGTATGTGGCCGAATAATAATCAAGTTTCTATGCTTGCCCGCGTATATTCAAAAACTTTATCGGGATAGTTCCTATATTCATAATAAAGAGTGTGAAATTCGCCAAGTTCGCTCCTTTTCTGGTTAACTGGGTGCGCTCCTATTTTTGACTGAATAATATCTTCAGCTAAGAATGCTCTTGTTTCAAGGGAATATCGTGCCACTGTTGATAGGGGAATTTTAATGGTTTAGCCGTTCTCTAAATACGTGCACCGCTGATGCCGCCGCGGTCGCAACTAGTCTAGCTGTGGCATACCACCGCAAATCACGCCGCTCGCCGCTCCTCCCGACGCACCGCGCAACGCACCGCCAGAAACTGTGGCCAGGCCCTTAGTAAACTTGAAGATGTTAAAAAATGTTTTGGTCAAGTTTCAGAGTTCTAAAAGCTGAAAGAGTTGATTGGAAGATAAATTTTTTTTTAAATTTTCAACGCCCCCGCATTGCCCTCTGGGGGTGGAATATCATAAAATTAGTTTTTAGTAAATTCAAACATGCCAAAAAGAATATCCTGGCTAAGTTTCATACCTATAAGAGCTGTAGTTTTAAAATGTGATTTTTTTTAATTAACGCCCCCGCAACCCCTCTTGGGGGTGGAATTTCGTAAAATCCGTTCTTAGCTGACCTCTACTCAGTGAAAAGAATATTCCTACCAAATTTCAAGTCTTTAGGTCTAATGGTTCCAGAGATATCGTGATGAGTGACTATATACGTAGAAATCTCTTTAAACACCTCTCAAGTTTTTATATTCAACCTTTTATTTTGCGTTTCGAATCAAATTCCATTAAATCAGCATTGATTAAGTTCAATTTACGAGTTTCCAAAAATTATTGATATAGCGGGTTTTGTAACTACACGCCTCATTTATGATTACCAAGTGAAAATAAAGGGTCTTCTCCTATACTGAGGATGGTCATCAGAGGATGGGGGGAAAGAAAATTGACAAAAATATGTCTCGTAAGTATACGTTGTCGCCATCACGCCAGTGCAAGCTTGGCGGGTTATACACACCGTTGATGTTTGCAGGGGTTCCTGGCCTCCGATAGTTTTGTTGAAGACATAGTCCATCCTCGGAGGTCTTCTTGGTGGTAGTGTTTTTTTTATTGTTGTAGGACAGCAGACAGGCTAACGGCCTGCTTAGGATTTAGCAGTTACCGTCGCCTATAGGTGCTTGCAACGCCAGTGGCATCGCGAACACGATGCTGTCCCATAAGGATACAGGAACTTGGGTCACTAATGCCGGAACACAACACAAGGTTATTATGGCGGCATACTTAAGACCAAAGGTGGAAGCCATCCAGACGGGCTTGGAGCCCTACCACGTAGCTAGGGTGGGTTGTTTTGTCGCCTTTTGCGACAGGCCGACCCCCGCCACAGTGGTTAGTATTCTTTCTCCGCCCATGCACGGATACGAATTGTGAATTGGTGTTCCAATAATAGTCAAATCCAGAATTCCATAAGAAATTGGGTAAAACGATGCTAAGTTAATACGATAGAAATGCGTAAGCAAGATAGAAGATATATGCTTATCGTGTCGCACGTCGTAAATACAAAATGGTGCGGCTTCCTGCGCTCGTTTCCAGCCTGACGAAATAGGTTTATAAACTCACACAATACAAAATTATACGTAGAATAGATGTGTTGCGGTTGCGGCGGAGTTTCTTCTCCTCCAGCTATACATATTCCGAAACGGTAGTAGATTCGAATAGGATCGGCTTTACCGGTGAAGTCAACATAACCTCAATAAAATTCTTGCCATTCGTTGTGGTTATCAATTGTTCCCCATGCAACGGTCGAGCCGACAACGCACCTCACAGGACGCGCGTCTCCGAGCACGCTGCCACGAATGATCCTATGTGGGGTCGGCACAACAAGTTATCTCCTTCCATACTCCTCTATTAGTCATCTGAAGATTCAAATTTTTTGGAGTTTACTTAAGAATCGATTTTCATATATAAGGCGCCCCCCGGTATGAGAAAAATGTGAGGAGTAAAATCTACAACTGAATGACCTCGTTATGTTTTTGGTGCGCAACTTTCTAATTTAGGACACATTCGAGCTCCGACGAGCGCTACGTACGGACGTGTCTACGTTCCGTCCCCTGCCGACGCGCGTCGCACGACCGAACGCTGCCGACCACTTGTTGTATCAAGATGACGCGCGACGCACGCTCGAACGACCTTGTGTCGTCTTATTGGTATAATATTTGGAGTTTACTCCTTAAGAAACAATTTTCTTATTTTTATATAATCAACACAATAATAGTTTTTATATATGTATATTATTTTCATTCATTTGTTAATTTACCCTTTCATATAGTCTTAATATTTTTTCAGTTAAATAAACTCTTTTTGCGTATGTTTAGACGATCGTGCTTAAGGAGTAAACTCCAGCCGTGCGTCGTACGTACGACACGTCCGTACGTAGCGCTCGCCGGAGCTCGAATGTGTCCTAAATTAGAAAGTTGCGCACCATAGGTGCGCACCAAAAACCTAACGAGGTCACTCATCAGTAGATTTTACTCCTCACATTTTTCTCATACCGGGCGCCTTATATATGAAAATCGATTCTTTAGGAGTAAACTCCAAAAATTAAATATATTAAATTTTGATTGTTTTTAATAAATTTTTAATTAGTTTTATCGATTTACACCATTGAGAAATAATTTTATCTCTGGCAAAGATTACAAGGTAATCTAATTTTTTTAAATTTGTGATGATTATTACAAGCAGACAGGATGGCGAAAATTACGCAGACCCACGCGAACTCATGTTTGAGGATATGACCTTGCGATTTCCTATACATTGAATGTTCAGGCTTCGCATTTGTTTTTTGACGTGTGTATAGGAATGCCGACGATGAACATGTGTTTAAGTCCCGAGTCTTTGTATATAATATGTATTTATTTAGAAAAAAATATATAAATAGTATATCAGTTGTCTAGTATCCCTAAAACAGGAGCTCTACTGCTTCTGCAATCCGCGTCGTACTGGAATCTGGGTCATTTATTCCGGAACAGAACATAGGATTATTATGACATATGTAAATACCAGGGGGTGTTTGCCATTCAGACGGGCTTTAGCCAGGGTTATGTTGTCGCCTTTATGTCCGTCCCTGGCCGCAGGGCCCGAATATAATATCAGCCCATAGCGTCAGCGAGTTCAGCAGTGACCCGCTAGTACATCAATTTTGAGATTTTGGGTCCGAACTGCATGCACCCTAGTATGCACCGGTGTTATTTCCGCTTATTGTATGTACATGTAGCAGGAGGGCAACCCTCGGCTCGCGAGCCACATGCGGCTCTTTGAAGGATTATTAGTGGCTCTCGATAAATTTACCCGAATTCAAAAACTATTATCGTTCTGTAAGTGTTTCAAAATGTCTTTTATCCGTGCAGGGGCGGAGAAAGAATACCTACCTAAGCCGGGATCGGCCCGTCGAAAAGGCGACAAAACAACCCACCTTAGCTACGTGGCAGGGCCTCAAACCCGTCTGGATGGCCTTAGTATGCCGCCATAATAACCTTGTGTTGTGTTCCGGCATTAGTGACCCAAGTTTCTGTACCCTTATGGGACAGCAGCGTGTTCGCGATGCCACTGGCGTTGCAAACACCCCTAAGCGACGGTAACTGCTAAATTTTAAGCGGGCTGTCAGTCTGTCTGCTATCCTACAGCAATAAAAAGAAATTAAATTACTGACAACAAATATTAAAAACTAAGTGCTATGTTGTAACAAATTTCATTTTCGACCTAGTTAAGAATGATGTGACTCATCGAAAACTGTGCGAATGCACAAAATCAGTGGCGTAATCGTTTAATTTTTAATATTTCAATTCAATACACATATTATGCACTTTTAATTTATATATTTGACTTAAGAACACGTGCAACGTTCAGATGTCCCGAATTCCTTGAAATCACGTGAAAACACAGCTTCGTTGAACACGAGGGACATGCACGTGTGCCAGCCCCTTGACAACACGTACAAAATATCAAGATATTAATATGGTAAACAACACGTGCAAGACGCAGGTGTGCGATCCCATATAAATAGTGCCGCACTGTCGGCGCAAATCATAATTTGCGGGAGAGTTTCTTTCGCCGTTTCTTCTCCCGCAGCTATACACATTCCGAAACGGTAATAGATTAGAATAGGATCGGATTCACCGGTGAAGTCGACATGACCTCAATTAAAAGTATTCTGTCATTCGTGGCTGTCCTCGCTTGGTCCCCATGCAGGGGTCAAGCCGGGAAGGCACCTCACAGGAGGCGCGTCCCCGAGCATAATTAACACTCGAACTGTCATACAGTACCCTCTCTGGGAGCTCTTTACGCTGCCCATTGAATATACGAAGCCTATCAAACTTGTGAAATTTAATTTTGAAAACCCAAACAAGAGTTATCATCAACAATTTTTACGTGAATAATGCTGGCATCACATTTTTAAAACACTACAGGCGTCTCTTCTTCGTAATATATTGATTTTAATAAATATAATTTCTGTAAAACTAAATTTAATACCTTTTTAATACGTATTTAATGAGGCTCGTGAAAAATTTAAAATTTTGAAAAATGACGGACTGTCTAGGAGCTTGGCCACCCCTGTATTATAGTAAAATCGTCATGTACTGACGATTAAGGAAAACACTGCGAGGAAACCTGCGTAGATCATGTGCAAGCAAATCCGCCCTGGACAAGCGTGGCGGGCATATTGTCCCGATCCCCCAGGAGGGGCCCGAACCCAACAGAAACTTCATTATTATTAACTGAAGCTAGGTTTTATATTATCTATTACTACTAGCTGTGCCCGCGACTCCGTCCGCGTGGAATAGTGACTTTGGGCAGCATTTTTTGGATATAATGTTATGGTTTCTTTTGGATTACAAACCCTATAAACCCTAAAATATAAATAAATGACATATACAAACTGCGTTCGAACCTACAAAGTACAGCCTGAACTGAACTCTATTTTAAATGATTGATGACATAAATCTGAGGTCAACTTAAATTGGATTAAAAAAATCTGAAACTGATCACTTTTAACTAAAACCATATTTTTTTTTTCAAAAATAAAAGTAGCCTAAGTTACTCCTTGATATATTAGCTATCTGCTAGTGAAAGTCCCGTCAAAATCGGTCCAGCCGTTTCAGAGATTAGCCGGAACAAACAGACAGACAGACAAAAATTTAAAAAAAAATGTTGTTTTGGTATATGTACACCCTGTATACAATATACACGCATTTAGTAAAAAGCGGTTATTTTAATAGTATAAACAGACCCTCCAATTTTATTTATTTGTTTATTTATTTATTTAATGATGGAAAACCTACAGCTAATACACATGAAAAAATACTTGAAATTATTATCAGACAGCCAATTACAGGTTTTCACGAATAATATCCTGAATAACTAACACGCAGATATGCAAATCTGCATTACACTATAGAACTAGTCACAGAAAAATTTATTACTTAGACACCGCTTGGCTCCCGAAATACTGATCCCAAATGGGTCAACATTATGCTGCTTACTGACATTATTTAAATAGTTACTTGCTCGCACTAGGAATGCATTTTGCCTATAGTTGGTAGAACTGAAAGGTATATTTATTGGCAAATTGACACGCACAGACTTGGCCGGAACGTTAAAGTTGATTTTGCTTAATAAATCTGGGCAATCTATATCAGACGAAATGATTTTTAAAAGAAGTGTACAGTCAGCTATATCTCGTCGATCCTTAAGTGGTAAAAGATGAAACTTCTTACAGAGGTCCAAATATAATTCGCTAGAATAGTGGGTCTTTATTCTAAAGCATAAATACCGGACGAACCGCTTTTGTATACTTTCTATGCGGTCAATGTATTTGTGATATCGAGGGTTCCATATGTGAGATGCGTATTCTAAGTGACTTCTGACATAAGCGCAGTATAAAATTTTTAAAGTTTTAATCTCATTAAAACAATTCGAAATTCGCATAATAAAACCCAGGGTCTGAGAGGCTTTCCTGACGATATTATCAAATACGATATTATATTTGTATAGATACCATGCATGACGGTCAAGGTTGCTTGCGATTATTTTTAGTTTCCGCATTTTAAATAATTTTTTCAAGGTTAATTTTATAACAAACGTTGTTCATCATCATCATCATCTCAGCGATGAATCCCGGTTGCAGCCCAAACTCTCGCTTCGGCGCCCGGGGTCCGCTTTCCGACTTTTTCTTCTCCACTTCGCACGGTCTTCAGCATCCCTGGTAGTGAGACCATTGGCACGCATATCACCCTTTACGACGTCAAGCCAGCACTTTTTGGGTCTACCCCTCCTGCCGGGGCCCGGCGGAAGCGGCATGGCCAGACATTTGTTTCCCACGTAAGCATCCGGTTGCCGTAAAACGTGGCCATACCATCGGAGCCGACACTCCTGCAATTTATCCGCAATGTCACGGACATGAAGGCTGCCGCGAATGCGGGAGTTCCTAACGCGGTCCTTCCGCGTCACTCCACACATCCACCGCAGCATATTCATCTCCGTGACACGCAGCTCTTGCTTGTGTCGCTCTAACACCGGCCACGCTTCACAGCCGTATAAAAGGACAGGCCTAATGATGGTCTTATAAACCTGTCCCTTCAACTTTACCGGCATCTTGGGGTCACAAATGACACCAGTTACCTCACGCCATTTGGCCCACGCGGCAGCAATGCGTGCCTTGACGTCGCAATCGATGTCACCGGATGCATGAAACACAGATCCCAGGTATTTCACAAAGTCCGTGCGCTCGACCTTGTTGCCGTCTATGCGTACGGGTGTGGGATCTGTGGAGTTACAGGCCAAGTACTCGGTCTTCGCCACATTGAGCTTCAGACCACCGTTCTCAAGCGACTCTTTCCACGCCTTCACACGTCGCACCAGCCTACCCCTGTCCGAATCTGCCAGCGCGATATCATCAGCATACATGAGCAACCACGGGGGCTGCTCATGTGAGTTTCTGATGCTGTCTGACAATACGTCTAATACCACGCTAAACAGAAACGGACTAAGGACGGATCCTTGGTGCACCCCGACGGTGATGGGGAAAGGTTTGGTGTCGCCAACAGCGGTTCGAACTACGGAATCGGAGTCACGGTACATGTCTCGGATGATGTCAACATAGGCCTCTGGAATCCCTTTGGACCGCAATGCCCACCAGATTATCGCGCGAGGAATACAGTCGAAGGCCTTCTGCAAGTCGAGAAACAGGCAATGCAGAGGCGTATTCTTCGCCCTGTATTTCTCCGCGACAGTCCTTAGGGCAAAAACAGGGTCCATTGTCCCGTGACCAGGGCGAAACCCATATTGACAATCCGAGACAGTGCACTCCTGTCGAATCCGAGAGTCGATAACCCTTTCGAAGAGCTTCATGGTGTGGGACATGACCTTAACTCCTCGGTAACTACCGCACTCCTGCACCGACCCCTTGCCTTTGAAGACTGGAGTAATGATACTCAGTCTCCATTGGCTCGGGATCGTACCGGTGAGGAGTGTCCGGTTGAAAAGGTCTGTTAAGATGCCCACACCACGAGAGCCCATCGCCTTCCAGGCTTCGATGGGGACTCCATCGGATCCAACAGCTTTCCGATTCTTCATGCGGCGAAGACAATTCTGGACTTCTGCAGGCGTTATCAGTGGCACTAGTCCTTGATTCGGAGGAAGATCAGGCGGCTGCACCTCTTTGTGCTGCGTGTTCAGCAGCTCGTGGAAATACGAGCGCCATCTCTCCTTCACCGCGAGGTCCTCGCATAGCAGGTTGCCCACAGGGTCTTTTACACAGCGGCACTTGGAAATGTCCTGTGCCGCTTTGACCCTGGAGCGCGCCAACTTATAGATGAGCTTCTGCCCCTCAGACGATTCCAACTTATCGTAAAGTGGTTGTAAGTGGTCTCGCCTGGCTCTGGCAACAGCTCTCTTAGTGGCGCGCTTTGCTACCCGGTATGCGTCGCGATCTTCAGGAGATCTGGACGCTTGCCACTTCTTAAAGAGGGCTTTCTTCGCTCTAGTCTCCCTCTGGACTGTGTCGTTCCACCACCATGTCTCCTTGTCACACTTGCGACCACCCTTAGACACCCCAAGCACCTCCTTCGCCGACCCAAGGATAGCCGCCTGAATCTTGTCCCAGTAAGCCTGAACTGGTTCGCCCATACCACCGGTGCACTTGTCACCGACAGCTAAGGCGAACTCCTGGGACGTGACTTCATCAAGCAGCCACCACCTGATTCGGCGCTGAACGCGCTCGGTATACGTGTCTTTAGGCTTAGCGCAGAGGTCCATGACAAGCAGACGATGTTGTGCAGTGAGACTCTCACCGGGTATGACCTTGCAGTTGGCTACTTTGCTGATGTGGTGTCTCCTAGTGAGTAGGAAGTCGATTTGGGTAGCATTCCTCCCGCTCCTGTAGGTGATGAGATGCTCGGGTCTCTTTTTGAAATACGTGTTCACGATGGCAAGGTCGGCCGCCGCACACGCATTGAGGATGTCCTCCCCTTCTGCGTTGCGGCTGCCGTACCCAAATCCACCGTGAACACGCTCGAATTCCCCACATTCATCACCCACATGACCGTTCAGATCACCCCCCAAAACGATCCCCTGTGATAATGGGATTCCATGGAGCACTTCTCCGAGTAGATTCCAAAACGCTATTTTATCGGCGTCGTCACAACCGGCCTGTGGCGCATAGGCACTTATCAAGTGGGTAACTATCCCATCGATAAGCACCCTAACGACCATAAGTCGGTCGCTATGACGTTTCACTTCCAAAATGTCATTCTGGAACTCCTCCGAGAGCACTATGGCAACCCCATTCTCCCCACCAGGTGCACCTGTGTAGATCAGCTTGTAGCCATTCCCAATGAACCGGGATCTGCTGGCCTTCCACCGAGTCTCCTGCAGGAACGCCACGGCCACCCTCCGCCTGGAGAGCACATCGGCCAACTCTCTCGCGCGTCCGGTTAACGTGCCTATGTTCCATGTTGCGAAGCGGATCTTTCGAGATGTTTGGGCTGCGTGAGATGGGGCTAGCGTCGTTAGCCGTGCCCGCCCATGACACGGTAGCCCTTGTCCACTTCTCACAAGAGCCGGGCGAAGCTCTTGCGCGCCGTTATGCGGCGGCGCCCTAGCCCTTAGCCGATCTCGTAATCTTGTTCTCACCATGTTGATTTGGCAACTTTGGCTTTTACGGGGGCGACTGCCGTCTGACCCCCCAACCCCAAAAGGAAAGCCGTCGTCAGAGCCTCGTCCGTTATTCAGCAGGGTGCGCCGACTTGCAGGTGAGGTTGACTTGGGCCCCGAAGATGTTGGTAGGGCCCCTTACACCCCATTATAACAAACGTTGTTATAAAGGTCAAATACTGGATACGCAAACTTCGTTGCTAGGTTTTTTTATTGCTCTAGAACAGTGATTCTCAACCTTTTTTTGTTGCGGCACATATTTAACGATTTCAAAATTTGGCGGCACACAAAGAAAAAGATAAAAATTATTTACTTACTACAACACACTGCATAAATAGTTTATGACAAAAATTTTAAATATACGAAATAAACTAATATATACTACAATAATAACTAAACGTTTATTAAGGGATTAATTACAAGCTAATAATAAAAATATTTTAATGCGAAATTTGAGCTTGATGTTTTTTGATAATTTCATTTATATTTGGTCGTAAAACTGACAATGCTACTCTCATATCGTCTTCTACATTTAACAATCTTGATCTTTTTTTAGTTTTAATGTTGGCTAATGCTGAAAATCCGAATTCACACAAATAAGTTGTGGAAAATTGTAATAATATGTTTAAAGCTTTTTTGGCTATCATTGGATAATCGCATCTGATGTTAATCCAAAATGAATTAATTGATTCTGCTGAATGTTTTAAAATTAAATCTCGATTATTAGAAAGCAAAATGAGTTCTTCCTCTTCATTCAAAGTTAAGTCAAATACAGAAGTATCCGTTGCAAAGCAAATAATAAAATAATTTATTTTTTTGTGGATTTAAATATACATTCATGTTAATTTAATAATATTAACATTATTATATATTTGCAAAATTTGGCGGCACACTTTTGAAATTTGGCGGCACACAAAAGTGCCGCGGCACAGTGGTTGAGAATCACTGCTCTAGAACATCAGATAGGTTGATAGTCCACTTAATAGTAAGCTACCGTCGCCTATGGATGTTTGCGATGCCAGTGACATCGCTAACACACTGCCATCCGCGTAGAAGTGGTCATTGATGCTGGAACACACATTATTATGGGGGCAAATTTAGAGACAAAGAATGATTGCCATCCAAACAAATATGGAGCCCTATCACCTCGCTTGGTTTATTTTGACGCCTTTTATTTCAGGCCGCTCTTTTTTTTCATTGGAAGGTGGAATTGTATGACGCATACCCTGCCGCATGGGAACAAGCGACGGGGTAGTATGGGACTCCCCGTGCAATGTGCCCGTACGTCCCCTTCTCTAGGCTGGGGGGACGCACGTCACTGGTATACCCACTAAAATCACTTCAATTAAGTGCTGAGGCCACGGGACGTAACGAATTAGTCATATCGCGGCGCCTACCCGCTATCACGGGCATCTTCAAACCCGGGTGATGAGCCCCGGCATCTTCTTCCTCGCGCAGGGGTGAGCCTTTCTCGACCATGTGTGTGTAGTGTAGGCTGCAGGCCGCGCCCAGGTCCGATTACTACAGCGGCAAGTCTGTCGCCAACCTCCGGTGACGAGTGGCCCTGCGTGAGCGGGATGGGATACGACAAGGTTTCGTCGCTCCGGTGCCCATGCGAAGCACATTTGCAGTGTAGCATCCTGTCGTTTGCTCCTTTTAAGCGATGCGACACAGGTACCGCTCGAAGCAGCCGTGCTCCGAGAGCACCTGTGTCACTTGAAACGAGTGTTGTGATGCCTGTCAAGCAAATCTTGCAGGGCGGTCCACACCGTTGCAATGGTGTTTTGGCCCACACTGGGTTGTGCTAGTCCTTCCGTCCAAACTACCGTGAGATCTCCCCGGAGCTCCACCCGCTTTACCTTTATTTCACAAGGCGCAGGACGAGAACCCCAGGCAACGGCCTCTTGCCGCCATCGATACAGTGACGCCAAGAGCCGAGCTTCGAGATCCCACGGCATGGATCCGGCTAGGAAGAAGGCCGCTTCGAAGGACATCGTGCAGTATCCTCTGATGGCCCTAAAGTCCAGCGTGCGCTGCGTTTTTCGCAGCAACGCATCGCTTTTGGCTGTCAGATGCTCCGTCTTTAGACGGAGAATAGAATAAGAAGCCATTGGCGGTGTTAAAAATGGCAGAAATTAGGTAAAATACCTTTAATATTAAGGTAAAAACAATATACATATATAAATAAACAATTGACTAAATGACACACGTTATGGTTATGTACAGATTATTATTATTATTATTAAACATCTATTTTCGTCTCTTATTATCTTCTTACTTCTTTATATACACTAACATAAATATCTCTATAGAATTACGCAACAGAATCCTTGGGTCGATGATTTAACTTCTGAGTCATAAGACTCTTCTTCAGTCTCTTCCAGAAAAAACTGCGGTCTGCTTCATCTTTCGGCCACACTATATAGGTCTTTGTAAGCATTAGGTAGTGGAGAGTGTTTGGTCGAAGGCGCCTCGGTATTTCTTCCAGAAGAACCAGGGTTAAGTCTTCTCGTCTTGTTTCTAAAAGTCTGAATAAAAAGAAGATCTTGTAATGATTCGAATGATAGTAACAAAAGCCTTGCGTTAGATTTGAAATATTGAATGTATTATATAATGCAGCTTTACCAACTACTCACGTGGACGGAAAAAATCATAAGAAAACCAGCACACAGGCGTATGTGCGTAACCTACCTCCTTAGACAAGTGTGGCGGATACTATTCGTTCTATTATAAAGAGGTATGGACTCAAATGTGTAAATTTTCCTTTAGAAGGCTATGCAGGAGATCCAAACATCTACTGCATAACACGCACAAATCTAGAGAAGATCCTCAAACTGCCTCTTTGATCTCGCTGCAATGGGCTTAGCGAATAGTTAAATCAAAATGTACACTTCTATTATCCGTGCAGGGGCGGAGAAAGAATATTAACCTCTGCGGCCGGGGTCGGTCTGTCGTAAAAACCGACAAAACAACCTACCTACGTGGTAGGGCCTCAAGCCCATGGATGGCGACCACCTTTGATCTTAAGTATGCCGCCATAATAACCTTGTGCTGTGTTCCGACATTAGTGACCCAAGTTCCTGTACCCTTATGGGACAGCAGCCTGTTCGCGATGCCACTGGTGTTGCAAACACCCATAGGCGATGGTAACTGCTAATTTCTAAGCGGGCTGTCAGTCTGTCTGCTGTCCTATAGCAATAAAAAAAAACTTCTACAAATATATCAATGAAACCGCCATTACGAAAATTTGGTAGACCCTGGAATCAACTGCTGTTTAAATGAAGTTGACCTTGGTTCCAGCCACAAACTTATTTTAAATAGACACCCCTACCTTGGACTCCAAAGATAGAATACAATAAGGTACATAAGGAGAAGCTCAAATCTGAAATACAACTCACCTATGTTGAGCTAAGTGCATCTCAAACTGACACCACTGGCTCTTCAGGAACCGTTGGGATATGATCAACATGATGGATCTGGAACGGTCCATGCAGACTACTATGTTCTCTAATATTGATAGCCCGACCTGCAATCCCAGGGATACGTTCGTATCAACAATAGTAAGCTAAAGTGGCAATGAGCCGGTCACGTTTATCCCAGGAGCAACTGTTGAAGCAAACGTGCCCTGGAGTGGAAACCCCGTCTCAGCAAACGTAGGAAGTCCCCCAGCCCAATGAACCGACTACCTACGCTTGGTTGCCGGTAGAGACTGGATGATGAAAGCAAAAAACCGCGATATGTGACACAAACAAACTAAAGAGATACCATGACAACATAAGCTATGAACAATATGCTAATAGTTCCTACGACAAGTGTGAGTTAACCCCAAGTTTTCTTTTTTTATTGCATAGGAACAGCAGAAAGGCTTACTTTCAACTTAATAGTAAGCAGTTACCGTCTCATATAGATGTTTGCGACGCTAGAAGCAACGCGAATACGCTGCTGTCCTATATATACGCTGGGTACAGGAACTTGGGTCAAGAATGCCGGAATACAATACAAGGCATTTTTACCTCTGCGGCCGGGGTTGGCCTGTCGTAAAAGCCGACAAAACAACCCACCCTAGCTACGTGGTAGGTCCTCAAGCCCGTCTGGATGGCGACCACCTTTGGTCTTAAGTATGCCGCCATAATAACCTTGTGTTGTGTTCCGGCATTAGAGACCCAAGTTTCTGTACCCTTATGGGATAGCAGCGTGTTCGCGATGCCACTGGTGTTGCAAACATCCATAGGCGATGGTAACTGCTAAATTCTAAGCGGGCCGTCAACCTGTCTGCTGTCCTACAGCAATAAAAAAAAACTGACCTTTGCAGCCGAGATCGACTTGTCGTAAAAAGCGATTAAACAACCCAAGCTAGATGATAGGGCTCTAGCCTATCTGCATAGCAACCAATTAAATATACCGCTATAATAACCTTGTGTTGTGTTCCGGCATAAGCAACCATGTTCCAGTCTACGCAGATAGCAGCGTGTTCCACCAATTTGAAATGCTACCTAATTAAAGTTAAGCACGTGGTTAAAGCTTTGTACCTGAAAGTCTCTCTCGTGCAAACAAGCGCTAATGTTGCAATCGGACTCCAAGTGTGGTAAGAGATGGTCCAGTACCCATCCACGATCTTCGTCACAGTACGAAACAAAAACATCGTAATGGTATATGATGCCTTCTAGAATAGAAAATGTGTTTAACATAATTTCAGTTAAGTTAATAAAACCAAAAACAAACAAAAAAAAACACGCTGGGCAGTCTTTGGGGACTAACGATAGAAGTGAAAACTAAATAACTTGTGAATTGTATCGTCGAGCTATTAGATTATTATTTTTGGTTTATATAGAAGTGTTTATGATCAAGGATTATAGTTTAGATTGGTTATTAATACTTCTTTACCAAAAATTGTTCACCCAAAAAGTGCTCAACGCGCCTAAAGAAGTTTTCACTTCAAAAACTCAACTGTATTTTATTGTAATAAATTCGCAATTCGAATAGATATGTATAAGTAATGCAATGCAACAATTTAAAATTTACATTATAAAATAAACCTTGAGTCATTATTAATAAGGTTGGTATTAATGGAGCAAAACTTCGTCTTACGAATCTTACGAATTTTGATCAGGACAAGTGACCTGACGCGAGTTCAACATTTTTTTACCCATTACAAAAAAAGTGCACAACGCCGCTAAAGAAGTTTTCACTTCAATAAGAATAAACAAAAAATAATTGTATTTGAAAAAAAGCCTAGAGCGCGTAGATATCTTCCGTACCATTTTTGGACTAATCGTATAGATCGAATATTTTTGAGAAATGATTTATGATAGCATTCCACGCTATTTTCACAATAATATTTTTCGTTCATTACTTTATCCTGATTTATCATTAAAGCGTGTTCTTTTAGCGTGTTTTTAACTATATTTATTCAAATTAAAATTTGCTTTAAATATTTCATCAGGCGTAATTTATAATATGTCACCATTTTTTAAATCCTGGCGATCCTAATCAGGATCATTATCCTGAGATAATCTTATCAAATTGTTGTTTTGTTATCGATCCTTAAAAAGTCTATAACGTTTAAATGAAATCTAGCCCTTTAAAGTGGATCAAAAACGATTTCAAAGGAATTAGTTACAAATAAACCAACAAACATACAGGTGAAACTAACAAAAGCGTGTTAAAAATGTCAATGTCAAATGAAATACCGATACCGATACCGAATGTGACTGATACGTTACGATCTACAACAGGAAAGTGTTGACAACCTCTCGCTTCCTTTGTCATTTAAGCCACTTTATTGAAACGAGCGTTACATATCTACATACATGTGATGATGTTTCACTTAAATCACGAAAATAAGTTTAATGAACTATTAAGCCCTCCTGAGGTGTTTTAATTTTTATGGCGGAGTAAAATTACCGTACGACTGTCGCGTACAAATAAATATACAATATACAGGCAACACTCACTAAGCATCTAGCCTTAGTTATTCAGCTAGTCCTAATTTACTACTTTGGGAAAGTAACAGACCGTTGTTGTGTGTATTATAACTAAATATCCGGATGACCGAGCTTTGCTCGGTATTTTTTTTTATAAATTGTATTTTTTGGAAATTAACAATTGATAAGCAAACACTCATTGACTTCTTGTTACTTAACAACGCCTTCTGCTGGAATAGCTTTAGTGTTGTGTCGTTAAAGCAATTTAAAAAAATAGTATTATTATTCGCCGATAGATGTCAGGAAGAGTCACATTTTGTTATTTTTCTTCCAATAAAAAAAGCGAATAAAATGACATTTTCTAGAAATGATTCCTAGCTAGATCGATTTATCGCCCCCGAAACCTCCCGTATACTAAATTTCATGAAAATTATTGGAGCCGATTCCGAGATTCCAATTATATAAGTATATATATACAAGAATTGCTCGTTTAAAGATATAAGATATATTATGTATATAATTTACTTTTGGAAATAACCACATATTATACGAAGACTCCCACAGACAGAAGCCGTTGCGTCACTAAGGTCCAAAGTTCTCTATCTACCTTGATATTTAATTAATAAATTTTACTAACCATCAAAAGTCTCTTTATCACTAATCATACTTAGCATCGCTGAATTCCTCATCGTTATCAAGCAGTACCGAAAATTTCTTCTAAAAATGAACCCAATCATTAACGGTAACAAAATGCATGGTAGAATCAACAACATTATTAATTTTCGCTGCCCGCCCGACATTACTTCGTCATAATCTAAATTTTTTACAGTTCTACAATCCGAAATCTCTGTGAACGGAACCGTTTTGCTCATGGGCAAGTATAAACATGTATAAGTCAGAGGTGAATAGTCTATGAGTAAAAATTTGCCACTATCATTTGAATTGTTACGAATATTATCATAATCTTCTATTCCCGGGATTTCAACCCTTTGTCTCCCAAATATTTGTTTATTAAAATCTTCAAATCCTTTATGGTACCCGATAGCTGGATCTGTAGTGAAACTATTACGAATCTTAATAGCTGTATTGTTAAAATAGTGTTCGTTTGTAGCAGCTACTTCTAACAGATCTCTAGAATGACAATTGCATACGAGGAAATTTCCAGCTATAGCCAAATAATTTATATTCGCAAAGTCTTCTACCATCTCTTCAGATATAATGTTTATATTATTGTGTATTACTGATAAAAATTTCAATTCTGGTAGTAAGGAAAATTTCATTTCAAACCACGTAATCAGTCTATTATTTGACAAGTCCAAAATTTGCAAATTTTCTAGACCCATAGCCACGCTTGTAGGGAAAATAGATATTTCGTTAGAGTTAAGTCGCAGTACTTCTAATTTTTTGAAGTTTTTAAATATTTCAACAGAAGTTAATCCAACATCCTTCGCATACAAGATTTGTAGGGTATCCTGTACTCCATTCAAGGAGTTCTTGAAACTCAATATACCATCGTTGTATGATAAGTCCAAAATTCTTAAAGAAGTTTCATTAAATACATTTTTTGGTAGAGAACGCAATTGGACCTCACAAAGGGAGAGTCTTTTCATTTGTTTCCCTAATCCCTTCAAAATTCCAATATTCTTCTGGGTTATTTTTGTATATGATAAATCAAGGGATGATAAGTTTTTCAAATTCTTAAATATATCAAAATTTTCTATCACCATTTGTTTTAAGTGTCCACGGTCACTGTACGCCGTATTTCTACTCAGGTCTAGATGAACTAGTTTGTCTAAACCTTTGAATGCGTCTGCGTCAATGTAAAATACATTATTTTCTCCTAAATATAAAAATTCTAATTGGGGCATTCCATTAAATAAATTTTCACTTAACACTCTAATCGCACAATTTCGCAAATCTAGTTCTTTTAGGCGAGGAAATCTTGTCTGCTGGAAGCCTGATGACCATACTGATATTGCTGAAAATATATAAAATACATTATTTAAACTTGATACTGAATAGCATTTAGAAACGTACTAAATAAAACAGGGCTACTGGGCCTCCCAACGCCTTTAAGTAAAAATAGCGACAACTTTTATGTAACTAAATAATTTTGTATCAAATTTTCATTTACTGTTAAATAACCATAATATAATAATATTGTGACGCCTATTGTGTATTAGTTGTAAAAAAATCAAACTAAAAGGTAAAAAATAATTTTCAATAAATTTAATAGTGGGATTAACAAAAAAATAATTTTATTTTAAATAAGTGTGGGGTTCTTGTTGTCAATTGTTATTTTGAAAATATCTTAGGGCCTTAACACACTAGCGGATTGCGAGCGTTCTCAAAGTGGAGCGGGCGCGTAACGAACACGCCACGCATGCGCAGCGAATTCGTTGCGGACGCGCAACAAGATCACCGAGAACAGCAGCGTGGATGCCATTTTGTACTGTCTCGTACAAACGATGAATGAGTCCGTAACGAGACACGAATGTGAGAGGACGTAAGTATGTATCATCATGGCATCATAGGGAGATTCGGATATTGATACAGAGATATTTATTAGTGAAATTCGATACAAACACGCGACGAAAACGTAGCATATTTGCCATGCGTCCGCGGCGTCTTCGCTGTGCAGCCGCGGCGTGTTCACAACGCATTCGCTGCGCGCCCGCCCCGCCCCGCAGCCGCTCGGAACCCGCTAGTATGATAAGGCCCTTAAAAAGCACCCAGTAGAATTTTTCAGCAATAAAAATTCTATTATCCATATTTTCACATTACCTTCTTCACTGTTAAAACCACCAGTGTTATCCCGTATTTCCGTGGCGTTTATAATGACATCATATTGTTCTCCAGCCGAGCTGATGTCCAGAAACAAATTGCCATAGAAGGTGACATATTCCACCATGTCATAGAGGAACCTGCCATTTGAGTCGATGATATGGAATACCTGGTGGTATAGAAATTAATAATAATAAATTCCCCACTCCCAAATTACGCAGCTGAGCGCTTTTGTCATGAGTACCAGACTAATATTGACAATCTCTGTAATAGCTAAAGAATTTCAGCTT
Source organism: Malacosoma neustria (assembly GCA_963693495.1). NCBI lineage: Eukaryota > Metazoa > Arthropoda > Insecta > Lepidoptera > Lasiocampidae > Malacosoma > Malacosoma neustria. Next base: position 3,309,394 of record OY856399.1, on the reverse strand, counting down.
GCGGAGGTAACGGGTTCGATTCCCGTCTTGCGTCTGAATTGAGAGTCTACTTAATAGCAGTTACCGTCGCCTATGGACCTTTGCGACACTGAGGCCATCGTGAACACGCTGCTATCCTATTGGGGTACAGGACCTTGAGTCACTAATGCCAGAACACAATTCAATATTATTATATAATAAAAGTTTTTTCCATCCAAAGAGTTGTTTAGTAGCCTTTTACGACAGGCCAACCCTGGCCGAAGAGGTACCTTCTACTTGGTAGGGCCTCAAGCCCGTCTGGATGGCGACCACCTTCGATCTTAAGTTTTCCGCCATAATAACCTTGTGTTGTGTTCCGGCATTAGTGACCCAAGTTCCTGTACCCTTATAGGACAGCAGCGTGTTTGCGATGCCACTGGCGTTGCGAACACCTATGGGCGACGGTAACTGCTAAATCTAAAGCGGGCCGTCAGCCCGTCTGCTGTCCTACAGCAATAAAAAAGAGGTTGAACAGAGAAATTTAAATGTTCTAATGAAAGCATGTACAGAATACAAAAGACGAGTATAAAATAACACTGAAAAAACCCTGGTTGGGAAGTTTGTTTCAGCCTTTCTCGAACCAGCGTTTCTTATTGGAAACGGTAGTAGATTCGGTCACAATTACAGATGATCAAGAAGTAAATTGCGAAAAGAGAAAAATAAATGTGTATAAATACAGAATTATTTGTATAAATATTACAATAGAGTTCAGCAGTTATGCACGCATCACGGCAATACTACAGGATAGATTTCAATCAAATATTCTAAGTTTGTTATCTTTTCTTCATTTAATATAAAGTTATTAGAATTTATAGAAACAACGATTTTTAAGTGATGTGTGTTCTCTTGTCGCGGAGAAGTGGGGCAAGCGCATGAGTAGGAGAGGAGAAGTCTCTTCTACCTCTGCATCATGATAAACATTTTGTCAATATATCAAACAACGTGGACGAAATCGCGGGTGTCATCGTCATCATCTTATCGTTGAATCCCGATTGCAGCCCAAACTCTCGCTTCGGCGCCCAGGGTCCGCTTTCCGACTTTTTCTTCTCCATTTCGCATGACCTTCGGCATCTCTGGTGGTCAGTCCATTTGCACGCATATCAACCCTTACGACGTCAAGCCAGCACCTTTTGAATCTACTCCTCCTGCCGGGACCCGACGGTGGCGGCATGGCCAGACATTTGTTCCCCACATAAGTAGCCGGTGGCCGTAAAACGTGGCCATACTAGCGCCACGCCAAATTAATACAAATTAACAAATTTTAACAATAAACTAATACAAAAAAGTAAGGAATATAAAAAAAATTAAGTTAATAAAACTCTTACTGGTGGTATCCGACTCAGTCGACATCTGGCTAAGCTTAAATACTTGACAAGTCTGTTTTGAGAAGACTTAAAAACTGAGACCTTCTGTTGTAGAAGTGGCAGCGGATTGCTATGAGACGATAAGTCTATTGCGTTCTGATATTCTGAAATATTCCATCAGAAAATATTAAACTACATCAACAGCGTTTAATATTAATTGTCATGTACATAATATTTCGCATGCTACGATTTCAGATGCTGTCTGTCTTCTTTCTACTGACAAATATGTGTATGGGTATATTATATAAACACGTACACATACTCATAGAAACACGCTGACACTCATATACAAACCCTCACATACAATACTCATACATACATATATTATTATATTTATTATACATTATTCAAAGACACATAAATATAATAATATATGTATGTATGTATGAGTATTGTATGTGAGGGTTTGTGTATGAGTGTCAGCGTGTTTCTATGAGTATGTGTACGTGTTTATATAATATACCCATATGTGAAATTACAGCGACGTACTTCTGAAACTGTAAGACTATGCTTACCAACTGCCTGTGTCAGTTCTCCGTCTTCATCCACCCAGTCCTGCACGTCTGTCATGTATCCAGTCAGGCATGTCTGTTTGCGTGTGAGTTCGCCAGACGTTATCAGAGAGGATATAATTCTGAAACACACACACAGGCATACAGGACTGCCAGACGGTGTCTTATGGTGAACGCACACTTGTCCGAGCCGAACGCGTCGAACGAGTCGAACGAAACGAATTTTAGAATTCTGTATATGAAATCTCATGAAACCTCGCACACTTCCCCGCGTCGAATCATCCGAATCGGGAAGAACCCCAGAAATCCTAGATGAATTCGAATGACGTCATCAGATTCGGCGCGGCTTATGCGGTCGACTCGACCGATGCGCTCGCATTCTATCAGTTGCGTATAACAGAGCAACGAGCGAGTATTATTTCTTCATTGCAGGCGTAAAGGAAATAGAAATGATTTCTTCGACGCGGTCGATTCTTCTGGTTTCGATTCGTTCGACGCGTTCAGCTCGGACAAGTTTGCGTTCACCATTACGGATCTCCCGCCATGACGGTGGCCGCGGGTGGCCCTTCGGGGGAGAATCCACCGTGAGGGAGGGCATGCATGCTCCACGTATCTAAATAATTAAGTTCTTTAACTGATGTAAGTATACCCAAGTAATTTTGAGTCGGCGCCAAACAAGCAAATTTTGAACAAAGAAAATGAACTGTTTAAAACTTTGGGGTTATGTTCTTATATGCGAAAAATAAAAATCCCAGAACTCAATCGTCCACTTGTCGAACCTAAAACATTCTCGAATCCACTTGAACACATACAAACAATTTCAACAAAATCGGTTCACCCGTTTAGGAGGAGTTCAGTGACACACACGCATACATATAAGAATTATATATAAAAAGATATGCAGCCCACTTAACAGGAAGCATTTACCGTCGCCTATGGTTTTTTGCGAAGCTAGGAGCACCGCGAACTTAATTAATTAGCGGCTATTAGAGAGTTGAGGTTGCGCTTGTGGAATTAGTAATCTAGATCATTATGGAGTAATTATGATACATTAGGGTTTGGTTTTAAAAATCCTATCTTTGGAGATATGTGAGATACAACAAAATAGAGTATAGAACGATCAGGCGTACCCGAAAACCCGCATTTAGATATCAAACTTTTAGAACGAAGTTCCTTAACGCGCGTTGTGAAAGGGGGTTAGACGGAAAAAATTCTCACGAAAAGTTGTAACGACACTTTTTGCTTAGTAAGCTATTGTAAGCTGTGCGGCGTGCGCATGTTTCTCTGTCTGTCTCTCTCTCTCTTATAGAAAGCAAGCCAGATATTTTCATTTCTATTTCGCATTGAACAGTGTGGTGTCGCGACGATTATTTTTGTTGAGTGTATACAGGTTTTTTGTACATAATAAATAATAAAAAATAATAATAATGAATCCTGACAGTGTTTCTGCACAAGTTCCGGATATTACTGATGGAGTTAGGTTAGTTACTGATTAAGTTTATATTACATTATATTTGTTAATAATAAAAAAAATATTATTATAACTTAAAAAAAAAAATATTTTATTACAATTCCTTCACTAATTAATCGAATGGAACTTCGTTTTTTTTAGTATTCGTTCCTTCGAATCCACTATCACAATCACCCTTGAGCCAGTGCGCGAGAACCCCCATATCCATACTATTTATGATAAGTACTAGCCGTATAGATAAAGAATGGTATTAGATATAGCGGTTACGAATACAAAAGACAGTCATCATAACGATTTTTGTGTTGTTGACCGTACCGGCGAGTGTGACTGTGAGTACAGATAGCGACAGTGTACGAGTGAGGTGAACAGAAGCGACGCCATTTTCAATCCCATTCTTTAAGTGTACGGGTAGTGAATAAATATAATGGGTCAATTCACACAGCGCCATCTAGTCCCAAAGTATCATAGCACTTGCGTTATGGGTACTATAAAACTGATTTTTTACATAAATACGTTTCTTTAAACAAACACATATAATATGTACAGAAAGACCGACGCGAGATATGAATCGAACTCTCAACATCCGCATGCATGCGTGCGTTACCCATTACGTCATGGAGGTCGTCGTATGATATTCATAAGGACCGCACTATCGATTTGAAAGAAAGAAAGAAAGAAAAAAAGATTTATTTAGAACTACAATAACACAAATAAGTATACATTATTAACACAAATAAATAAATGTACAATGTGAAATGCACTTATGTTATTAGAAAAAGCAAGCAAATGTAGCTCTAAATTGGTCCCAGCTCAGCAGATTGCTGGTTGAGTTTACCAGCGCTGATCTTCCGCTAGGGCCATTAGAGTGGCATACACAGACACAGAAGCAGATAAAATGCAAGGTGAACAGATAATAATTAAAATATAAAAAGAGATAAATATACCACAACAACTATTATAAGATCAAGTACGTATTATTCATATGGATTGAAATAGTAATGTTAACAAGAGTACAGAGAAAACTTAAATAAATACAAAAACACTCAACACACGACACAACACAGACAGAATTGGTCAGGCATATCCTCCAGATGGGCGCCATCATATAGCACTGGTATCATGAATAAGATCCGCTTGGCGAACTTGATGGTCATACAAAAACTTTTTTAGTTTAAGTCTAAATCCATGAATACTTTGCATATTTTTATGGGGGGTGGAATATTGTTCCAGCATTTGGAGGCTGCATACCTGAAACTACCCCTAAAAGCAACTGTGTTATGCCGTCGTGTCGCAAGCTGCATAGCACATTCCCGCAGCCCAACCGATCTTTTAGAATTGAACCAAGAAAGCTTTTTATATAAATATAATGGGGCTTCGTGCTTAACAACTCCAAAAAGTAGGCAGGCAAGATGCAATTTACGACGGTGACAATTACTCTTCAACATTGAGCATTTGTTTATAAAAGGTGTCACATGACTTCTAAATGGGATGTCAAAGCAAAAGCGTGCACATGCGTTCTGTACTCGTTGGATACGTTTCTGTGTTCTACCCAGTAGGCGAGGACCAAAAACGATGTCAGAGTAATTAAGCTGGGATAGAACCAATGACTCAACTAATTGAACTCTCAAACTATTGCTTAAATATGGCCGAATTCTATATAATACTTTAAGTTTTTATAAGCATGTTTTTACTGATTTAGCAACGTGATTTTCAAATCTAAGTTCACTATCGACATAAAGGCCTAGGTTTCGCGCTTCGTACACCCGGTCAATAGGAACGTCATTAAGCATAACTTCAACTGTTGGGTTGAGTTTCATTACATTATTTTTACTGCCAAAAATAAGGTTTTTTGGTTTATCTGTGATTATAGTTGTGTTGGAATAATTTTTATCCGTGTAGGGGCGGAGAAAGAATACTAACCACTGCGGCCGGGGTCGACCTGTCGTAAAAGGCGACAAAACAACCCACCCTAGCTACGTGATAGGGCCTCAAGCCGGTCTAGATGACGACCTTTGGTCTTAAGTATGCCGCCATAATAACCTTGTATTGTGTTCCGGCATTAGTGACCCAAATTCCTGTAACCTTATGGGACAGCAGCGTGTTCGCGATGCCACTTGCGTTGCAAACACCCATAGGCGACGGTAACTGCTAAATTCTAAGCGGGCCGTCAGCCTGTTTGCTGTCCTTACAGCATTAAAAAAAATTGCATTTTGTACTTTGTGGGATTCCCGTCTTGATAAACAAAGGGTGAGCCGGCGTCAGCCTGAGCCACGAGATTGGTAGACCATATTTCCGTGGGTTCAGGGATAGGTGATAGCAGAGCAGGATATTTTAATGGGTTGTTGTATGTCGGCCATCTTTCCCGGAGTTCCATATATCCCTAGATCCACTCGAGCCGGGGTGAACCCGTCACGTGTGATTTATCTCGAGACCCAGAGACACGTATGATTTTCTTTTGTAAATAAATATATAATATCCGAATGACCGAGCTTTGCTCGGTATTTTTTTTTATAAATTGTGTTTTTTGGAAATTAACAATTGATGTTCTTAGTCTAACCTCAAAGCAAACACTCATTAACTTCTTGTTACTTAACAACGCCATCTGCTGGAATAGCTTTAGTGTTGTGTCGTTAAAGCAATTTAAAAAAAATAGTATTATTATTCGCCGATAGATGTCAGGAAGAGTCACCTTTTTGTTATTTTTCTTCCAATAAAAAAAAGCGAATAAAATGACATTTTCTAGAAATGATTCCTAGCTAGATCGATTTATCGCCCCCGAAATCAACAACAACCTCCGCCACCATAAGTCTGCTGCAATTAATGATAATTAACAATGAGCTCCCATAGCCACCGTAAATTTTTATTTTTATTAGTTATCTTTGGCTGCATCAGCTTTTTATAAGATAGCCAAACATTATTATGTTTTTTTTTTCTAAATTTATACGGGACCAACTTCGGGGTATACCTTGTCCAATAAAAAAAGAATTTTTAAAATCGGACTACTGTTACGCGTGATCATACATAAAAAAAAGAAAAAAATATATATGCGTCGAATTGACAACCTCCTCCGTTTTTTTCGTCGGTTAAAAGGACTGCCTTGAAGGTACTTACATTAGTTTTAAGCAAAGTCCCATTCTGGCAAATTCCAGAAAAATCCTTCCAATTACATTATTCTAATTATTTCATACACTTCACACTTAAAAAAAGCAAAACGTACACTTTATATATTCACACATTTTTTTTATTAAAATTCATTATGAAACAATTATTTCCTTGAAAATTATAATAATAATACAAAAAAAATGAAACAAATCTAAGATATAAATTAATAATTATCGTTTTTATGTGTTTTATGTAAATTTACAAAAATACAGTAATACGTAATGTATTTAAATGTTGCCCGGTATATTAATCAAATTACACGCAAATAAAATACAGAAAAAAATGTTATCACGACTGCTTAGCATCTATAAATCTAAGATGAAGCCCTTGACGTGCCATCATCATGCTCACATAGGCGTGCTCCGACAGCCAATTCCACTCCACAGGGGGGGTAGTCGCCTTCGAGTTTAGGTCAGGGTAAAGGGGTCCGCCTCGATGCCCCAATCTTCCCTGCACAAAGGAAGGGTAGAACCCACGATCGAAATTGAATCGAAATGGAGGAAAATGTAATCTAGATCCGGCTTTCATTAAATAATTATTGTATTGGGACCTTCCACACATCGCTATATAGTCCTAAAGAAGCATAGCACTTGATTTATATAGATTAGACAACTAATGTACTTCATAACTTTTGTAAATAAATACACATTATACTTAGATACCCAGACGGGGGACGGGACACCGAAGAGCGAGGAATGACCTTCAGCCACCAAAGTGCAAGGCTGCAGGTGGCTTTCTCGGGGTTTGATAAAGCTGCCAGCATCTTTGCCTCATCTCCGGTACTTGGGGAACTTCCCCTTAGTCAGTCAGTGGCGGTAGTTTTGGCTCGATTAACTCCCCGACACACCGGGCACTAGCAAAGCAAAAGTGCATGGGGGTGGGTTTTAGTGGTTGTCTAACTTCCATCGCCATATACGGCGGGTTCAATATCTACTAAGAGTCCCACACAATGAAGGCGCGCGCCGGGCGACATGCGTATAGAAATTTTTCAATCTACAGAAAAAAAATACGCAGGATGGTAATCGAGTAACCAGTGACCTCCGCAAGCGCAACCGCAAAAGAATAAAGAGCTGAAAATAACGGCAAAAAACAAATAAAACAACAAAACGTATAGCCATATATATAGCCATGATAAGAGAGCAGTATAAAAAACTATGTGTGTCAGCTCCGATGCACGACTGGAGTTTACTACTTAGGTACGATTGTCTAAACATACGCAAAAAGAGTTTATTTAACTGAAAAAAGATTAATACCATATGAAAGGGTAATTTAACAAATTAATGAAAATAATATACAGATATAAAAAAGTATTAAAACAGTTTTAAGTTCAACCTAATTACAACTATGGCACCTAGTAATAAAGTCACAAATCTCCAAAACATTATCTAATACTTACGATCATTCGTCATATAAAATGAGCAAAGCAATAAATTACTCTTGTCACTTACAAATGAAAAGACATATGTTAAACAACATTTAATGTGAAATCAACCTTAAGTTGTAAGAAAATAAAGTAATTTTTGCCTTGAGAGATACATCGTTTTGTTTAGTGTGTTCCGGTGCACGCGCACCAAAAACGTAACGAGGTCACTCATTAGTAGATTTTACTCTCACATTTTTCTCATACCGGGCGCCTTATATATGAAAATCGATTCTTAAGGAGTAAACTCCAAAAAACGCGTGTCCGACAGAAGTGATAACTTAAACTAATACAAGTTGAACTATTTAATATTGAAATTGTTTAACTTGAGAAAAGCTTAGGTTATTACTCAAATTTTATGTATATTAATATGATAATGTAAGGAAAGGATATTTATTAATAAAACCAAAAATAATTCAAAAAAGTTTACGAAAATCTAATTTTTCTAAAAACTGTTCAAAATTATATTAAAATAAATTATTCCGTAATGTAAATTCTTAATAAAGAAAAAAAACTCAACTGTATTTCATTGTAATAAAGTCGCAATTCGAATAGATCTAGCGTTGTGGGTTACAGCGAGAGAGGAGGAGCCTGCCTACCGCTGCCGTATGCGTGAGAAAGGGAAGCCAGTCAGACTGGCGCCGTAACGCGTTACGTAACGAAGCGGTTTACCCATAAGAAGTTATCACTTCAAAAACCTACAGGCGTCGAACATTAACCGTTAGGAAACGGAGGCCGTCATTTTAGAAATGATCAAGAACGCCAAAAACTACTAGTATACGAAATTCCTGCAATTATTCATTCACTAGCAACATTATGAAGCGATTATATTTATCATTATATTTAGACTATCAGTTATCTTTCGATAAAATGAGATTGAAGCCCTATCAGCGTTTTATCTTATTCGTGCGAACTCGTACAATGTATATAGATCGCTTTATCATAGGATAAATACGCAAAATCTATTAAGAATCAAAAGAAAACAGATTTGAAGTTCAAATATTTGGAAAAAACATGCGCGGCAGTCTTTGGGGACTGCCGATAGAAGTGAAAACTAAGTAACTTGTGAATTGTATCGTCGAGCTATTAGATTATTATTTTCGGTTTATAAAGAAGTGTTTATGATTAAAGTTTAATTTGGTCATTAACACTTCTTTACAAACCAAAAATTGTTCACCCAAAAAGTGCTTAACGCTCATAAAGAAGTTTTGACTTCAAAAACTCAACTGTATTTCATTGTAATAAAGTCGCAATTCGAATAGATACGTATAAGTAATTCAATGCAATCATTTAAAAGTTACATCATAAAATAAACCTTAAGTCATTATTAATAAGGTTGGTATTACTGGAGCAAAACTCCCTTCTTACGTCTTACGAATTTTCGATCAGGTCACGTGTCCTAACGCGAGTTTAACATTATTTACCCATCACAAAAAAAGTGCACAACGCCACTAAAGAAGCTTTCACTTATAAAATAATATTACGATGCCACTAGCGTTGCAAACACCCATAGGTGACGGTACTGCTAAATTCTAAGAGGGCCGTAAACCTGTCTGCTGTCCTACAGCTATAATTTTTTTTTCTAAATATTTGAACTTCAAATCACCTTCCTGGAAAGTTCACTCAATTTCGCTTAGTAAAAGTTGCCCTTTCAAGCGTCGATGTATTATACCTAAGTAATATGTTTATATTTTTCTATTATATGATATTATTAAAACTTTCATTTCATCCTTATAAATATTTACACAGGATAGCAACAATTCTTTCGACGACCTCGGTGGCGTAACGGATAACGCACTTCAGTACGTTTGCGGAGGTCACGGGTTCGATTCCTGTCTCGCGTCTGGGTGTTTATATATAATATGTATTTATTTACAAAAAAAAAAGTATATAAGTAGTATATCAGTTGTCTAGTACCCATAACACAAGTGCTATGCTACTTAGTTTGGGACTAGATGGCGCTGTGTGAATTGTCACAAAAATATTTATTATTTATTTTTATTATTTATTTTACGGGTGAAAACCTCCTTCGACTTGGCTCACGGTGTCCGTCGGCCCAGGAAATAGACGATAGAACAGCAGGGATTTTCAATGGGTAATTCACGGAGTAGTACCACATCCTCTAACAGGGCACATTCAGTTTACACATCTCCACAGCCAGCTAATGAGATTATATGCCCTCAATAACTATTCCAGAGCAAGGAAACACAATTGTTCACGATCCCGTCTTGCACTACTGTCTCTCGAGTAGTCTCCGATCCCACACACCTTGCCTGTTCTCAATGCTTTCCTGGATATAAATCATGATTATGACATTTTTGGAGATGAGGAATAACTTTCTGACATTATTTATTCAGTTCTGTGAGACATTGTACGAGTAAAACAATCGCTAACTTGACTTGTATTAATTGCTATTTATCAATTATTATTAATTAATGTAACTGGCTGCGGCCGTTTTAATTAATTTAAATAAAAGACCCTAGGGGCAAGCTGCTATGCGAGTACCTCGCGGTGAGAGATGGCGCTCCTAGTTTCACAGGCTGCCGAAGATGCAGCACAGAGGTGCAGCCGCCTGATCTCCCTCCGAATCACAGACTAGTGTCACCGATAACGCCTGCAGAAGTCCAGGAATTTTTTCGCCACATGAGGAATCGGAAAGCTGTCGGTACCGATGGAGTCCCCGTCGAAGCCTGGAAGGCCATGGGCTCTCGTGGTGTAGGCATCTTAACCCTCATTTCCAACCAAATATCCCTCACGAGTATGATCTCGGGCTAATGGAGGCTAAGTCTCATTACTCTAATCTTCAGGGGTTAGTGTAGGAGTGCGATAACTACCGCGGTATTAAGGTCCCTGTTCGAGAGGGTTATCGACTCTCTGATCCGACAGGAGTGTTTGATTCCTCGCGTGATGATCTGGTGAGCACTGCGATCTGAAGGGGGGTTCCAGAGACATATAGACACTATCTGAAACATGCACCGTGACTCCGATACCGTAGTTCGGACCGTTGTTGGCGACACAAAACCTTTCCCCATCACCGTCGGGGTGCACCAAGGATCCGTCCTTAGTCCGTTTCTTTTCAGCGTGATATTAGACGTCCTGTCAAACAGCATTAGAGACGCATATGAGCAGCCTCCATGGCTACTCATGTATGCTGACGATATCGCGCTGGCTGATGTAGACAGGGGTAGGTTGGTGCGAGGCGTGAAGTTGTGGAAGGAGTCGCTCGAGGACTATGGTCTGAAACTCAATGTGGCGAAGACCGAGTACTTGGCCTGTATCTCCACAGATACCACACCCGTACGCATGGCCAGCGACACGGTCGAGCTCACGGACCCGGTGAAATACCTGGGATCTGTATTTCACGCGTCTGATGACATTGATTGCGACGTCAAGCCACGCATCGCTGCCGCGTGGATCAAATGGTGTGGGTGATTGGTGACATTTGTAACCCTAAGATGCCGGTTAAGTTGAAGGAACAGGTTTATAAGAACATCATTAGGCCTGTCCTTTTATATGTTTGTGGAGCGTAGCCGGTGCTAGAGCGACAAAGCAGCCTTTATGTCCGTGACATTGCGGACAGACTGCAGGAATGTCGCCTTCGCTAGTATGACCACGTTTTACGGCAACCGGCTAACTACGTGGGGAATAAATGTCTGGCCATGCCGCCCCCGCCGAACCCCGGAATTGGGGTAGACCCAAAAAGAGCTAGCTTGAAGTTGTAAGGGGTGATATACGTGCCAATGGATTGACTACCAGGAATGCCGAAGACGGTGCGAAGTGGAAAAGTTGGAAAGCGGACCCTGGGCACCGAAACAAGTCTAGGTTGTAGCCGGGATTTGACACCCGGATGATGATGATTTTTTACACAATCCATCCATATTTTCTTTGGACTACCTTTTATATCCAACCACGCTAATTTCTAGCATTTTTTTTGTTATATGTATGACGTTCTTCTCTTCATTCTATGACCATACCAAGTTGTATATTACTTGATATGTACGTACGGAAGGAAATTGTTCTTACCTGTCAGCACCTTCACCTTTAAGGTTCGTGACCGAGCAGTCTCTGTAACTATATCAGCCTGTATACCCACCACGATCATTCATCAGCATGTTAACTTCTTCACTTCTGACCCTGGGATTCGTTGTTCTGTATATTGTCAAGCTGTAAACAACTGGTCATCTGGGTGCTTAAACCTGGTTGCAACCTATACTTCCGTTTCGGTATCCGACGTTTTTCTGCACTTTGCACGGTTCAGCATCCTGGCACATATCTTTTACTATGACAAGCCAGCACTGGGAGAACCCGCCTGAGGCGGTATGGCGAGACATCAGTTCCCCGTACTACCAATACTTGACATTTTTTATTGCTGTGGAACAGGAGACAGGTTCAGTGCAGAGGTACTGCAACCTGGGTCACTAATGCCGTAACAACGCAGTTATTATGACGACATACTTATAGACCAGGGGTGGTTCCATACGGAATTGGGCTACCACCTTTTTTTTTGAGGTAGTGTGGGAATCCCATACAATGCGCCCGCCCCCCACAGTTGACAAGGGCAACGCACGTCGCTGGTGTACCCGCTAATAACCACCTTAGTATTCCCGCGTGTGCCTCCCGACCGGGCATGGGGCCTTACCATCTAGCTTAGGTTCTCTTATCGCCGTTTACGAGGTCGATCCCGGGTGAAGTAACAACTCCTTTACACCGCCTCTGCACGGAGGAACACGACGCAGATATTGGATAATTAAATAATATACTTCGTATCACTAAATATTTTTAATAAAAAAAATCGTGTAGATCAAAAAAAATATTTAATTAATACAAAGAACCTTAATAAATAATTCATCCATGAATTTAAGGTCGTACACGATCGAGATACTTTAGTATAAACTACCGTCATATATTTATAAATTGATTCAGAGGGTAGTGAATACGTATGGGCCGTAACGCTCGGTTACGTAACGCTCGTACGAGTTAAAATACTCATGCGTCACTGCTATTACGCTGTATAAAAGAGTATGACGCGTTTTTATACGCGTAATTACATTACCTCTAAACCGCGTGTAATGATAATTTTTTTATCAGAATATAAAATATTATAGAATCTCCACTGTGTAACGACCTTTAAAATGGAACTTAAACATATTTATGTCCATAATTAAAAATAAATCCATGGATATATCTTTTTTATTTTTAAATACCCCGCACTAAATTACAATGAAAATAAAAGCACTAACCAAAGGACTGCGTTACATTTTTAATAATAAAATTTAAAAAAAAATATTATTTTACATCGAGCCACCTGATAGCAAATGGTTATAGTCACCAACTGCCTAAGAAACCTGTCAACGGTTTCTCCAACTTTCACAAAATGAGGGTATTTTAAAAGTGTGTGAGCGCAAATCATTCACATACAGAAGTGAAACTTTAGAAAACTTGATTACATTTCATATAATTATGCTACCGGCACGCTATGATGGCCGCTTTGACGTTTGTCCACTCCATGAAGTTTCGTTTTAATCAGTAATTACATTTGAAGGAGCAAATTGCTGTTCTTTATTGTCAACTAGCTGTGCCCGTAACTCCGTCCGCGTGGAATAGTGATTTTAGGCAGCATTTTTTGGATATATGATTTCAACTGAAATTGGAAATTCAACCTACTAGTCCAGTCTAAGCTGAACCCTATTTCATTTGATTGATGATATAAATCTGAGGTCAACTTAATTTGGATTATCATTTTTGACAAAACCTATTTTTTTTTTCTAAAATAAAAATAGCCTAAGTTACTCCTTGAAACCTCAGCAATCTACCAGTGAAAGTCCCGTCAAAATCGGTGCAGCCATTTCAGAGATTAGCCGGAACAAACAGACAGACAAAAATTATAAAAAATGTTGTTTTGGTATATGTACCGTGTATACGTCCGAATGAACTTAGTAAAAAGCGGTTATTTTAATATTACAAACAGACCCTCCAATTTTATTTATTTGTATAGATAACTGCACGTCGCTATTGACAATAAAGAACAGCAATTTGCTCCTTCAAATGTAATTACTAATTAATACGAAACTTCATGAGTGAACAAACGTCAAAACGGCCATCATAGCGTGCCGGTATAGTAGTATATAAAAGCTACGAAAGCCAGAAGAGACGAAGATTATAGAAAACACTGTATATTTGTATTCTATCTCATTCTCTCGCAGACTAAATCCTATTTATGAATATGTTTATCTCTTCTTGTCGCTTTTTCGTTTCAACGAATTATTGTAACAGTGCTGAAGTTTCGCTTCAATAAGCCAAAATCGGCATTAAAGTTTCAGAGACAGAGGACATCATATACGAAATAGTCTATTATTGGTCGCAGGACCGATCCTGGAGCAAGCGAGTCCTGAAGTGGAGGCCACATTACAAACGTAGTGTAGGACGCCCCTAGCCCGATGGAGCGATGACCTGTCCAGTTGATTGGGGCTGGAAAATGAACCGGGCCGTGTAGCGCAAACTTGGGGAGGCCTATGTCCCCAACAGTGGACAACGAACGGCGAAATGGTCAATTCTAATCTATGTGTACATATTTATCTTTAAAATATTTAAAAAAAGTTAAATGCAAAATTATCGGATTATGAGGGTAGTATAGTAAAAAATATTTACATCAAAACTGACATAAAACAACAACACTTATAACGATATAAGCTAATAATAACAATTTTTAATGGCATTAATTATAAAAATGTAACATGTGGGTAGATTGATAAAATAAAAATATAACGCATCCTTAGTACTAAATTTAAAATTATATCTACTAATCTACAAGTGGATAGAAATTCTTTTTTTATTTAAACATATTTTTTTAATGAATTCGTCTAAAAATGTAACTATTTACAAAATCTTTAATAATAATAATAACAAATGTTTAATTTTTTTTTTACAACGAGTCTTATTTGTTACATAGGTTTCAATTAAGTTCATGCGCTAAATATAACGGCAAATCGTTTAAAAAAATTACAACAACGGTGTGTTAGTGACGTGCTCGATTATCACTCGTGGCATATTTGTAGGCAAGTTTGTTAAGTCTGGATGTAACAGTCGATGACCCAGACCGTGGAACTATGGACTAGAGGGAAGAACTGTCTATTTGAAAGTGCCCGTCGAAATGTGCTAAATATATATATATATATATATATATATATATATATATATATATATATATATATATATATATATATATATATATATATATATATATATATATATATATATATATATATATATATATATATATATATATATATATATATATATATATATATATGGCGCTATTTGTGTAATTTTTTTAGGTTATATTAACTAAGCAATTTTGAACTACCCTCCAAATAGTTGAGGTTTTCAATACTTTACTGTCACTGGCTGTAGTCGCCAAATATATTAAAATTTTAACTCGGTATACTTCAATTCGTCTACAACAGTTACTGTCATATTATAAATGCACTAGCGCCATTCTGGAGGGTTTTTGAATTTACAGCGTGCAGCTGGACACTTTTCCAACTTCTTCCTCGTATGGGATGGTACTCCTTACCTCTCTACCCACCCTCAGATAGACAGACCAGCTTAGTCGTAAGTCGTGGTGATTTAAAAATATTAATGTCTCAATGTAGGAACGATAACGCATTAATTATCACGCGAATGGGACCACAGCCAGTTAGGAATTGAAGAGGTGCTGCTGTCCTATAGGGGTACAGGAACTTGGGTCACTAATGCCGGAAGACAACACATGGTTATTATGGCGGCATATTTATAGCCGAAGTGTGGTTGCTATCCAGACGGGCTTGTGGCCCTACCACGTAACTAGAGTGGGTTGTTTTGTCGCCTTTTACGACAGGCCGACCCCGACCGCAGAGGTTAGTATTTTTACTCCGTCCTTGCATGGAGACTGTATTTATTTCATTATTTTGTTGTAGCTAGAGTCAATGTTATAAATTAAAAATTACAATATTCATTTGATTTCGAATAATTATACACCTGTCTAAATCCTTAAAAAATAATTTAATCTATTAATCATAAATATTTTTAATAGTCTGTATATTGCATCATAGTGCTCAATTTTAGACCGGTTTCTAGGTACAGACAGCATCGCGACTGGGCTAATATTCTAGTGGTATTGGTTTAATTTACAGATAGCATGATTTAAATTAACAGATCATATGATTCAAAATACAGATTGTATGGTTAAACTAATAGCCCGAGAGCTGATGACGAATTTTGAGAAGGTTCTTTAGGCAAGATGAAATTGCGAAAAATTACAATTCGTTAATTGGCGAATCCAGTCCTGAAAGTCTTTTAGCGAGTTAGCGGTTATTTCGCTACTGCGCAGCATTACATGTGCAATTATTATTTTATGTATTTACCCACCCTTTTTCTCAATATAAGCACTCAATATTTTTTGATTCTTTGTTTTATTTACGATCTCTGTGACTTTTATTTTGGCACCTCTAATATTCCTTCTATAACTAATTAAATTCAAACAACAAATACAAACAGTAAAAAATTATACAAAAATAAACATGTTTGTAATTGTTTGATATGAGACTTCCCACCTCACTTCACCTCAACTTGGCTCAACTGCCTCGTTTCCATTCATCTGATTCACGTTAACAGATAATAACCCCGGCAGCTGCCGGCATGCCTCAATTAGCTATCATTGTCGCACTTACGGCTGCGCATAAGACTTTTTTATCGCATTTATTTACAAACTTTATTAGCGTCTGGGAATTGTTTATAACCGGCAAAATCGTCTGGCGATTTGCAGGTAGGTATTATGGAAATTACTTAATAAATATGTGATATAAATTTCAGATTGTTTAAAGAATGTTTTTTGGTAATTCAAAAAAATAATTTTGGAGTCGTTTGGCAATACTTAATAACCGACAAAAACGTCTGGGATATATTTTTTTTAATTCTAGAAATAATAAATTAAAAGATAAAACAAAATTCAAGTTGCCTAAAATATTTTTTTTTTAATTTTTTTTTTTTGCAAATGTTATATGCTGCGCAGTAGCGAAATAACCGCTAACTCGCTAAAAGACTTTCAGAACTGGATTCGCCAATTGACGAAAATGTAATTTTTCACAATTTCAGCTTGCCTAAAGAACCTTCTCAAAATTAGTCATCAGCTCTCGGGCTATAGCAGACCACATATTTCATTTAATCGACTTAATGTATTACACAGCATGATTCAATTAATAGATTATATGATTACATTTACAGGCTGTATGCTTCAATTAACAGTCTGTGTGATTTAATAAACATGCAGTATGGTTCAATTAAGACCATATAATTTAATTTACATACTGTATGATTTTATTAACAAACTGTATGATACAATTAAGAGACTATATGATTCAATTAACAGGCTGTATGATTTAATTAACAGACTGTGTGATTTAATAAACATGCAGTATGGTTCAATTAAGACCATATAATTTAATTTACATACTGTATGATTTTATTAACAAACTGTATGATACAATTAAGAGACTATATGATTCGATTAACAGGCTGTATGATTTAATTAACAGACTGTGTGATTTAATAAACATGCAGTATGGTTCAATTAAGACCATATAATTTAATTTACATACTGTATGATTTTATTAACAAACTGTATGATACAATTAACAGGCTGTATGATTCAGTTAACAGACTACAATCCAATTTACAGGCTGTAAGGTTAAATTTACTGACCGCTTTTTTAGTGATCAAAGTAATTATTTGTTAGCTTACCGTCTGTTCCAGGCCTGAGCTAATTGGACTATTCCAACTCACAGGACATAAAAAATCACTTAAAAAAATCAATTTACTGATATAAATTATTCTATGTAAACTCATTCAATTTCACATTTTGGGTCATTTCATAGGTCATATTTGTTTTTAATTTACATTATTTCATTCTATTCACAAAACAATTGTACAATATGCATTATAACCACAAATCAGCAACGTTGGCAGTTTTAGCTCATTTTACGGTAACAGTAAAACTGCGTTCAGTTCACAGTTACCGAGTCATACGATAATAACAAGCCGCAATTGTACTAGTTACAGGACTTGCGGCCATGATGGGTCAGAAAACAGTGGTAATGATGAACCACATAAACAAATATCAACATAGGTGCTTCAATAATTGCTCCGAGATGTCAGTTTTGGTCAGATCTGCGAATTCAGTCGCTGTTTTGCCTCTTTGTAATATTTCTATCGTGCTCCTAGACTCGATCTGTTTGATGTGATAGATTAATTTAGTTTCGGAGAGAGGATATACTGGCCTGGCTACGTTTAGCTTCGTATTCTTTAACGCTCGCGCTAATGTTTTAAGGAATTTCGTCCACTGACGCTCGTTTGACGTAGCCTCTGGCGTGTTCACTAGCGCGGTCGCTTTCTCTACTAATGCACATACGCAGCTTAGTGTTAGCTGTAAATAAAAAATAATAATAATATATTGGGACATTTCACACAACACCATCTAGTTCTAAATTAAATTGCATAGCACTTGTGTTATGGGTATTAGACAATTGTCGATCCGCCGTTCGCACTATTGCCGCGAGGGTGAAGGCTGCGTGCTGTTCCGATAGGAGAACAGCGGGGATTTTTTAAGGGGTAGTCGGATGGCGGACATCTTTCCCGGAGTGCCACATACACCTCGGTCCCCTCCAAGCCAGGGGAACCATTTAAGCGTGGTTATTCCCCGAGACCAAAAAAGAAATTGGTCTACCCCTACTCCTATATCCATTCACTCTCTATCATTTTCCTTGTCTTGTTGCTAGTCTATTACTTATCTAGTTTTTCAATAACTGGCGCTTCTTTCACACTTCCTCTAATATACTTATTTCTAATTTTATCCATTTTCGTAATTCCATACATCCATCTCAGCAGCTTGTAACACCCTTTCGCCGCTCTCCTCTCACATTTATATATATATATATATATATATATATATATATATATATATATATATATATATATATATATATATATATATATATATGTAGTTAACGGGTATAAAAAGGCATGACATACCGATGTTGTGAGCGCGTACGGGGTCCTCGCCGGGTCCAAGGCTTCCGACAGCATGCCGCAAGACTCTAATATCGCAGTCCAACCGTTCGTATTCGAAATGTACCTGAAATTTAATACATACGTTGGTTACAATTCAAAGCCTGACCTTGCGGAGATCACGGTTCCGATTCCCGTCTCGCGGCCCGGTATTTATATGTAATTATAATAACAGCCGGCTCGGGCCTCTTAGGGGATAGACAGAATACCCGTCAAGCCGATATCGGTATGAAAGTTTCCTCATGTAGCAGTATAGTATATTATTATTAATCTTTATCCGTGCAGGGGCGGAGAAAGAATACTAACGAAACTGACAAAACCACTCAACCTAGCTACGTGGTAGGGCTTCAGACCCGTCTGGATGGCGACCACCTTTGGTCTTAAGTATGCCGCCATAATAACCTTGTGTTGTGTTCCGGCATTAGTGACCCAAGTTCCTGTACCCTTATGGGACAGCAGCGTGTTCGTGATGCCACTGGTGTTACAAACACCCATAGGCGACGGTAACTGTTAAATTCTAAGCGAGCCCTCAGCCTGTCTGCCTGGCGGTGGTTTTGACGCCTTTTACGACAGGCCGACTCTAGACGTAGGGGTTAGTATTCTTACACTGTCCCTGCACAAAGAAAGAAAATTTTAAATAATTTACAAAAAATAAGTATATTATGTAGTATATTATTTTTAGATATCTGGTACCCAAGACACAAGTGCCACGCTATTTACTTTGGGACCAGATGGCGCTGTGTCGATTGGTCCAGTATATTTATATTTATTTAATAGAAAGCTTCGCATAATAAAATTATGGGTATCGAAAACCCAAACTAAGTATAGTGACGAAAAGCAATGACCTAAACTGGTCCCAAATCGATCTGAATTTTTGGTCTATAACCTAAAGCAGTCAGCATCTTAAACCGCCGTATGGTCAGTACGTAAGGGCGGGAAACCTGACATAACTGCCCCACTTTCTTCGAAATCCAATAAATAAGCCCTAAACCCTGAAATGGAAGTCATAATGTGAAATGAAAAAAAAAAAACATTTTTTGGAGTTTACTCCGTAAGAATCGATTTTCATATATAAGGCGCCCGGTATGAGAAAAATTTGAGGAGTAAAATCTACTAATGAATGACCTCTTTACGTTTTTGGTGCGCGTGCATCGGAACACACTAAACAAAACAAAACGATGTATCTCTCAAGGCAATAACGAGAAAAAATTACTTTATTTGTTACAACTTAAGGTTGATTTCACATTAAATGTTGTTTAACACATGTCTTTTCATTTGTAAGTGACAAGAATAATTTATTGCTTTGCTCATTTTTTATGACGAATGATCGTAAGTATTGGATAATGTTTTGGGGATTTGTGACTTTATTACTAGGTGCCATAGTTGTAATTATTTTTAGTTAATATATAATGCCAAGGGATAAAGGTCATATAACTAGGAAAACCATGATATGGTGAGAAAGAGTGTGTATATTGAGATGACGGCTAACAGAGTAGAAGGAGAGAAGAAGTTATGCCGACCGCGGAGTTTGGGATAAGGGCAAGAAGGAGAGCTGATATCGGCAGACAGGCAAATGGACCACCCGATAGTAGATGGTCACCGTCGCCTATAGAAATTTGCAACGCCAGAGATATTGCCAACAGCCGGCCACAATCGAAGAGGAACCTGGTTTACTAATGCCAGAACATAACACAAGATTATTATGACAGTATAATAAGAGATCAGGGTTGGTGATGGTCATCCCCACCACAGAACTAGGGTTTTTTTGTCGCCTTTTACGACAGGTGGCCCCCGGCTGTAGGAGTACGTCCCTGTATGAAGAAAACTGGACAATAGACTTACTTAGAGTAGTGTTTGGCTAGCAACCCCAGGGTGCCGTCGTCTCGCCTCGCCGCACTGGGCAGTGCGCGTAATACACGCGACCACAGCGCGCGTAAGCGTGCGTGCGTGCCGTCCACGCGCGCCAAGAACCTCGATATTAGAGTCTGAAAGGGATAAGTTGTTCTATAGAATTTCAAGGCGGCCCACTAATATAGTAAGCAGTTACTAGCCTATGGGTTTGCGATACCAGAAACACCGCTAACACGTTGCGGTTAGTGTAATTAAAGATACAAATTTAATCATCTGGTGTCCATGGACTTTGGACCCACTCCTTAATATTCATTCATATCATGACGTCACAAAGCTTTTCAACGTCCCCCCCACCCTGTCACACAGTCACATTGTGGTGATACCCTCCCCCCCTTTAACTTGTGACGTTATGGATGATCCTTTGATTTAGAGCAGAATGATGATACGTTTATCTCCTTCTATTCTATACCTTTTTGGAGTGAGATGAATATGACCCAATTCTTCCTCTCTTCTTCCTGTTTATAAGGTGGTGAACATTTAAAAAATCTTACCCTGCCTTTCCTAACAGTTAACATCTGCGCTGTCCGGTCTCCCTGTAACAGCCCAAGGAACAGATTGCTAATCAATTCTTCTTTGTTCTCGTCTAGAAGGTTCTTCACGGGCGCCGGTTTGGGGGTCGTCGCCAAGTTCACCACCTGGGAGATGAAAGAATTAAAATATCTGTCTCCGGTGGACAAGTGATAAGGTCAAATCAGCTCGGAGTAACCGGTTCATGCCATACCCAAGTCTAGGGTACTTTTTAGGGAAATAAACATCATCTCTGCGTGCCTTACAAGCCTATTACTGCCCCATATAGAAGATAGTGAGTTATAGCATTTATCATTTTTTTTACTTCTCTCGGACTGCAGACCTAGTTAAAAGCATTTACCGTCGCCTATCAACAGTAGCCACACCAAAGGCACCGCTAACACGCTTCTACCCACGAGTGGAATTAGAACTTGGGTCATTTATGCCGGAACTTAACACACGATTACACGCGATTCAGAGGGCAAGGGTGGTTGCCATCCAGACGGGCTTGGAGCCCTACCATCAAGCTAGTTATTTTGTCGTTTTTCACGACAAGGAGACGTGCCCAGTAATAAGTAAGGATTGGTAGCTGAAAATTTTTGAAGTGAATCTTCTTTGCGTTCATGAGGGTAAAATTTTTACGAATGAAACGCAATATTAGCGTCACGAATATGTGAAACGGTTTTTTTTCCTCCAGTAATACTAACCTTATTAATAATGGCTTAAGGCTTATTCTATAATGTAATTTTTAAATGATTGCATTAATTATACATATATATTCGAATTGCGACTACATTGCAATAAAATATAGTTGAATTTTGTTTAATAAGATATATTAGAAGATTTAAAAATTAGTTTGCCAAAGAAGTTTCACTTCTGACATGTGTACTTTATACGCACGCACTTTTTTTTACACACTACGTTATTGCGGTCTTACCTGTCTCTTATCAATGCTCTCGCTTTTAGGACTGTCCTGTTTCGGCCTCCTCTGAACTGATTCTATATTCTTCAGGAATAGGTTAGAGTCATCCTCTTCATTCTCCAAAGCCTCCTTCTGGGCGGCCTCGAGTTGCTTCTGCTTTTCTTCTCTCTCCTACACAGAAAGAGATATCTCAAGGCATAAGCTTTAAGCGATTAGTAATCAATAAGTATAGCTTACAGGATAATGACCCACTTAATAGTAAACAGTTACCGTCGCCTATGGATGTTTGCGACGCTAGGGGGCAACGCGAACACGCTGCTGTCCCATAATTTTGGGGTATCAAAATTAAAACTTCAACGAAAACTCTTTATAACGCAAAAAATACACCGGGTATTTTATTTCCTTTAATTTCGCTACATAGTAATAAGTATATACCCAGATGACCCATAATGGAAGTGTTGTTTTTTTTTTATTGCTGTAGGACAGCAGACAGGCCCACTTAGAATTTAGCAGTTACCGTCGCCTATGGGTGGTTGCAACGCCAGTGACATCGCGAACACACTGCTGTTACCCGTAAGGTTAGGTTAGGTCAGTAATGCCTCGGCAAGTACCTGTGCCGCATAGATAGGGAGCCGGACGCTCGGTGCCACCACTGCGTCCATTGCGGGGTCCTCCCCGCGGCGCAACACACGCTCGCCGAGTGTGTAGCTTGGGAGGAGCAGCGCCGTGTCCTCATAAATGAAGTGGGAGGCGATCTGTCGCTGTTGGCCGTAGTGCGGAGGATGGTCGATAGCGCAGAGTCGTGGGACGCAGTGGTGTCCTTCTGCGAGGACGTGATGTCGCAGAAGGAAACTGCGGAACGGGAGAGGGAGATCTCGACTCCCTTCCCCGGCCGCAGAAGGCGCACCGGGCGCAGGAGAAGGGCGGATAACGCCCTTTTTCGGCCCCCATGAATAGGTCCAGGGGCGAGGGACTTGGGGAAGTTCCCGCCCCCTATTCGATGGACCCGAGGTGGAGGCGCGCGCGGGTGTCAGCGCGCGCCTCTGAGGCGATGCACGGGGTAGTTAAATACCTCAAGACCTCGTGCAGGAGACGAGGCCCGGACAGACCGGGCGGAGGTAGTCCATGAGGATTTCTCCACCCCGTAAAAAAAAAGGTTAGTAATGCCGGAACATAAAACAATTATTATGGCGGCAGACTGTAAAACCGTTGAAGGGTAGACATTGTCCCTGTGCGCGCGCGCCTTTTATAAATAATTAAAGAGCATTATCATGTGTTTTTTTTTTTTTTTATTATATGTGCCCACGACTCCGTCCGCGTGGAATAGTGACTTTGGGCAGCATTTTTTGGATATATCTTTTGGTTTATTTTGGATTACAAACCCTATAAACCCTAAAATATAAATAAATGAAATATGCAAACAGTCAGTGTTATCGAATGCAACTGTGCAACAAATGAATGCGCCTCCGGAATACGTGCGTTCGAACCTACAAAACCAGCCTAAGCTAAACCCTATTTCATATGATTGATGATATAAATCTGAGTTCCACTTAAATTGAATAACAACCTACAAAGTCCAGCCTAAGTTGAACTCTATTTCATATGGTTGATAATATACATCGGAGGTCAAGTTAAATTGGTCTCTATAATTTCCGAAACTGGTCATTTTAACCAAAACTATTTTTTTGTCTAAAATTAAAGTAGCCTGTGGCGAAGGCGAACCTACATACATATTTTAAATTATGGCGCGGATTGCGCGCTCGCCGCATACAACCGGTCACCTGTTACCGGGCGCGCCGCGCGCGCGCGCGCCAGTACACGCAAACTCCCGCGCCGTATGCATGTCGCTGTGCTAACTACATTAATTTCATAAATTATCAAGTAATAATTTTACCAGTATTGACTGTGTTCATCTTGATAAGTCTTTATTTAGTATATCAATACACATTCCTACAAGCCTAAGTTACTTCTTGTTACATCAGCTATCTGCCAGTGAAAGTCCCGTCAAAATCGGTCCAGCCGTTTCAGAGATTAGCCGGAATAAACAGACAGATAAACAGACAAAAATTGTAAAAAATGTTGTTTTGGTATATGTGCCATGTATACGTCCGAATGCACTCAGTAAAAAGCGGTTATTTTAATATTACAAACAGACCCTCCAATTTTATTTATTTGTATAGATGTATAGATTGCTTTGAATTGTGTACTACGCGCAAGTGTTTGAAAATAAACAGGTAGACAACGGTAGTAAAAGAAAGAAGACCCCTCGAGTTCGGTCAATACCCCCGTCCTCTTTCAAAAGGTGTTCTTCGCGTAAGGACAAAATATCCTTAAAACTTTACCCGTGCCAGAACATTCATATGTATTACTAGCTGTGCCCGCAACTCCGTCCGCGTGGAATAGTGACTTTGGGCAGAATTTTTTGATAATATCTTACGGTTTATTTTGGATTACAAAACCTATAAACCCTAAAATATAAATGAAATATGCAAACAGTTAGTATTATCGAATGCAACTGTTACGCCATGCGCCTCTGGAATACGTGCGTTCGAACCTACAAAGTCCAACCTAAGCTAAACCCTATTTCATATGGTTGATGATATGAATCGGAGGTCAAGTTAAATTGGTCATTAAAAATTTCCAAAACTAATCAATTTTAGCTAAAACCATTTTTTGTTTCTAAAATAAAAGTAGCCTATGTTACTCCTTGTTACATCAACTATCTGCCAGTGAAAGTCCCGTCAAAATCGGTCCAGCCGTTTCAGAGATTAGCCGGAATAAACACAGTCAAAAATTGTAAAAAAAATTTGGTTTGGTATATGTACCGTGTATACATCCAAATGCACTTAGTAAAAACCGTTTTTTTTTTTAATATTACAAACAGACACTCCAATTTTATTTATTTGTATAGATTTTTTTATCAAAAGATTTTGATAAATATAAAAATCAAAAAAATCCCAATAAAACTTTGATTAACACTTAAATCTGGTGGAAATTCCCCCAAGTTGTGCCTGCCCACAAAGAATCCACCGTGTTATAGGATTTACAACCTTATTATTACACTTGAATAAAACTCACCTTCAATATTAAGGCATTCGAGATGGCCAAGGGGTCGTTCAGCTCCTCCAACCTCAACAGTATCAAATATAACGCTTCAATGTCTAGTAACAACTGCTTCGTTCTCTTTACTTCTCTTGGTACCTAGAAGAAGAAGAAACAAGCTGTTACGTACTAGAACAATCAATAATTCACTGTGAATATTTTCTAGCATCGAGTTAATCGTGTGTAAGCAAATGCATTGCAACCCATATTCTACGACGACGCTGCCATCTCGCGATTATTTCATTCAAAATATACGCTGCGCACGCGCCGCGTCGCTACCGTTGTTATATTCCAAGATTTCAAGAAACCAATACATATCTATTCGAATTGCGACTTTATTACAATGAAATACAGTTGAGTTTTGTTTAATAAGATATAAAATAATAATGTTTCCTTGAGGTGTGGGGGGTATAGGTCGTTAATTGAAACACGTATTGTCTGTACGACGACTTTAATTATACTGACTAAATCGACTTACACACTACACCACCGGGGTACAAGAAAAAAAAAAATGTAACCTAAACATTTTTTTTTTTTTAACAGTTATTATAATAAAATTGGTATTATATTAGTATGTACATAGTGACTTAATACTAGAATTCAATTAATGCTAAGCATATTAAACATTATTTTTAAACAACTTAGTTCTATTTTTATGCACAATTTCTATCTTATTGTTTTTCATAATTTTTACATTAGGTTCTAAATCTTCAATTACAGTATATGGGCCAATATATAATTTATCTAATTTTGTTGCAGGTTCATTTTTTAACAATATTAAATCATTTTTCTTATATAATACCTGTTTTTTATTTTTATCATAAGTACATTTTCTTATTTGTTTATTTTGTAACAAATTATTTCTAGCATCTTTGTGTGCAACTTGCAAACGATACCTTAATTCTAAACTATAATTATCTGGATTATACAAAGGTTCAATGTTTTTACTTATTCTACTCGGGATTTCACAAGGTTTCCCAAAAACTAACTCATATGGAGCGTATTTTGTAGAAGAATGTACAGTGTTATTAAAAGTAAAACACCAGAATGGAAGCCAGTGGCTCCAAGTTTCAGAAAATTGGTCACATTGTATTCTCAGATATGCACCTAAATGTTTGTGTGCATTCTCAAGAGATCCTATTGATTCATGGTGGTATGAAGTTGAATTTAATTTTTCAATTCCCAAAAGAGTACAGACTTCTGTCATTGTAGATGACATGAACTCTGTTCCTTTATCTGTAGCTATCTGTTTCGGTATTCCGAACCTTAAAATAAAATTGTTAACAAATGCTTTAGCTACGGTTACAGCTTCCTTATTTTGAAGTGGATACGCCTCTACGAATTTAGTTAATTCGCATTGTAATGTAAGTATATAACTATTATTATCTATATCTTTGTCCAGTGGACCAACTAAATCTAAGAAAACTTTTTCAAAAGCATACGAAGCTGTGGTTGTTATTACCATAGGCTCCTTAGTATTTCTTGAATACTTTGAAAATTGACATTTATCGCATTTACTTACAAATTCTCTAACATCTTTCTCCATTTCTGGCCAGTAATACTTTCTTTTTATGTTATTAATCATTCTGCGCACACCAGCATGACCACTTGTGGGCAGTAAATGATAGTCATTAATAATAAATCTTTTATCATTGTCGTCATTAATTCTTTCATCACCTCGCAAAATACAAATGCGTGGACCGGTCCACATTTCGTCATTTTTAATTTCGTCTACTAAATCTTTAATAAATAACGCGTTATTATTTCCTTTTATTATACATACTTTATCAACGTTTATGTTTTTACAAAACTGACTTAATTTCTTCACAAAAACGGCTCGCGTGTATTGCGCTTTGAAATTAAGGTTAATGTATAACATTTTCTTACTTTGAGAAAATGCAAAACACTCGGTTTCTACATTTATATTATTTTGTTTCTTAAGTTTATTTATCTTCTTTCCTTCTATTAAAACCATCTCTACAGCGTCACTCGGTATCCGTAACAATTCCACAACTTTCGGGTGATCAGTCCGATTGTCCGTGTCATTGCTATTGATATGAGTTTCTGTATTATCTTCCACGTTGCTTATTTTTTTCTTTTGTGCTCTAGTCATTACTGTTAATAATATTGAGTTCATACACTTTAATTCGTCCGAGTTTGTTGGTAACCTAGATAATGCGTCAGCTACGCAATTATCTTTTCCTTTAATATAAGTGATATTAAAATCGTATTGTTCTAATGTTAATCTATGTTTTAGTAATCTACTTGACGGATCTTTCATTCCAAACAAATATATTAACGGTTTATGGTCAGTCATAATTGTAAATTTTTTACCTAAAAGATATGGCCTAAAATACTTTACTCCCCACACGATTGCAACTAATTCTTTTTCAATTGTTTGATAATTTCGTTCGGCTTTGTTTAAAGGTCGACTTGCATAAGCAATCGGTCGCATATCTTTATTGCAAAGTACTGCTCCAACGGCAATACCTGAAGCGTCAGTTTGCAAAATGAACTCATTTTTGTTCGAAAAATCTGGGTACTGTAAAACGGGTGGTGATATCAACTTTTTTTTAAAATTTGAAATGAATTTTCACACTCGTTGGACCAAACAAAAGGTACATTTTTACGACACAAGTTATTTAATGGGATAGTTATCTCAGCAAAATTTTGAATAAACTTTCTATAGTAGTTACAAAATGCAACAAAGCGTTTTACTTCATCTGTATTTTTAGGCTTAGGGTAATTCTCAACTATTTTAATTTTGTTTTTATCAGGCAAGATTCCTTTTGCTGATACTGTATGACCTAAATATAATAATTCTTGTTTTAAAAAATTACATTTATTGGGATTTAATTTTAAATTTACTTTTCTAAGTCTTTCAAAAACATCAGTTAAATTTTTATTGTGACTTTCTAAATTACGTCCAAAAATTACAAGGTCATCAAGGTAGATAAAACATTTCTCATAGTTTAATCCTGACATAGCTATAGTCATAGCTCTTGAAAAAGAACTAGGGCTGGTTTTAAGACCCATTGGCATTCTTTTCATCTGGTACTGTCCCGTATTAGTTGTAAATGCCGTAAGTTTCCTAGACTCTGGATTCAAGGTTACTTGGTAATATGACTGGCTAAGGTCTAAATGACTAAAATAAACTGCACCGGAAAGAGATTCTAAAATATCCGTTATATTAGGCAATGGGAATTTATCGTCTTGAATAATTTCATTTAATTTACGGTAATCAATAACTAATCTCCACTTTTTATTAACATCGTCGGACTTTTTTGGTACAAGTAAAAT
The DNA here is from genome assembly GCA_963693495.1 of Malacosoma neustria. Classification (NCBI taxonomy): domain Eukaryota; kingdom Metazoa; phylum Arthropoda; class Insecta; order Lepidoptera; family Lasiocampidae; genus Malacosoma; species Malacosoma neustria. The sequence goes on along the minus strand of OY856399.1, from coordinate 3,280,605 downwards.
AGGACTTGACCATTCACTTTGAGTTTCTTCTATAATATCGTCTTTTAGCATTTGCTTAATTTGTTTATCTATTTCTGGTTTTTGACTATTTGGTAGTCTATACGGTTTCGTATAAATAGGATTCGTATTTGGTTTTAAATAAATGTTATGTTCGTATATATTGGTAGTAGTAAGTTTATCTCCTGGGAGATAAAATATATCGCTATACTTGGAACAAATAGCTTCTATAGTCGTCCGTTCCGTAGGGTGTAAATGGTCTATATTCAAGGTTGATAACAAAGTACTAGCTCGTTCTGCATTCGACTTACATGCAGTAAATTGACAGATTTGGTATTCATTTAACGAATGTACTTCTGGCTGAAAAGTTGGTATAGTAACTAACTCCTCACCGGTATTCAATATTTTAATCGGTATAACATTGTTAACAGGTTTAACTATTAAGGCTGCTAAATACAAATTTTCATTTAACTGTTTTGGTAAAACAACAATATCATGGTTCAATTTATTATTCTGTAATTGTATATAATGGATTGATTCACTTCTAGCAGGTACAGTCAGACAGCTATAAGAAATAGTTGGTGTCGTATAAAGTGGTATGGTACACTCGTGCACATTACGTAATTTTAATATATTATTTTCTAAGTCAATATGTGAATCATAATTTGATAAAAAGTCTAGCCCAAGTATTCCATCTGATTTACAGGGTAATTTATCAAACAAATAAAATTTATGATTAAAGCAAGTTCCATTTTGATCATATAAAGATAGATAAACAAAACCTTCAGATTGAGTTTTTCCCCCAATACCATTTATTTCGATGTTGTCTCTAAATAGTGGAATTTGTTCCGTTAATACTTTCTTGGTAACTGCTGAAATTGATGCTCCGGTATCTACTAGCCATGAACATTTGTTATTATTTACATTAAAATGAGCATATCTAACATTTTCATTACAAGTCATAATATTAAAATATTTAACCCCGAAAAAACCGATTTTCATTTTCCAATTTTTCTTTTTGTTTTTCCGTATTGTCACATAATTGAACAGGGAACATCTTATGTTGTGAACTTCTACCACGATTTCCTCTACCACGATAAGATCTTGTCGAAGAATAATTATAATTATTTCCCCTGTTATTACTTGTTCCACGGTAATATCCACCACGGGAATTATTATTGAAATGTTGTTGTTTAAAATTATTATATTTATTAACTGTGTCATAATTAGCATATCCAAATGGTTTTAGGGAATTAAAACCATTCTTATAATAATTATTTCGACCTCCTGTGTTATTATATCTGTTATTTGACCTACCTCTCATGTTGAAAATATTGCTGGATGAAGAAGGTTGAGCCAACTCTTCGTCTTCAGCTGCTCGCACCGCATCTTTGAGGTCCAAATAGTTACGTGCTGAAATAATGGTACTTAATCGCCTATTTCTTAACCCATCAGAAAATCTTTTAATTGCAAGTTTTTCATTTATAGGTCTTAGTATTTCACATGCTTTTTCTTTACCGTCAGCTTGTGCGATAGTCAGGCCTACGAATAATTCTGATAATTTATTTCCATATTCACTGATAGACATATTATTTTGACTCAAGTTATTTATTTGAGAAAGAATAGAATTTGCAGATTTTTTTGTAAGCAAATAAGATTTCATGTCTTTTACGAGACTTTCTATATCATTATATTCACCTTTTAATTTTAACTTAGCAGATTTAGTAAGCCTAGTTTTTAATACGAAAGATATTAGTAACTTTATCTGATCTTTATTTTTTAAACAATCACTATACAATTCTACAGTGTCAATAATTTTTTCTGTTGTTTCCTCAGAACCATCCATTATAGGAATTAATGATGTTGCCGTTCTTATCTCAAAGTTTTCCATTTTGCAAAAATTATTATATTTTAAGCTAGATTCAGTACTATAAGTAAGAATTTTTGAGTAAGCTAATTCAATTTTTTCTCCTAATACTTCAAGTATAAGTTCATCTAATTCTAAAGAAATTTTATGCTCGGGAATAATACTTATAATATTTTCATAAGAAGAATATAGCTTTTTAGCCTTTAATATTTTTTCGTCTACAATAATTTTATATTGTTTTCTTTTAGAGCCCAATTTCCTTAAATATATTTGTATGTCAGTTAACTCACATAAAATTTGTTCTACATTTTCTTCCATAGATTTTTTAATGACGTTAAAATATACTCACTAATTATTAACTAAATTTAAAGTTCAATAGAAAATCAGTAACGGCACCTTGTTCTGGAATAAGTAGCGCACAAAAACACAAACATAGCACTCTTAGTTTTATAGCTCACAGAAAAAGAATTAAAAAAATAATAAAAGCACTACACATCCTCAACTCCTTCTCCTTCGCCGTAGATCCTTTTGGACAGCCGCATACGCATTCTTCTGACAAACTCAGCATTAATTCTCTTATCTATCCATTTCTTCTGTCTGTCCAGTACTTTTTTAATAAGTACAACCAAAATGAAAAGTATGATTAATCCCAAGGCCGACAGCAGTAGGATGTTGTTTCTTTGGATATGAGTTTCTATAATAGTATTCTCTCCAATAATCACCTCCTTTATTTCTTGTTTATTGTTTCCGTTGCCCATTGTAATTTTTATAATATATAATTTTTCTGTCTTCAAACGACGTTGTCAGTTCAGTGGTTGGCGTCATTATATCATGTTTTTTAATTTTTATAATTCAAAAGTCTTAACTTCGTGCACTGAGGCACACAGGAATTCGCTGATCTCGCTTATTTATCCGTCGCGCCGTCGCGTCGCCCGGCACCTGGGCGAAACCCGATACCTAGGCGATAGCGCAAGGCAGGGTCGCCATGAGGTGTGGGGGGTATAGGTCGTTAATTGAAACACGTATTGTCTGTACGACGACTTTAATTATACTCACTAAATCGACTTACACACTACACCTAAATATGCGAAACAAGTATGTAAGGATCGTAGCAAGTGGAAAGAAGTGGCCTCTGCCTACCCCTACGGGAAAGAGGTGTGATTATATGTATTCCCTAAATTCACTTTTCTAAATTTATTAGAAGATTTAAAAATTAATTTGCCTAAGAAGTTTCACTTCTGACATGTGTACTTTGTACGCACGCACTTTTTTTTATTGCTGTAAGACAGCAGACAAGCTGACGGCTCACTAAACAGTAGTTATTATCGCTTATGGAAAGAGAAAGAAAGAAAGAAAGCGTACACGCTGCTGTATCACAAGGGTACAGGAACTTGGGTCACTAATGCCGGAACACAACACAAGGTTATTATGGCGGCATACTTAAGACCAAAGGTGGTCGCCATCCAGATGGGCTTGGGGCCCTGCCACGTAGCTAGGGTGGGTTGTTTTGCCGCCTTTGACGACAGGCCGATCCCGGCCGCAGAGGTCAGTATTCTTTCTCCGCCCCTGCGCGGATAAAAAAGTACTAAATAATAAAACAATAATTTATATATTACCTCCGCCGGATTAGTTGTGCTTGCAACGCTGGGAGCCCTCGAAACCCTCGCGGGCGCTGTTTCACTTCCGACCACTTCAACGTCAATTATCTTCCTGGGTGCGGTCACACTGCCACACTAAAACGACAAATAAAAACTTAAAATAGTATTAAAAAAAATTACTTCTGACATTTGCATTTTAGTTGGATCGCTTTCAAGTTTCATTTTACCAGTGAAAAGAAATATAGTGATGAAATGTACAAATCGAGTTCTTAACTGTGTAACTCGCTAATCCGCGTTGTAAGACGACAGAAAAACGGCGGCATACTTAAGACCAAAGATGGTCGCCATCCAGATGGGCTTGGGGCCCTGCCACGTAGCTAGGGTGGGTTGTTTTGCCGCCTTTGACGACAGGCCCACCCCGGCCTTGAGATTTAGTATTCTTTCTCCGCCCCTGCACGGATAAAAACACGGATCTAATTTTTGGGATCTCAATTGTGTGTGGTATGTGGGGTGAGACGTGAGGGGTGTACGGATCCATATCAACGCAGGGACGCTAGCTCCCACGCAGTGACACTGCCCTGTTACTCGCACACGCTCTCCGCTGTCCTTGTGTATAAACTATCAAATTTGTCTTAATTTAATTACACGAAAATGTCTCGGTCTCAACCAACTTTAAAGAGACAGACGAGAAAGATGATATTAGAAGTTTACAATTATTTTTTTTTTAAATATAACTATTTCTGTATATAAAACTGTTAAAAGAATTATAGGAACCGTGGTAAAAAGAGACAACAAATGAAACTAGTAACAGGCTTTAGGACAGCAAACAGGCTGACAGCTCACTTAGGATTTAGCAGTTACCGTCGCCTATTGATGTTTGCAACGCCAGTGGCACCACAAATACGCTGCTGTATCACAAGGGTACAGGAACTTGGATCACTAATGCCAGAACACAACACAAGGTTATTATGGCGGCATACTTAAGACCAAAGGTGATCGCCATCCAGACGGGCTTGGGGCCCTACCACGTAGCTAGGTTGGGTTGTTTTGTCAGTTTTGTTAGTATTCTTTCTCCGCCCCTGCACGGAGATATTTACCTGCAATTTCCCCAAGGAATTCTCGAACTGCTGGGGGACGTAAGTTCTTGGTGTGCCGCCGTCTTCACTCGTAGAGTTGTGTCGATTCGAGTTGTGCCTTTCTCTGTGTGTGTGTGTTTCTTGTTTCACTGCTAAAATAAATAAATATATTAGGACATTTCACACAACGCCATCTATTCCCAAACTAAGTTGCAGAACACTTGTGTTATGGGATAGATAGACAACGGATATACTACATATATACTTTTATTTTGTAAATAAATAATTATTATACATAAACACCCTTTAGTTTTAAATCCCGGTAGCAACCCAAGTTTCCGCTTCTACTTCCAGGGGGGGGTTCCACTTTATTTCCTCCACTTCTCACGGACAGCCAGCGCTTCTTGGCCAGTTTTAGAAATATTTGTGTATTCAGTTCAATTCCTGCTTGGAGTGGTTACTTGTAACATGTTATAATATTTAAAAAAAGAAAAAATATAAAGTATCAGTTGTCTAGTATCCATAACAAAAGCGCAGTGCTGCCTACTTTGGAACCAGATGGTGCTATATTATATATGGCAATCGCATGAAAACACAATGTATCTCACAAGTAATACATATTACTTGTGAGATACATTGTATTTTATATATATATTTTAATTTATATATATTTTAATTTAAAACATAAAAGATTTTTTAATATTGATATGGTCACTATAAGATGTTGGTGCGTTAGCTAATTTTTATGTAATAACTTAAAACAGAAGTTCCCTTAAGTGGGGACTTAATAAAGTAACCCACTTGGTATTACATGGATCTCACAACTTTTTATGGTAGAAAAACTGAGTTGCGAGACTTTTGATTTTTTTTTTTTTACAAGTTTTGTTTTTTATGGCATCTCATTTCTTTTTATAGATATATACAGGTACACTGAAACTGTAAATGTAACTTTGTAATCCAATACATTTATTTGGAATTACAAAGTTATTAATTTTAAAATTAAATATAAAATTATTAAAAAATATTGTAGCTTTTCCTTGATTTGTACACTAAACACTAATTGTATTCTAACTTTGAAGCTTCTATGTCTGCTAGAAGTGTCTTAGAGTTTTGACGATCGGTCAGTGAGTGAGTGACAAAATTGAATTGAATGAATGAAATTTCAAATATACCGTGTTTAAACAATGCCTTTTTGGTTACTGAAAATTCAGGCTTCTAGTTTTATCCACAAAGAAGTTACAGGTCGAAAATGGGCTGAACTGCTTCGAAAAAAGGATATAATTAGTTATTTTATTATAACTTACTGCTGTTGTAGAAGGGATGGTTCTGCTGATTCGCTTTATGAGCTTCTTTGATACCTTCCTTCTCTTTACTGGCTTGTCTTTCTAAGAATACCTAAAAATATATATTAAATTAATAAACTACCCCTCTTGATCAGTTCGCAACCCCCATTCACCGTTAATAAACGACATAGCATCTCTTATATCAAGCACTAAAATATGAACTGAAAAATGCAACAAACATTATCGATAAATAATAAATAAATTATAGATGAATAATATTAAAGATGTCTGCAATTGTGCGCGCATCACGGAAAAACTACTGGATAGATTTCAATTAAATTTTCTAAGATTTATTTCATAGACACAAGGCCCTTATCGAAAAAAAAAACTTACTGCGATATCTTCATTTAATATAGTTATTAAAGTATTAAGAAACATGTGTTTTCTTGCCGCGGAGAAGTGGGGCAAGCGGTGTAGCGCGCCTGCGTACGAAAAATACTCATATTTTTTTTCGATTTTTTTTTATATAGATAGAATATCCGGATGACCGAGCTAAGCTTGGTATTTTTTGGAAATTAACAATTGATTTTCTTAGTCTAACCTCAAAGAAAACACTCATTGACTTCGTGTTACTTAACAACGCCATCTGTTGGAATAGCTTTTGTGTTGTTGTGTCGTTAAAGCAATTTAAAAAAATAGTATTATTATTCACCGATAGATGTCAGGAAGTCACCTTTTTGTTATTTTTCTTCCAATAAAAAAAGCGAATAAAATGACATTTTCTAGAAATGATTCCTAGCTAGATCGATTTATCGCCCCCGAAACCCCCCGTATACTAAATTTCATGAAAATTGTTGGAGCCGATTCCGAGATTCCAATTATATAAGTATATAATATATACAAGAATTGCTCGTTTAAAGATATAGGATAAAGAAATAATAATTTTAACGTGTTAACTTGTTAACTAATCTTTTAACGGTTTTACACACACTGAAAACATACGTCACGGCAGCACGCCATCCCTTGGTGAGAAATGGGTATCAATATAGTGTCATAGGATGTACAGGTGTGAGGGATACGGCATATAAGGCGTTATCGCATGACTGCGTATTACAAATATATCGAGCGAAGTTTTGATAAACGGCCTAAACAGATGCTATCGTAAAGAGATAAATAAATTAACGTGTGAACGAGAGAGAAGATATGCGCGTATCGTGTCGCGCTCCGTGTATACAAAAGAAGGGCAAGGCAAAGCGCAGTGCTGCTACACTTGTAATTGTAACAAATTGAAAATTGTACACATATTTTATACTCACAGTGTAGTAGAAGTCGTGTATATAGGGTGTCCCTGTGTTCAGTTGCAGCATCTGTATGTTGATCAGCCACTGCTTCTCCCTCTGCGACATCAATCCAGCATATTCATCGGTGTCACTGCTCTGACTGCTGTCATCACCATTCATCGATGGCATGCTACAAATTTTAATTATTTCTTTATTTATCAACATAGGGAATGTGCTACTTGACCTATTTTTGTCAATGTTCACCCCCCCCCTCTCCTCTCACTTTGGTGACCTTCTTCCTGCCTTATCCCACATTATATGGGGTCGGCACAATATGTTCTCTCTAGCCATCTCAACATTCACAACTTTGATCACCATATCTTCTACACAATCCATCCATCTTTTTTTGGTGTACCTCTACATCCACCACATATATGAGAAGACCCCCCCCCCCCTCTAGTTTTCACGTAGTTATTCATAAATACGTTTTTTAATAATCCTTTTGCAAACAGAAAGTAAAAAATAACCTATAGTTACAAGTAAAAACTAAACGCAAAACTCGCCATATTTAAATATAAATTGAAAAAGCGCGAGATTTCCTTTACAAGATATTCTCTACGTGAATAAAACCTAAACCCCCAAGCCCCGTGACTAAGCATACTATTTTGAAGACATACACACCTGAACGGGTCACGTAAATGTGGTATGTTTCCATAAGTCCCGGTTTCAACGGGTTCGGGTCCCAAAACATTATGAGGAAACCTGGATAACCCGCTTATCTGCCTTGGACAAGTGCGGTGGGTATATGGTCCGTTCACTTTATCGACTGGTCGTTTTTGACTCCGACCCTTTCCAAGTACCGGCTTTGTCACGCACGCATTTACTCCCAGTACCGGTCATTATGTTGTCCTTTTTCCTTTTGTTTCAAAGGAATGTAATTTTATTGATATTTATATTTCATTTTGCGTTTATTTTATATAAAAGGGCCTTATAAACTAACATTCATAACATAAATTCAAGGTAAATATTTAACTGTCGTTAGCTAAAAGCCTATTAATAGGCTAGCGGTTGATAAAGTATCAATATGAAATAATTACACAGCGAAGTTTGGTTTTCATATGTGGCGTGTAATTACAAAACTGGCTAAAACATTTTTTTACAAAACACCTACACATCGTTAGAAAACACTATAAACTATAGATATAGCTATCAACACTTTATTGCACAAATACCTCTATTCTACATATTCTAATTTTACATTCAACCTTTTTTGTTTCAATTCCCACTAAATCAGCGTGTTCGCGATGCCACCGGCGGCGTTGCAAACACCCATAAGCAATGGTAACTGCTAAATTCTAAGCGGACTGTCAGCCAGTCTGTTGTCCTATGTCAATAATTTTTTTTTTATATATGTTCATTTAAAATGTTTTGCATGACGTCTGCTTAGTATGACGTGTTCGTCATTTCCCTTTGATGTCATTATAAATGGATTCCACTGTATTTCCTACAAGGATATAATGTTCTATTGATAACAACTCACCCGTTATTACTAAAAGTTCCGTTAGGCCTTTGATTGAACATGGGATTGGTCGTGAACTGGCTGTTCGTGAAGATATTCCTGTTCAACATGGGATGGTGACTCGCATTGTGAAAACTATTGTTGAACTGTTGTAGCATAGGGTGCGTGTTTTGGATCAGCTGAACTAGATTTTGAGATGTTAAGTTCTGGAAATAAAAACACCTGTATAATAAATTGATAAATATGCTGGGACGATTCACACAACGCCATCTAGTACCAAAGTTGCTTAGCACTTGTGTTATGGGTACTAGATAACTAATATACTACATATATACTTTTCTTTTGAAAATAAATACATAAACACCCACACGCAAGGCGGGAATCGAACCCGTGACCTCCACAAGTGTACGTAAGCTTACGCCACAGAGGTCATCAAATAACACTATCACGCAGTGCACTTGTCTTATGGGTACTAGATAACTGATTTTTTTTATTGCTGAGGAACTTGCTTGCGACACTAGGGGCACCGCGAACACGCTGCTATCCCATAGGGTTACAGGAACCTGAGTCAATATTTTTTTGAAGTGATAACTTCTTATGGGAGGGTAAACCGCTTCGTTACGTAACGCGTTACAGCGCCAGTCTCTCTGGCTTCCCTTTCTCTCACGCATATGGCAGCGGTAGGCACGCTCCTCCTCTCTCACTCTAACCCACAGGGTTAGATCTGTTCGAATTGCGACTTTATTACAATGAAATACAATACATTTGAGTTTTTTTCTTTGTAAAGAATCCACATTAAAAAATAAGATAATTTAATATAATTTAGAAACACTTTTAGTTTTAGTTATTTTTTAATTATTTTTGGTTTTATTAATAAATAACCTTTCCTTACATTATCATATTAATATACATAAAATTTAAGTAATAACCTAAGCTTTTCTGAAGTTAAACAATTTCAATATTAAATAGTTGTTTAGTTTAACTTATCACTTCTGTCGGGCACCCGGAGACACACGTTTTTTTTTTTTATTTTTTGGAGGTCGAAATTCTTTTCGCGTAGGATATATACATACTAGCTGATCACGCCCGCTCCGCTGGGCGAATAACATGAAACATGAAAGACTCGATGGAGTCCAAAAAATAAATAACCTACAACCATGGTAACAGTCCCATCCCGCTATATTCAGTAGTTTTGTTGTAATGGTACGTCAAAGGAACCCCATTTTTCTTAAACGTAGTTTTTTTTTAAATTAATACATTTCATACATAAGAGACCAGACACTGGATGGGACACGATCCCGTAACAACCGCAAGCGACTTACGACAAATGACAAAATGCACACCTGAGAGTTGTTATAGATCCTGCTTTTCTGAGGTTGAACCTTCGATTCCACTTTCTGGGTTACATTCTTATTCTGAGGTGATTGATTCACTTGATTGATCTTCTTCATTGGCTGATTTATGGCTTGGTTGATTGGCTGATTCACTGCTTGATTGATTGGCTGATTTATTGATTGGATGATTGGTTGGCTTATTGGCTGATTTATAGATTGATTGATTGGTTGACTTATTTGTTGGTTGATTGGCTGATTTATTGGTTGGTTCATTGGCTGCGGTTGAGACTTCATCATCATTTGTTGATTCATAAAATTCTGTTGATTCATTTGTTCTGGTTTTTGCATTGATGGCCCCTAGAAAAATTTAAAAAAAATATATGGAAATACTTTTATTATTAATAGTTCAATCATAACTATTAAAAAAAATTAAAATACAAGCTTATATATTTAGTCAAACTAAAAAGTATAAAATAATTCTTAACATAGGGTAATTGTAATTTTTGTACACTATAGTTTATTTTTAACTTTTTAGTTTGATTAAACTAAATTTTTCAAACTACCTAGTCAGGTCATAAATTCTGTCACATGTTTAATGTAAAATAATTGTAACAAGTTTATTAATTATGTAACCATTCATATACCAAAATGAACTTAACAAAACATAGATTCTTATGACATTAAAGTTTATTCAAAATGCCCTCCGTGATTTTGAATACAAGCCTTCAATCTGCGCGGCCAGTCGTCTATCGCAGCACGAACGAGGTCCATGTCAATATCGGCGGCTGCCTTAATCAAGGATGTCTTGAGTGACTCCAAATTGGGATGAGGCTTTGAGCACGCCTTTTCCTCCAAGTGTTGCCATATCTTGTAATCTAACGGATTCAAATCTGGACTGGAGGAGGGCCAGTCTTCGTGCCGGATGAAGTCGATTTCACGCGCCGCCAGCCAGTCTTGTGTGCTCTTCGATCTATGAGCTGGCGCCGAATCTTGTTGGAATACCCAGTGCCTGTTATTGAACATGGTATGAGAAACAGGTTCCACAAGGTTCGTCAGGACTGTATTTTGATACACAACAGCATTCGTTTTTACACCTTTCTCACAAAAATGTACCTCTGTTAAGCCCCAATAAGAAACTCCCAACCATACCATGAGCGAGGATGGAAAATGACCTCGTTGGACACGCGGAATACGGTTGCTCGCTTCTTCACTACTGTGTGCGTACACCTTATCATTTTGTTTGTTGTAGCTCTCTTCTACGGTAAACATTTTTTCATCCGAAAAAAGAATTTCCCGATATTTTTTTCCCGCGTACCGCTTCAACAAAGCGCGGCATCTCTTCAGTCTCAGGTCCATTAGACGAGCATTCAAACGATGTCCTGATTTTCTTCGATATGCCCGAAGCCCTAAGTCTTCATTTAACACCCTTTTCACCGTGGTTCTGCTTAACCCCATCTGAAGGGCCAACAGTTTCTGCTTACGTTTGGGATTCCTTTGAATTCGTGCCTTCACAGCTTTTATCACTGCTGGAGTCCTAACAGACCGAGGGCGACCACTTCTTGACCTGTCATCTACACTAGAGTCTTCATTGTATCGTTTGATGGTACGATAAACAAATCTTTTGGTAATATTCAAATTTTTCAGTATGTTAAAAATTTGAATTGGCGCGTAACCGCAAAGATGCAACGCAATAACTGCAACACGGTCTTCTTTAAGCGTCCACTCCATATTTAAAAATGAGTAAAATTCTAAAAGTTATACATTTTTATTTTCATGAACAATTCGAAATTCGAATTCAATAAACTTTTTTGTGGCCAGCATTCTAAAAGAAAAGTTTTTACTGTGTGACAATACTTATGACCTGACTAGGTATAATTTATATATAGTCAATTCCCAATTGGTAAATGTTTTTATTAATTTATCGGTATCTTCCGGCAGAAGGAAAAGAAAGGGTTAATCCGGATGACCCCAATAAGGACTACGGGACAAAATGATTAGAGTATTTTCAGCATATCTTGAACAAGTGTGCAAAATTTTGAATTTTCTTGATTGTTCAAAGTGAGTAAAAATCGTGTACATAGATACATACAGGACAAGATAATAAAAAGCGTGGTAAAAATATATTGAATCTTGTACAAAATCATAAATAGGAATGAGTATCAACGGATGTGGATTACGATAAATTTCCTAGGGAGTAGGAAAAGGCTAACAAATGGATTACTCTTCTCACTTCTAGCCTGAAAGTAGCCTAAAAATGGTTGATTTATACACTTCTTTTAGCAATGTTGTTAGGAACAAACATAAATGTAAATAATAAAATAAATAAAGTTCAATGTAAAACATGTATATACTTACACGAAAATTTGGATTAAACTGGGCTATGTTTGGACTAAAATTTTGCCTGGGCATATTTACTCCAGGAGGTGGCCCTAACATTCTAGGTTGACCCATCATATGTTGAAATTGATTCATCTGACCAAACTGATTGCCATTTGGCATCATTTGATTAAGGTTCTGACCCATTTGATTAAGATTCTGACCCATTTGATTAAGATTCTGACCCATTTGGTTCACGTTCTGTCCGATTTGGTTCAAATTCTGACCCATTTGCGGCATTTGATTGATCTGATTCTGTCCGAGCTGGTTCATATTTTGATTTATTGCAGGATTTTGTAATTGATTTATATTCTGACTTAATTGGTTAACATTTTGGTTAATTTGATTTATATTCTGTCCCATTGGATTTATATTCATATTTTGCTGATTTAATTGATTCTGCATCATTTGATTTGGTTGTCCCATATGTAAATTTTGAATATTCTGCGACATATTCATCACACCTTGACCCATTTGATTAGATTGAAACTGTCCCATTAGATTTGCGTTCTGCATGAATTGATTTTGTCCTAATTGATTCACGTTCTGACCCAATTGGTTCATGTTTTGTCCCATTTGATTTTGCATAAGGTTCGGTTGATTCATTTGTGTATTTTGTCCCATAATATTGTTCATAGATTGATTCATATTATGCGCCATAGGTGGTTGCGGCGCAAATGGTAAGGGCACGGGCGCTTGTAAGCCCGGTGGTCTCTGTAAGATAACGGGTTGAAATCTTGGCTAAAAAAAAAGAAATTTCTTTGAACTTTTAGAAAGAAAGAAAGAAAATGTTTATTTAAAACATAATTATAAACAAATGTAAAAATATAAATTAGAATATCCTAAACAATTCAATTACTTTAATGGATACTTATTTACTAAAGAGGAAACTATTACAACACAGATTATTTAACTAATTGTCCTGATTTTAGCTATTTATTAATTTCACAAAGATGATCATACAGAATAGGTATAGGAATAAATAACTGACCTGGAAGAAGTTCTGCGAGAAGTTTTGCTGCTGCTGTTGTGGCGGTTGTTGTACCATTTGCTTCTGCCGAAGCTGGCGCTCCAACTCCTCGACGGTGCGCACATTTTTGAGTTTTTGCACCGGCTATTACGGATAATGAGTTTATTAGAACTTACTCAAACAACATAACAAGAATGAACCCCAATTACAATTGGTGTCTAGTTAAAGCCAGTAAAGTAGTAAGTAATTAATAAATTAAGTAATATGCCAATTTCAAAAGTTTCAAAAGATATATTTATGCCATTTACATTGATAGTAACAAACCGTTTCTTCTTTGAATAAAAATAATGATTGACGAGTCCCCTCGACCTAGTGGGACAGAGGGGTTTGTGGGACTCTGGGAAAGATGGTCGACATGCCACTAAAAAACCCCACTGTACCATCGCCTACTGACCGGACAGACGGATAAACTGGCCAGCCAATCTCGTGACCCATCGCCGTTGAATGTGCTTTCAATGATTTATGCAACTAGCAAATTATACTATCTGGACATGCAGCATACAGTAACATGCTTTGTTTGCAACTCGTGCAAAATGGAATTCTCAGAGCAATGGCCAACGCTCCCTGGTACACAAAGAATGATGAAATTCATCAGCACCTCAAAAAGCCAACAGTTGCAGCTGAAATTGAATGGTGCAGAAAGAAAAACAAAGACCGCCTATTGATGCACCCAAATCCTCTTGTACCTGATTTGCTAGACGCAACAAGTGTGGTCCAAATACTTAAAAGGGATCACATACCATGACATGTTTCTGAGTGGGAGGTGCAGAGTACTGCACCTAATTGGTTCAACCAATAGGTTGTACCACCATAATGCCTCATAGAAATTTTATAAGGCCTTTTTTTTTAAAAACCTCGTTTTTAAAAAAGAAAAAATATCGTGAATAAACTGCATACAACAATGGTAATGGATAGTCTATTCCCTCTTTAGGAAGGGTGTTATTGTTGTAATATACTCACAGTGGGCGTGGAGGGAAACGAAGGCAGATCATGAACCCACGCGGCTGCACCAAGGACGTCAGTCTCGTCCAGCACTAGCTGGGACAGTGACGCCTCTGTAAGAAAAAAAAAATTACTAGAAACTCGTTTAAGGTTGCTGTAATATAAATGGGCTAATCTTAAATTTAGTCCCAAAGTAAGATGTAGAGTGCAAACAACTGATTACTAATTTTTTTTTCTTTGCTGAGGAACAGCAGTCAGGCTTACGACCCACTGAATATTATCCGTGCAGGGGCAAAGAAAGAATACTGACCTCTGCAGCCAGGATCGGCCTGTCGTAAATTGCGACAAAACAACCCACCCTACAGCTAGCTACATGGTAGGGCCTCAAGCATCTGGATGGCAACCACCTTTGGTCTTAAGAATGCCGCCATAATAACATTGTGTTTGTTCCGGCATTGGTGACTCAAGTTCCTGTACCCTTATGGGACAGCAGCGTGATAGCAATGCCACTAACGTTACAAACACCCATAGATAACTGCTAAATTATAAGTGAACCTTTAGCCTGACTATATAGCTATCCTATAAAAAAAAAGCAGTTACCATCGTATATGGATGTTTGCGACCCTAAAATACCGGTTAAATTGAAGGGACAGGTCTATAAGACCATCATTAGGCCTGTCCTTTTATAGGGATGTGAAGTGTGGCCGGTGCTAGAGCGACATAAGCAGGCACTGCGAGTCACAGAGATGAATTTGCTGCAGTGGATGTGTGGAGTATGTATAGTTCATGTCCATGACATTGCAGATAAATTGCAGGAGTATCGCCTTCGCTGGTATGGCCACGTTTTACGACAACCGGCTACTTACGTGGAGAACAGGGTAACTCAAAAAGCGCTGGCTTGACGTCGTAAGGGTTGATATGCGTACCAATGGGCTGACCACCAGAGTTGCCGAAAGTCATGCGAATTAGAGAAGAAAAAGTCGAAAAGCGGACCATGGACGCCGAAGCTAGTTTGGGCTGCTACCGGGATTCAAAAAAGAAATATTCATATATGCCAATAATTGACCAGGTTTCAGTTTCCTTATGAAGCAATGTGTTAGCAATGCCCGATAGCCGACGGTAACTGCTTACTATTAAGTGGGCCATCAGCCAGTCTGCTATCCCCCCTTACTTACCAAGTCTGGATTGTTGTGAATCATCGATGGTGTTCTGCCGTCTGCTGCTCTCCAACTGCTCGGCAAGCTGATCATGCTCTACTTCCCAGTCAAACTCCTCCACTGTACAATTTAAAAATATATATACATATATATAACATATATACTCCATGGTGTCGTGTGGCACGCGCACATTTGTATTTAGTTTAGTATTTAAGTTATTTTAGTTCACAAGATTTATATAACATGCATAGTATATTAAATGGGATAAGATATAATATCAAATAGACTTTTATTCACACCACCAAAAATCCCATATGTATGTATATATTAAAATTAGTTATGTTGCTGAGGAGTTAAAAAAAATACTCCACAAAATATTGAAATAAGACTTAAATTTAACTAGATGGCAAGTAGGGTATTTTGAAGCCTATCTATTGGATTACTTCCTATTATGTTCTACAAAAATATGGCTAATTTGATATGAGTGATGAGTGTTATGAGTAAAATAATTCCCATGCATAGCAAAAACAAAGTTTTTCCTTGCTCCTGTTAAGTTTATCAAAATGGAGTTACACATTCTGATAAATCAGCCGACGATATATAGATTGTGTCACAAATAGTGAAGTGTGTATAAACTTACAGTCTTGTCCGAAAGTCTCATCATTGAGTGCATCATATTCGTCTTCCGAGGGCTCTCCGACTCCTTCATCGTCATTTAAGTTCTGCAAAAACAAGTCATTTATCAACAACAAATCCATCTCTAGCAGATCCTGACAGTAGACTTGGATCGCTTATTAGTGAATGATATAATAGATGTAGTAATCAAAAAACATTATCTCCATAAAAGGACATGAATACTGATCTCTGTGACAGACAAACTAGACAGAGTACACCAACAGATATGTAGTTAAAAGCAACAAACTAACCCTAAATATGCCTTTACCTCTGGTCGTGTTCTGTCATAAGTGACAAAAGTTATGATTCCTTTTGGGGATAGCAGTGCACCTGATGTCACAAACATCCATAGGTGACTGATAACAGCTTACTATTAAGTCAGCCTACATTCTGTCTACTGTTTCTTTTTCTATCTCTTAACAAATTAAGCTGGAAAATAATTGAGGCAATCCATACAGTTTTAGATCATGGCTCCAATGCTTTTGGCATTCATTTTGCCAATGTCACATATAAAGTTTCAGATGATAACAAAAATTGGCATCCTAAACATGAAAGTATAATCTATTTTTAAAGTGTCCTCTAATATATCATGATAGTTGACAAACACCTCAGTTCTTTTTCCTGCCCTCATCCTACAAATTATGGAGTTGCCACGTGTGCTCCTTTTCCACCATATCATCTAGGTCTACACTTCCTTTATATCCATCCGCTCTCATTTCTAGGATTATTCTTGTTATATGGCATTCTCACCTTCACCTTAATCGCTATATCACTTTGACTTATTTTTTATCTGTGCAGGGGCGGAGAAAGAATACTGACCTCTTCAGCCGGGGTCAACCTGTCATAAAAGGCGACAAAACAACTCACTGTAACTACATGGTAGGACCCTGGGCCCATCTGGATGGCAACCACCTTTGATCTTAAGTATGCCCCCATAATAACCGTATGTTGTTTTCTGGTATTTAGTGACCCAAGTTCCTGAACCCTTTTATGGGACAGTAGCTTATTTGCAATGCCAGTGGCATTGCAAACACCCATAAGCAACGATAACTGCTAAGTTCTAAGTTGGCCGTCAGGCTGTCTGCTGTCCTACAGCAATAAAAAAAACTTAAATTACTTAAATATTATTTCAAGCTATAAATTTAACATATTATAAAAATTATTTAGTTGCACAACAAAACATGATTTTAAAAGTATTTTGTAGATATTCTAGACACAATACGTGTGTAACTGACCTTACACAATTATCTTAAGTCTTGACATATAGAAAGTTCAGAGCTGCCGCCTTTTCGACGCAATAATGAGTCACAAAAAAATTATTCGCCAATATTTTCTTGACATCGAACTATTACATTCCCTACTCTTAAGACAGAACTCGGTTCGTAAATAGAAAAACTGGTATGGAAACATGAGTAATAATGTACTATTCTCGAATGTTTTTAAACAGTGACTATACTATATATAAAATAACTACACAACATATTTTGATGTATATTTTGATGACCGTAAGTAGTTTTAAGTTGATAATAACTTACTTTAGTTATGAAAGATCACATATTCAAGCACTGAGTAAGCAAATTCAATTATAAAAAGAATACAAATACATGAATGTATAAACTTGAGCACAAAGTAGCATGCTGGCAACGAATGTCGTGGAAGTTTCTAGGCTATTATATACGGATGTGTATGGTTTTGAATGGATATTAATAAATATACTGACCGATAGCGAAGTATCGAACCCGAAGAAAGAGTCTGCCATGAGAAATTTTCATAAATCATGCACGCTAATAACATGACTTGACACACACAAGTTTGTCGTAATGGCGACAGAGGACAGACAACTAGTGATGTACCACCGAAAGTAAAAGTAGTACCCGTACCCTTATGGTGATTTCCTTATTTAATTAATGTTGGGTGATTCACCATTCTAATTAATTGTAATTAAAATGATTATAATTTATATGGAAGTCATAAATAATATTTGAGTAACATAATGTAGCATTTTATAACATATAATAGCACAATTAATGCAATGAATTTAGGTGACGAGCCACAAAGAACTGATAGGAGTATAAGAGTGCTACGTCTTGTGGACATGGACTCGGACACACTAAAATAGATGAAATCAAAAATGTGTACATTAAAGTTAATTATAAAATATTTCTTGTGATAGAGGAACTACAAAGAAACCGACTAATGTGGCTACGCCACGAATTATATTAACAGTACAAATAAGCTTCCACCGTTTTTTGTCAAAAAAATAATATTTATTTAAGAAAGAACGGTAATTTAAATTTAATCGAAGTATTGTCCATGACTAGCAACTACCCTTTCATATTTTTCTGGCAGCGTTCGGATTCCACATCTGAAGAACTTCTTATCTTTTGAGGCTATCTATGAATCAACCTAATTTTTGGTATAGATCTTCATTTAATGTGAACCGCTACTCCGACAGAGCATGTGCCATTGACCGAAACAGATGATAGTCAGACAGCGCAGTGTCTGGTGAATACTGTGGGTGGGGTAGTACTTCCCAATCAAGTGTTTTCAAATAGTTTTTCACCGGAGCCGCTACATGCGAATGAGCATTATCATGTAGAAGAATAATTTTGTCGTGTCTGGAGTAGTATTGAGGGCGTTTTTCCTTCAGAACTCGGCTCAATCTCATTAATTGTGTTCGGTAGAGAGTTCCAATGATTGTTTTGCTTGGATTAAGCAACTCGTAATACATCACACCCGGTTGATCCCACCAAATACACATTATGAGTTTTTTCCATAAACATTCGGTTCTGTGGTGGATGTTGATGCGTGGCCAAGTAGTCCCCATGATTTTCTTCTTTTTTGATTATCACAATGTATTTGTATCACAATGTATCTCAATTGTAATCACAATCCTCTATACATCCACGTGATCACCAGTGACGATTCAATGTGAAAAACCTTTTTTTGTGCCTAGCTAGCAGCATTTCACTCACGCATAATCGGCGTTCAACATCTCTTGATTTTTATTTATATGGAAAACAATTACCTATCCTATTATGAATCATTCCTAACGATTTTAAAAGACGTGAGACTGCTTGCTGAGTGACTTCTAAACTAAGTGCAAGTTTGTTTTATGTTTGAGACTAATCTTCCTCCAATAATTCTTCAATTCTGATCCTCGTAAATTTTTGGCCTTCCACTGCGATATTTAATTTCTACGTCAAAATCAAAGTTTTTAAAGATTTGAAATCATTCACATGTTCTCTCACTCAAGACAGCTTCCTCATATGCTTCTATAAGCAATTGGTAGGCATCAGCTGCAGATTTTTGAAATTAAATAAGTAAATTAAAAATTCCCGCAATTGACGCTTATTTGGCTCAAATTTAGACAATTTAGACATTTATGGATAAAAAAATATATGATGTTAATACGAAGTTATTAATATGATAAGATTATATTGTTCTTGAATTAACAACCTTATTTTTGAGTCGGTTATCATCTGCGAATTTTAACATAAGCCTCATCTCATGCCATCTCTCTTGTTAAAACCTGCGTGTTTTGTATATTTATATAATCAAAGCACTGGCATGTTTTAAAAGTATACTTTAAAAAATATTCTAGTGACTTTTACACCGTAACTTGTTTTCTCATTCTACTTCTGTCATGTCTTGTTAAAATAAACTCTTGTTAATCGGCATCTTACAAATTTATTTATTTTAAAGAATTGCTTCACAGCAATTCTTTTCGGGACTCTGTCACAACAGGTTATGGGCCCAGCCTTAGCAAGATGAGTGAATCTCCATCGTCTACACCACACTGTTTTCAGACTGCCTCAAGCATGTCTCCACTAGTGGTCAGTAGCAGCACACCTAGTTTCACAAAGCTTCAAGGTAGCAGCAACTACGCAACGTGGAGTTTCGCAATGCAAATGTATTTAATAGATGCAGAGCTTTGGGACTGCGTAATTTCGACCGCTGATGAAGAGTCTGATGAATTTCAATGCAAGGACGCAAAAGCAAGGTCAAAAATCTGTTTAAACCTAAGTGAGCACCTTTATCCCGTAGTCATGGCAGCAAAAACATCAAAAGAAACTTGGAACCGACTCCGGGAGTGCTATGCTGACAGTGGATTAACACGGCGCTTAAAACTCATGAAGAAATTGCTCAATATCCAACTTGAAGCCTACGTAAATGACATACGTCACATTCAGCAGCAGCTGATCGCAATTCATGCCGGCCTCGATGATGAACTTGTTGGTTTGATTATGCTAGCAGGACTTCCTGACACCTACAGCCCGATGGTGATGGCTATAGAGCACTCCGGCACTAAAGTGACTATGGACGCAATCGCATCAATCTTGCTTAAAGAAGAATGTCGAGATGCAACAGCCACGTCTAGTTCTTTATTATCTAGTGTATCCGTGTCTAATAATAATGTAGTTAAATGCAATTATTGCAGAAAGATAGGCCATCAAATGTACCAGTGTAGAAAGCGTCTCAACCGAAAAAAGTCACCAGCATCATTATCAGCACCATCAGCGACAACTTCATCATCGTTACCATCTCATTCATGTAATAATATATCTGATATTACACTTTTATCTGGCTTTAATCATAATCTTCCTACAGGCATCCCTATCCCTTCACCTTGTACCTCAACCGAATGGTACATTGACTCTGGTGCTACAATACATATGAGTAACAAGAGATTGGTTCCTGGACATGAAGCAAGAGTCTAAACCAGTCACTATGGCCAATGGTCAGAAAATTCAGAGTGAAGGAAAAGGTACAATTTCTGTAAATGTTTCTGATAGGATTAAGCAAATTACTGATGTATTATACGTTCCAAATTTAGCAACAAATTTGCTCTCAGTACACTGCTTGATTCAAAAAGGATTCATAGTAGTGTTTTCCGAGAAAGGTGCCTCGATTATTTTGAAGGATAGCTGTAAAATAACTGGCACTGTTGTTGCAACAGCATCAAATTTTAATAGTCTATACAAATTAGATACGGTAGATTATAAAGCCAATCTGATACAACCAACAGCGTCAAATTTTAATGGTCTATACAAATTAGACACGGTAGATTATAAAGCCAATCTGATACAACCAACAGCGTCTGCTTTACTATGGCATAGACGTCTTGGCCACCTACACCCTAAAGCCCTGAATATTTTAAAAAATAATGCCATTGGTATAGACTATACAAGTTCTTCATTCAGAGAATTGAGTGAAACCTGCTTGCCGTGCCTACAAGGTAAATTGTCAAAGCGACCATTCAAAAAATCACAAAGTAGGTCTAATGCCAAATTGGAACTGGTGCATACAGACCTCTGCGGGCCGATGAGTACTCCTTCGTGGGGTGAAGCGCTTTACCTACTAACTTTTACAGACGATTTTACTCGTAAGACTTTTGGCTACCTGCTAAAATCGAAAAATGAAGTCTTCTGTAAATTTGTTGAATTTAAAAGCTTTGTGGAGAATCAAACGGGTCTAAAAATTAAAACTTTGCGCTCGGACAATGGCAAAGAGTTCTTGAATCATAATATGACTTATTTCCTAAAAAAGAATGGAATCGTTCATCAAACGACAGTGCCTTATACTCCGGAGCAAAACGGAGTATCAGAACGTGTTAACAGAACTGTTGTCGAAAAAGCAAGATCAATGCTCCAAGATTCTGGTTTACCACGTGCATATTGGGGAGAAGCGGTTTCCACAGCGATATATCTCAAGAATCTCTCTCCAACCCAAGCGTTAAACAATAAAATCCCGGAAGAAATGTGGACTGGAAAGAAGGTGGATTTAAGTCACTTGCGAGTTTTCGGCTGTGAAGCGCATGTTTTGGTCCCAAAAGAGAAGCGCAAGAAACTCGACTCCAAGACTCAAGCCTGTATCTTTGTTGGCTACTCAGCAGATACAAAAGGGTATCGTCTTATTAATCCTCAGAATCCAAGGAACGTTGTAATTGCCAGAGACGTTGTCTTTGTCGAAAACAAACAGCCATCTGGCGAATATGGTAAAGAAGAACCAATGAATACTTCAATCCCACAATCTGAATTATTTCAAATTCCTTCACCAGTTACCCAAAATCTTCCGTCTACATCGAACATGCAACTTACTGAAGAACACACAGAATCTTCTACTGAAGGAGATGCAGATCCTCCTTACCAAGTACCACTTGCTTCTCATTCAGAATCCAAAATATTGGTTGACAGTCCTGAAGATCTTACTGCACGAAGATACCCTCTTCGAAACCGCCAAGCTCCAGTTAGATATTCGGACTCAGAATATGCAAACCTAATTAGCGCTGATTGTGAACCACAGACCTACAAACAAGCTCTGGAAGATTGTTATAGTCAAAACTGGCTGAATGCTATGCAGTGTGAGTATGATTCGCTGCAAAAGCATGGAACGTGGATCCTTGTAGATAGACCTCCAAATAGAAAAGTGATTAAATGTAAATGGGTTTACAAAGTCAAAAGGGATACGAATGGGGATATAGTTAAATATAAGGCAAGGCTTGTTGCTAAGGGATTCACACAAATCTATGGTGTGGATTATGGTGAAACTTTTGCTCCGGTTGCTAGACTATCGTCAATCCGGCTTTTAGTAGCTTATGCAGCGAAACTTAATTTAGATATTGACCACTTAGACGTTGAGACAGCATTCTTGAACGGCGATTTAGAGGAAGAAATATTCATGGAGCAGCCCGAAGGCTTTGCCGATAGCAAATTCAAAGTGTGTCTTCTTAAGAAATCTCTCTACGGTCTTAAGCAAGCTCCGCGACAATGGAATAAAAAACTTTGTGAGACTATGGACAAACTTTTATTTAAACGTTCTGAGAAAGAACACTGCATATACTACAAGCACAAAGATACTAAGTTACTTATAGTAGCTGTATTTGTAGATGATTTCTTTATATTCAGCAATGATCGGGACATGAAGGAAGAATTCAAAGTCGAATTAAGAAAATCATTTACAATCAAAGATTTAGATCCCTTAAAAGACTGCCTGGGCATGAGAGTGACAAGAAAAGGTAATTCTCTGTCGCTTGACCAAACAAGGTATATTGAGAAATTGATCGAAAAATTTGGGATGAGTGATGCTATCCCAATATCCACTCCTATGGAGCCGGGTACAAAACTTGTCTGGCCAAACCCGATTGATGAAAAGCCGGAATTACCATACCAGCAGCTCATTGGGTCTTTAATGTACCTTGCGATTGGTACCAGACCTGATATAGCTCACTCAGTATCTGTTTTGAGCCAATTCAACGTACATTACGGGGAGGTACACTGGAGAGCTGCCAAACGTGTGCTTCGTTATCTGAAAGCCACAAAAGACAAAAAGCTCACATATAATGGCACTGGTGATGGTATTGGATACGCTGATGCCGATTACGCAAGTAATCTGATAGATCGACGATCCTATACAGGGTATGTGTTTCAGATGAGTGGTTCATCAATATCGTGGGAGTCACGCAAACAGAGAACTGTAGCTCAATCTACAACAGAAGCGGAGTACATGGCTCTTGGTGACGCCTGCAAGGAAGCTCTTTACATTCGATCACTGATTAAAGACTTATTCAAATCATCGTCACCTTTAACAATAATGTGCGATAATCAAAGTGCCATCTCACTCACTAAAAACAACACACATCACTCTCGCACCAAGCACATTGATATTCGACATCATTTCATTCGTGAGTGCATCTCCACCAATCAAGTCGACATTAAATTCATTCCATCTACTCTTCAAACAGCAGACATTCTCACTAAGCCATTGCCTAAATTGAGACACTATGAATGCCTGGCCTCTTTAGGGATAATATGATGTTACCTTTTTTTAAAATGAATTTATTGTTTCTGTAAAATATTTTACTTTATATCCTAGAGATAGGAAGAGTGATAGTGTTAACTTTTAATTGTTTATATACTTGTGAATGTTAGTGCTTTAATTACGGGGAGGTGTTAAAACCTGCGTGTTTTGTATATTTATATAATCAAAGCACTGGCATGTTTTAAAAGTATACTTTAAAAAATATTCTAGTGACTTTTACACCGTAACTTGTTTTCTCATTCTACTTCTGTCATGTCTTGTTAAAATAAACTCTTGTTAATCGGCATCTTACAAATTTATTTATTTTAAAGAATTGCTTCACAGCAATTCTTTTCGGGACTCTGTCACAACATCTCTCAAAACGGCGGAAACTTATTTGTAATCCTAATAAAATAATATATAATTTGCTGGATATGTAAAAAAAAAACTAAGAAATTTAAGTGGATTGATTTATATGGATGAATTGAAGAAAATATAGCTAAATAGATGATAAGCTGACTAAGAAAAATTGTTATGTAAAGTTAACGGCTAACAAAAGAGAAATAAAACTTATAGTTAGATTTTACTAAAATGTTTAAAATAAATATTAATTTATTTTTGGTTATTATTTTAAAACTCACTCAATATAAAACTCAATTAAGTACAAAAGTTACTGCTAAGTACAAAAAACACTAGACCATTGAACATCACTAGCTGCGACCGATGGCGGCCACGACATTATGTGAGTATGAAGGCTGACATATGACACTGACAGTTTATTTTTAAATAGATTGTTTAACTGGCTTCCTTGTATTTTAGGTTTACGATCTGCAAAAAAGTGTCTAGCCAAAATATTTAATTTTGTGTTGATGACTGTTATAAAAATATCAAAAGGAAGCCAATTACTATTTTTTTGACCACAATTTATAATGATGGGCATATTACTTAGGCAATTGTAACAATAACATAGTATAATGATCCAAACATATTACATAGGCTTAATTAAAATTAAATATGTTAAAAACAATATATTATTAATACAAAAGTAAACATTTCGAGCTTAATTTTAGGACAGCAAGGTTTAGTTTTTTTAGGTGGCAATAATTTCATAAACCACGCTTAGGCTCGTACAGCAGGTTAGTGGGGGCTCCCCGTGCAATGTATTTGTTCGCCCCTCTTTTAGGTAGGGAACACACGATGATTGATCCGCCAGAGGACACTTAATCGGGTGACCAACTGAAAACAATCTCTTAGAGGTTGTACTAAAATGATTAAGTAAAGAAAATTATTACATACTGGCTGTTATATTGATTATTACAAAAATTCATAATTCATATAAATGTCATTCTAACTTTTTACCACTTCAAGCATGGATTGTGAAAAATTTTAGTGTTACTATTTCGATATTTAAGCTAAATTTTCAAGTATTTCTGATAAAAAAAAGTAAGTTAATGTCTTGATAGTTACGACGAATTTATATGACACTAGGTCTATACAGGTGTATACTTGAATGTGTTGTCATTTAAGAAAAAACAGGAATCTAAGGCACCGGAACTCGGCGTTTGTGTAAATTTGATATATAAAAATACCTAAATCAAAAGGTATACCTTCCAGGGCCTTCATCTTCTTCTTGATAGAATTCTTCATTGCTGAAGGTCATGTCTTTTAAAATCAACCATGACCTGTCTCGTAAGCTGTTTCCACTTCGTCACACCACACGTCACAGGGCAGTTACTTTGTCACACCAGCGGCTAGGTAATCGGCCACGGAATCGCTTTCCCTCCAACTTATCCGTCATGGTCAGCTTATCCAAGTTATCCGGCTGCCATCGGGCAATGTGACCAAAGTACCCAAAAATCTTCCGGTAACAGATTGTTGAGAGCCTGATTTTAATCCAGGGCCTAATCTGTTGTAAAACAGAATGAATTAACTGACAGGTGAAGATGACAGACCATATATATTGGACTCCATACCCGTAAATATTTTTTATTGTTGAGGACCGGCAGACAGGCTATGGATGCACTACTGCCCCTTAAGCGTATAGGAACCTAGGTCACTAATGCCGGAACAGAACAAGGTTATTATGGCGACATACTTCAGACCATGGGTGGTCAGGTGATGAGAGACGAGCTTGGGATCCTGCCACGTGACCAGGGTTGTTTTGTCGCCTTTTACGGCAGGCCGACCTATGCCGCAAAGGTTAATATTCTTACTCTGCCCCTACACGGAGCAAAATATTTTATTTGTGAGAATATACACCAGTCACCGCTAGGGGCGCTGTAGAGACGCATAATCGCAATATTTACGCAAACGCCTGTCAAGTTTAATTGAGCAATATTAAGGATATATAAACTTTTAATACTTTCGGCCCAACAGTGACTTCTATAATAATAATAATAATAATAAATTTATTTCTGAAAAGTAACATATACATATCTAGTTTAATTCACCTGGCCCCTGAACTAGTTTACACTGTATCTCGGGGGCCAGGTTCCTCTCTTGTGATCAATAATATAATGCATATGATCATAAAATTACAAAAAAGGCAGAAAACAGAAACCAAACTATATAACTAAGCAGACCCATAACAAACTAATGAGCTCGCTTGTGTTTGTGTATGTATGTGTGCGTGTGTATGTGTAAGTGTGTGTGTGTGCCTGCATATATATGTGTGTGCGTGCATGTATATGTGTGTAAGAGAGAGAGAGAGACAGAGTGCGATATTATATTTCAATTCCCTATTTTTAGTAAATTTTCCACATCATCATAGTTAAGTGTTTTTAACCAGCTTATTATATAATGTTTAAAATAATTATTAGATTCACTTTTTATTGGTTTACTTTTGAGAATTTTATTATAAATAAAAGGGGCCGTGAAAAATATATGTTTCTGCGCTAATACTGTCCTGACTCGTGGAAGCGGACACATGTCCACACGTTTAGAACTAATATTCAGGTTTGGTACAAATTTCTTGTGATACAATCTAAGCATTTCATATAAAAAGGTTTTCCTGACCGACAAGACTTCCGCCTTTTCGTACACACTTATTGTAGGATGTCTGTAGGGCAGGTACAGGAGCACTTTGAGCAGCGCACGCTGAGCACGTTCTACTACAATCAAGCGTGAAGTGGCCGCATTACCCCAAGCACAGATACAATATCTCACAAGGCACCCACCAAGTGCTTTGTATGTCTGTATTAATAACGTATGGTCAGCCACAGTACGGAGTTTTTTAAATATATATATTAATTTTCTGATTCTGGAGGCTACTGTAGTCAAATGATCACTCCAATTGAGGTTCTCGTCAATAACAACACCCAAATATTTAATAGATGATACTCGAGACAAAGTTAGACACATACAATCACTATTCTAAGTAGGAACTGCGTGTCACAGAGATGAATATGCTGAGGCGTGGACTGAAGCGGAAGGTCTGCGTTAGGAACTACCTTATTAGTGGTAGTCTTCATGTCCGTGATATTGCGTGTAAATTGCATGAATGTTACTTCTGTCGGTATGACTACGTTTTATGGTAACCGGCTATTTGACTTCGTAAAGTGTTTTAAGCGTCCCAATGGACTTACTACCACGGAAGATCGAGTGTAATGCAGAAGATATTGAATTTAACCCTACGATGATGAAGCAGTTACCCCAACTGGAAACAGAAGAGAGCTCTATCACCTTCCTAGTGAGTCTGACGATTCTCCAAAATGATCGCACTCCCGATGTCTCCCTGAACGTGTTACAACAAAGTAAATGCAACATGTGCAGCAAAGTGGTTAAACTTTATTTATGAAGGCTAATGCTATATTACCAAAATAGTGTGAATTGGAGTAACTGATCTGTAGCACTTTTCGACTCACCATGATAGTTATACGGTAGCCATATTTTAGACGATGACTAAATCTCCCGTATATTTTAATCGTATTCTGTTGCAGACAGAATCAAAAACATCATGGTGAATCAAACCAAGAAACCTGCGAAACCCGACAAGTGAGTAGTTTGTATCAAATTAATGTAGCCACCATATCATATAAGGAACAGGGAAGCTCTGAAAAGTCATCATACATAATCGTCGGCCACGTCGCATTTGTACATCCACGAAACATCGCCCTCAACCGGATTACATTTCTCGGAAGAGGCGTAAATCATATCTGTTGAACAAAACACAATAGTTAAAAAAATTATTTTAAACATTAATATTCGTTAAATAATACCTTATAATATCCACAATTAACTGGTATTATTAATATTTTTGGTTATATGTAAAAAAAATCATTCATAACCAAAATTCAGGAGTGTTTCGATTTTTTGATTGATGGCAGTTTAAAAGTAAATTATTTAACTGGCTCTTAGAGAAATGTTTTTATGACATGAAAGATTTTCTTAAATATACGTACAAATAATTTTTTGTATAGAACATGTCTGTATGGTATGATATTAATGGTATATCAAAAATAACTAAACTAAATTCTAATTTTGTATGCCAATTGTTGGCGAAACATGACTACTGTGTACATTGTAATTCGTTTGTGACAAATAAATGATTTTGATTTATTGAACCAGGCAGTGAAGTCACGGAAAACAGTGCACTATCTCGGACTGCTTCAAAGCTTTAGAGCCACGGCAGATACAGGTATTTTCACGATCTACGCGGCCAAAAGTGCGAAAAACAAAATAACAGTATCATTCCTAAACTCGAGTTCCAGGAACAGAGTATGAACGCGGGAACAATACACATCCATTATCTACCTGCTACCGTGCACCCTGCACTCGTAGCGTCAGTCGGAATTTGACATTTTCATCTAGAGTACGTTTCTGTTCTTCGGCGATTTTCTAAACATTAAACTTGTTTAAGTGAATTTTTGTGTTATCAAGTTCTTCTTTCGAATTAAAAATGACGGATTCTGATGGACAAGGTAAGGACTTGCAAACTTTAAAAATAAAGTTATGATCAGTTATTAAACTACCAATTTTTTTTTCTGATAAAAAGACCCGTTTTCGTACCGCGATTTCTTTTTTAATATTTTTTTTTGTTATCAGTGATTTTGTTTATGTATCGGTGTAGATCGGGCTATGTTTTTTATTACAGTATATTATTTGATATTTTTCCTTACAATAACTATCAAAAACTTCTCCGGAAACGTCCGGATAAAAACAGTTTTCAGGGATTAAAGATGTTTGAAAAAAAACCTTTAAAATTGGAAATGTTTTGTAGCGACTTCTAACATGGTATTTATTTCGTCGTGATCGTAGAATAACGTCGGATTTGAAAAAAATCCAAAATTCACTTTTTACCATATTTGGATACTACATTGTCTAAATATTATTTGCTACATTAAAAAAAAATTACATGTATTTTAGATTTCAAATTAAGCAGTCGGTAAAGTGACGGGTATGATAGAATCTCATAGTAAAATGACGCTTGTGTATTTTTAAAATGGCTGTCCTGTAAAGTTTAATATATGTCAGATCCGTCACTATTCTACGACTACGACGATTTGTTTTAGGTTCAGAGGGTGCATCAGGAGTAAGGATTGTGACCCGACAATACTTATTTGACCGCATGAAGAAAGAAAAATCAAGAAACTTATGCAGCATTATCATGTGTTTTCCTAAGTAACGATAAAAAAATAATTTTGTCATGTTTTTTTGTAAAAAATATTTCTTTTTTGGGAAAAATTGTTTTTTTATTTATCTTATATATAAAATTCTCGTGTCACAATGTTCGTTCCCGTACTCCTCCGAAACGGCTTGACCGATTCTCATGTAATTTTGTGAGCATATTGAGTAGGTCTGAGAATCGGCCAACATCTATTTTTCATACCCCTTAGTGATAAGGTCACTATTCCATGCGGATGGAGTAGCGGGCACAGCTAGTATTATATGTTTTTTTTTATTATATACGTTGTTTAGATATCAATTAAGTATAAAAATAATTTTGGCCGCCTAGATCTTGCAAATACCTGTATGTGCACGGGTCCGCTGTTACATCCCTTGTACAATTTTAAATATTTCCTCACAGACCTGGAGCGGGAGATGCTCCTCAAGCTGCGCAACCGCAGGAACCTGAAGAGCTGCCGAAGACGCTTTCCCAGATTGCAAGGGAGTAAGTAATGTAACGATAGGGGTTTGTAAAAAAAGGCATTACAATGCTGTAGGACAGCAGACAGGCTGGCGGCCCGCTAGGATTTAGCATTTACCATCGCCTATGGGTATTTGCAACGCCAGTAGCATCGTGAATACGCTGCTGTCCCATAAGGGTATAGGAACTTGGGACACTAATGCCGGAACACAACACAAGGTTATTATGGGGGCATACTTAGGACCAAGAGTAGTCGCCATCCAGACGGGCTTGAGGCCCTACCACGCAGCTAGGGTGGGTTGTTTTGTCGCCTTTTACGACAGGCCGACCCCGGCCGCAGAGTTTAGTATTATTTCTTCGCCCCTGCCCCGGTTTGTTCGGGCTTTTGTACACTAATATATGAAATTAATGTACTTTTCTGAAGTTTCACTTCTGCCATAATGTGAATTAGTATTTTGCGTATAAAACTTCTATGTATACATGTTTCATTACTAGGGAGGCAGAACATCGTGCTCTTTTGCGAAGACAGCGGTTCAAGCGCCGTTGGCCGGAGGTGACAAAAGTTAAAATCCCCACCAAGCCTTGGCATCCTCCCGGACCACCCAAGCGGAGACCACCTATCGTAAGTACACGGTTTATAACTTCAATGGGTATTTGATCTGGTAACTGGGTATAATGAAATATTTCGTCATACACGAAGTACTACTGCATGGGCATGACGACATTTTTCGTCATGGTAATTCGGAGTATCATACTACGAAATAAATATTTAAATTCGTTTTTTTTCTGCAATGAAGTTGTTCAAACGTTGTTCTGACGTTGTTCACCCATATTTCACCCCGTTCAAGTTTCATTTTCGCGCCAAAAAGTAGCCCATGTCCTTCTCCAAAGTCCAATCTATATCTACACAGAAATTCATCAAAATTGCTTCAGAGGTTTAGGCGTGAAAACATAACAGATAGAGTTACTTTCACTATTGCCCAATAATATTGCCCGAGAAGTTTGTGTCTTGGCGGGAATCGAACGCGTGACAATAATAAAAGGTATATTGTTTTAGGTTATTGATATACCGGAGATCACAGTGAAACGCCACTGGATTCCCCCCTTTATGAGGAAGAGGAAACCGAGGCCCAAGTTGCAGAGGATCCCCCCCGAAGAGATATCCCGACCATTGGAAGTGTCAAGCCTGAGGAAGGTATGATAATAGCCCGTGACGATCACCCTAGTGGGAATTGACAGTAAAACACGAATTTTATTTCAGTGGAACAGACGATACACTGGCAGGTTACCGTCGCCTATGGAGGTTTGCGACGCGAGGAGTACCGTTAACATGTTGTCGTCCTTGTAAGGGTACTAGAACCTAATTGACTTGTGCCAGAACAACCCACTTAATAGAATAAATGAGTCGTATAGAAACAAAAACAGCAATCTGTCATTTTGGTGAAAATCAAGTTATATATTGGGCAGCACTGTTCCATTAGAATATTCTTTGCCCATTTAATAACTTCATATCAAAAACAGTAAATTCTAACCAAAAATTCGACTCAAAAAACTAATTTAGTATCAAATACAGCAATAAACTGACGATTGAGTTTCAAAAACAGCAATATGTGAGTGTCAGCCAATCACAAGCGTGAATTCGGTTGTGCGTCAAAATGGTGTCCGTGTTGTTTCTGTTGTGAGTTTTGTGCGTATATTTTCTTGTTTTATTATAAAAGTAAATTCGAAAAGATAGTTTTAAGATTTAAAAACTGGACATGGATGTGCACCCCACGCGTGCAAATAATAAGTTTGCACGAAAGAAGAAAACAGATCCTACAAAATGGAAAACAAATGTTGCAAAACGGTTGAGGTATGTATTAACAATGTCTTAACGTAGGGCTGTCGAAACACATTTAACTGGTTTACACTTAGTAATTGTTAAGTTCACTTTATGATTTGAAAATCAATTTTAATTTAATATGTACTAATTATTCAGTGACAATTTTGGATTTCTTGATTTTAAACACTAATTTTAGGGTTCCGTACCTAAAAAGGAAAACGGAACCCTTATAGGAACACTCCGTTGTCTATCTGTCTGTCAATGACGCCTATAGGGTACTTCCCATTGACCTAGAATCATTAAATTTGGCATGAAGCTAAGTCTTATATCACAAGCAAAGGAAAAATCCAAAAACAGTGAATCTGAAATGAAAATACTTTTAAAAAAACTGGTCAAGTAGTTTAGAATGTTATAAACGATACACACATAAATCATACATTCTAATATGCAGAATACGTGGATCAACAGACGGGACCCATTTCAATTTTTCAGGGCTCCTTGGGAAGATTTGATTGGTAAAAGAAAAGGTCCTGAATGTTGATCTTTCTATTCTGCATTTTAAGAATTTATGATTTGTTTTATGTCTGTATCGATTATTAAACTATTTTAATGGTCTAGTTATTCAGGAAACCTTAACAACATTCTAAACTACTGGACTTGCTTTTTTCTTTTTAGTTTTGACGCGGTCGGGTTTTTTGTTTTTTTATAATTACTATTTTCATTTAAATTAAATTAAAAGTAACACATGTTATCAACAATCCCTAACACGCTTTGTTTTTCTTTTTAGATATTCATCGAAAGACATGCCAACTCGAGTTTGCGAACATAATACAAAAGCATTGAAATGTGCAACATTGACAATGAATGATTTATCAAAAATACATCGGGATTTTTATAAGAACTCGACAAAGCATGACCAAGATATAATTCTTTTCAAATTGTGTTGAATACAAAAAACTCAGCAAAGACCTAACTTTAAAGGCAAAAAGAAATTCAAAACTAACTATTCCGTATTCATTAACAAAAAGAGAGTGCCAATCTGCCAAAAAAATTTTCTCAATATTTTTGGCATTAAAAAATATAGAGTGGAATACTTGATGAAAAAGTTTTATGAAACGGGAGAATTTCCTCGTGAAGCTCGTGGGGGTGATCGGAAGACTAAAACGTACGCACAGAAAAAAGAATCTGTTCATCGTTTTATTCAATGTCTGAAATGTATAGAATCTCATTATTGCCGAAAAAGCAAGGATGCTGAAAGAAAGTACTTGCCATGTGAATTAAACATTAAAAAACTTTACCTAATGTATAATACTGACCAGTGTAATGCACAACTTGGGGTAAAATTATCATACTTTCGGCATATTTTCAACACTGAATATAATTTAGGCTTCGGCACACCACAAACGGATGTTTGTTCAAAATGTCTGGAACTAAAAGGAAAGATAAAAATGGAGACAAATGAAAATAAAAAAAGTGTTTTGATTGCAGAGAAGAGGGTTCATTCGTTAAGAGCGAAATCATTTTTTGAACACTTGAGAGATACTACACCAGGCTTGAAAATAATTTCTTTTGATTTCCAGAAAAATATACCATTACCAAAGGTGCCCGACCAAGCATGCTATTATAGCCGACAATTATATTTCTATAATTTAGCCGTAGTAGAAGGCCATTCAAATTTGCCTTTAAATAAAGATCGTGTATTCTCCTATTATTGTACAGAAGACGAATTTGGCAAAAATGCGAATTTGGTGGCATCTGCAGTTTATGACCGACTTTGTAAAACTGATAAAATGGACATATCAAGAATTCGTTTGGTTGCAGACGGATGCGGCGGGCAGAACAAAAACAGTATTTTAATTGGCATGTGCTGCAAATGGCTATTAGAAAATGTAAACATTAAGAGTTTAGAAGTAATTTTTCCTGTCACAGGTCATTCTTTTATGCCTGCTGATCGCTTTTTTGGAGTTATTGAAAAAAAGCTGCGTAAAATGGAGGTAGTACTTCATCCCAAAGAAATTATAGATGTTGTGTCTGAAAACGCAACATTAGTAAAATTTGGTGAAGATTGCTCAGTTTTTGACTGGAAGACATCTATAAAAGACATCGTAAAACCCACCACAACTTGGAATATTCAATTCAACCGGTGTAAAAGATTCATTATGCGTCGTTCAAAAAAACCTGGTAACGTGCTTGTGAGGGGCGAAATATATTATAAGAGTGACCTAGCTACCGCACAAAATATTTGCAGACCACGAAAACTTATAAATATGATACATCCGATGATACTGCCCAGCATTGTGGCTGTTAACAAAAGTAAATTGAATGATGTCAATAAATTACTGAGCAAACATTTTGGTACCGAATGGCAAGGTTTATCGGAATTAAATTTTTATAAACAAATACTATTAAAACAGGAGGCCTTACAAGAAACACCTTCCGAGGAAACATATTGTGATGAAGAAGTTCAGGAACTTGACGAATTTCGAGTTTAACTTTTTT
Organism: Malacosoma neustria; assembly: GCA_963693495.1. Lineage (NCBI taxonomy): Eukaryota > Metazoa > Arthropoda > Insecta > Lepidoptera > Lasiocampidae > Malacosoma > Malacosoma neustria. The sequence goes on along the minus strand of OY856399.1, from coordinate 3,246,265 downwards.
AATTATAACTAATAAAGTATATTAATAAAAATCAAACATCTCTAATTATGAATTTTAATTTGAATGACAACCCTAAATTACGTGTTTCGTTGTACTAATCAAAGACAGCAATCTTTGACATAGCTAGTACCAAAAGCAGCAATCTGGTATTTGTTTAGAATCAAATCCAGCAATATTTAAATGTTAGTATCAAAAACAGCATTCTAAAAAAAACATTTAAATTATATTAATTTAATTTTAATACTATCTACTCCATGTTATATTTAATTAAAATACAAACCTTTAATTTATCAAATTAGATCGCATGTGATAACTTTATGAATTCGATTTAAGAATGATATGTTTTTTCTTAATTACCACTAATTGGTGAAATGTCAGATTGCTGTTTTTGTTTCTATACGACTCAAATATCCGGATGACCGAGCTTTGCTCGGTATTTTTTTTTTTTTTTGGAAATTAACAATTGATTTTCTTAGTCTAACCTCAAAGCAAACACTCATTGACTTCGTGTTACTTAACAACGCCATCTGCTGGAATAGCTTTAGTGTTGTTGTGTCGTTAAAGCAATTTTAAAAAAATAGTATTAATATTCGCCGATAGATCTCAGGAAGAGTCATTTTTCAGTTTAAATTGGGACTACTCAAACGCCACCTTTTGACATTTTCTAGAATTTTTTTTACATTATCTTATATCTTTAAACGAGCAATTCTTGTATATATATATAATTGGAATCTCGGAATCGGCTCCAACAATTTTCATGAAATTTAGTATACGGGGGGTTTCGGGGGCGATAAATCGATCTAGCTAGGAATCATTTCTAGAAAATGTCAAAGGGTGGCGTTTGAGTAGTCCCAATTTAAACTGAAAAATGACTCTTCCTGACATGTATCGGCGAATAATAATACTATTTTTTTAAATTGCTTTAACGACACAACAACACTACAGCTATTCCAGCAGATGGCGTTGTTAAGTAACACGAAGTCAATGAGTGTTTGCTTTGAGGTTAGACTAAGAAAATCAATTGCTTATTCTTTGTTATTTGTGTCTTCTTAATGCACGTGCTCACTTAAAAATGCCTAAACGATCTTGGAAAAAAACGCTTATAAACAATCTAACTTCACGAAAAATACCGAGCAAAGCTCGGTCATCCAGGTACTAGATTAATTACTTAATAAAAATAAGAAAATAATGAAAATAACTTTTTTTTTATTATTTTTAAATACATGCATAATATTGAAAAATGTGACAATAAAAAGGACAGGAGGAGAGGTTAAGAAGTCCTAAAATTCGTGTGACGTAATTTATGGATGGCCCCTATTGTATAAAAATTAATTGGAGTTCTAATCAGGTAATTAGGATTATCTACTCATGTGAGAGAGAACATACAAACATACGTTGTATATTTCATAAACCTACTACACTGTATGATATGAAAGTATCTGTTGTAGACGAATAATAATAATTAAAGTATGCCGAGTTGAAAATTTTATATCTTTGGCGACTACAGTTTCAGCATCAGTTTCAGCGCGACATATCAATGCCGAAAACCCCACATACTAGCATAGTTCAAAATTATTTGGTAAATATAACCTACGAGTAAAAATTTACACTGATGCTATTGTGGCGCCACAATTTTCCTCTCCTCTGCTTATCTTTTGACAGTTTTCCTTTCCTCTACCATTCTTCTATAACTGGCTCTAGACATTTTTCATTAATTTTATACATACATACATATAATCACGCCTCTTTCCCGTAGGGGTAGGCAGAGACCACTTCTTTCCACTTGCTACGATCCTTACATACTTGTTTCGCTTCGTCCACTTTCATTATTCCCTTCATACATGCCCTTCGGTTTAGGGTACTCTTGACCTGGCCTTTTTTCAAGACGTTCCTGATCTGGTCTCGAAACGTCCGCCTAAGTCTACCCCTTCCAACACTTCCATTCACACTCGCTTTATACACTTTTTTCATCAATCGTTCTTCATTCATTTTCTCGACATGGCCAAACCATCTCAGCATACCTTTCTCAATTTTTGTCACTACATCTTCTTTCTGACTTATTATTTATTATTATCTACTTTATTACTACTTACTTATTACTTCATTAATTTTATATACTTCCTTAGGAAATATAAAATTTATGAAAAATTCCTAGAGCATCCATCTATATAAAAGCAATAAACAAGCACTCTGTTTCTTATTTTAGTACTAGGTGGCGTTGTGTGTATTGTCTCAGTATTTATTTATTTTTTGTAGAAGAAAGAATTTGAGCCTAAAATGACAGTATTATATAACTGTTCGCAGGTGTGGCACAACTTCACCTTAGTGGACAAGAATAAAATGATTCTGCAAGGGAATTTAGCGTGCAACTCTAAGCGATACTCTCCGGCTGTTTGCGGTGAGTATTCTCTTCTCTCTTTTTTTAAGTTATAAATACCTCTTTTGGCGCGTTTGAAAAATTATGAGTTTAAAACTCATAAATATATATCATAAATCTCATTTTAAAATTTTTTTGGAGTTTACTCCTTATGAATCGATTTTCATATATAAGACGCCCGGTATGAGAAAAATGTGAGAGTAAAATCTACTAATGAATGACCTCGTGATGAAATGAGAGCAAAGGCAATTTAAAGTGTTAGAACTATTTAATATACCAAAGCTAATATTGCAACGTAATGACAGTACACAATTACACGGATGAGAGAGCCTTATATATAATGTAAAGCAGACATGTGCACATTAGACACATTGCTATTAAATTTAGCGCAGGCGTCCATAGTTTCAACATCCTCTGCTGGACGCTGACGCTTTAAAATTAAACCCATTGATGTAGTGAAGTTTTCATGCTTCGGTCGATGGAGTCCTTTTGTCAAAATATCGGCAATCATGTCTCTAGTGCATCTATATTGAACCATGACTTGTTTGGCAGCAATTTTCTCTCGTACAAAGTGATAACGGACGTCTATATGTTTACTGCGTGCGTGGTAGACAGCATTACCTGAAAGACTAATCGCACTCTGATTATCACAGTAAAGGGTTATAGGTATACCTTTAAGTTCGGGTTGAAATTCGTCTGCCAGCTGTTTCAACCAAAGAGCTTCTTGAATCGCCGACGCTAGAGCCATATATTCAGCCTCACTTGTAGAAAGGGCTATGGTCTGCTGTTTCTTAGAATTCCAGCTTATTGCGGCACCCTGGAATAAAAATATGTAGCCTGTGCAAGATCTTCTATCCTCATTATCATTTGCCCAGTCTGAATCGCAATAGCCTGAAATTTTTTCATCAACATTCCTTTTATAAACCAGCTTCATATGCATTGTAGCTTTCAGGTACCTCAAAATTCGTTTCAGAGCCACCCAATGTTCATTAGTAGGTTGACCATTGTACCTACTCAGAGAATTTACTACATAAGTAATGTCTGGTCGAGTCCCCTGTGATAAATACAATAAGCAGCCAATAATTTCTTGATATGGAATGTTCTATAAAATTTCTTGTTGACTTTTACCCTTCTTCAGTTTGACATTAGCATCAGCAGGTGTCCACATTGGCTTACAATTGTTCATACCAAATCGTGTAAGTATCATTTCTATATAAATAGATTGATCAATAGAAATCTCATCTACATTTTCATCTTGTGAAATTCTAAAACCAATGCAATGTTTGGCTGTTCCTAAGTCCTTCATATAAAATTTTTGTTTTAATTTCCCTTTTATCAATTGTGTGGTTTCTTCATTATTAAAGAAATAAAGTATATCATCTACATATACTGTTATAAAAAGCATATCATTTTCATTTAAAATTCTGTAGTACACACACGGATCTATGTGTGAACGAGTCATTCCAATTTCTAATAAAGTAGTATTTAATTTATTGTTCCATTGTCTGCTGGCTTGTTTAAGTCCATATATTGACTTGTTTAGTCTACATACTTTATTTTGTTTTTCATAGCCAGGTGGAAAGGACATGTAAATTTCTTCATTGATGTCACCTTGTAAGAATGCTGTCACTGCGTCCATTTGGTGTATTTTAAGTCTATATTTAGCAGCAAGACCAATGAGGTACCTTATGGATGTATAACGGACCACTGGAGCATATACCTCATTGTAATCAATGCCCTTGACTTGTTTATATCCTTTAATAACCAGTCTAGCTTTATAGCTGGTAACAGATCCATTGCCATCCCTCTTAGTTTTATAAACCCATCTGCAGGGAATCACTGATTTTTCTTCTGGTAAGTTAACTGGTGTCCATGTATTATTTTTAATCAATGACTGATATTCTTCATCCATAGCCTTCTTCCATTCATCAGCTTTTTTACTGTTTAGAGCTTCTTGAAGACTTTGTGGATCATTGTTTAGTAAATTCATAGTTGATTCAACATTAAGACACATTAGTGATGAGGGACTTTGCTGAATATCATCATTGTGACTTCTCATTCTCCAAGGCAGTGGTCTCAAAGTTCTGTTTGATTCCAATAGAGAGTCAAGTGTCTCATCAGGAAAGTATGTCTCATCATTAACATCCTCAAATTGATCAGAAACATCAGAGTCTTCTGAAATATAAATACTTTGAGATTCATCCTGTGTTTCTCTTCTGTCATGAGTTTCATTATGAATATTTCTTTCCACAGATCTTTCAGGTTCATCATCTGGTAAGTATACAGTTTCATTTTCTTTTACTTCATTACAACTTTCCTTGGTATTTTCATTTTTATTTTCTTCAATATCTATGTCAATTTTATTAATTTTCTTTTCTTTTTCAGGTACATCATTCACTTTATTTCTTTTAATTGAAGCCTCTAGAAACACAACATCTCTACTTATGACTCCTTTTTTTGTTTTAGGATCTATGAATCTGTAGCCTTTTGTACTATCACTATAGCCAACAAATATTAACTTACGTGACTTCACATCAAGTTTAGTTCTGTTTTCTTTAGGAATAAGCACCATTGCGGGACATCCAAAAATTCTCATATGACTTATATTTGGCTTCTTTCCAGTCCATACTTCATAAGGCGTTGCATCAGATAAGGTGCAGGTGGGAGATCGGTTCACAATGTATGCAGCTGTAGCAACCGCTTCTGCCCAGAATGTGACCTGCAATTCAGCATTCAACATCATACATTTAGCACGTTCTATCAAAGTTCTATTCATTCTCTCACTAAGACCATTCTGCTCAGGAGTGTATGGATTGGATGTTTGGTGCAGTATTCCATGTTTCTTCAAATAAGCCTCAAAATTATTATTTTTGTATTCTGTTCCATTATCGCTTCTAAGAATTTTAATTTTTGTACTTAGCTCATTTTCTACTCTATTCTTAAATTCTACAAATTTTTCAAATACTTCACTTTTATTTCTAATAAAATATACATGTACTCGTCGAGAAAAATCATCAATGAAGGTTACAAAATACCTTGCCCCTCCTATAGAAGTATGCTTCATCGGTCCACACACATCGCTGTGGATGAGCTCTAGCAGACTAGTTGCACGGGAGCCTTCAGTGGGGAATGGTTTTCTTGTTTGCTTACCTTCAAGACATGTTACACAAATGGAATTTTCTTTTCTTGGTAACAGCTTTACCCCTTCTGTACAGTTAGGTATTTTATTAAGATTAGTGAAATTTAAGTGGCCCATCCTTTGGTGCCATAAATAAATATCATCATCAGTCTTAGCCATCATGACTTGAATTTCTTGATTTTTATAAGTATTTAATTGATATGTCTCATTGATTAAGTCTGCCCTTGCAACTAACTTGTTGCTCGGATTGTAAATTTGACAACCATTTTCATTGAATGTTATTTTGCATCCACTTTTAATTATTTTGCTAACTGATAACAAATTTGTTTTTAAGTCTGGTACATATAAAACATTCCTCACCTGTATTAAATCCATGCCGCCATCTTTTGCATTTACCTTAATACTTGCATTCCCGCAGCATTCAACTTTTAATACTTTGTTGTTAGCAATTCTTATGCTTGGTATAGATGAAAGTGTGATATCAGTGAGCCAATCCCGGTGCTGTGTCATATGCATAGATGCCCCTGAGTCAATGTACCAAAAATTGCAGAAATTTGCTGTGGATGCTGAAAAAGCTGCGACATACCCTGTTTCTTTATCTGATTTTTTATTAGTACTTGTATTTTTATGCCAACAATTTCTACTGAAATGTCCATACTTATTACAATGAAAGCACCTAGGGCCTTTATTATTTTTAAATTTGTCACTTTTTGACTCATAATTTTTTGTGTTTGTATAAAGTGCGGTAGTATCTGATATCTTTACTTCCTGTAGTAATTTATTTTTAACTAAATCAGCACTAATCTTCATACCGGAACTTTCTAAGCCCATGATCATGGGCTTGTACATCTCTGGCAACCCTGCCAGCATTAGTGTGCCCAACCACTCATCATCCACATTGAATTTTATATTCCTTAATTTGTGCGCGGCTGTCATTATTTTGTTTACATAGTCTTCAACGGATGAACTGTTTTCCAAATTGGTATTAATGAGCTCTTTTAATAAGCCTACTTTACGAGTTAAGCCACTGTCTTCAAATGCCTTTGCCAAATTGTCCCATACCTGTTTTGCATTTTGAGCTTCTTGTATATGTACGAATAAAATTGGGTCAACTAATAATATTAACTTTGACTTGGCTTTGGTATCTTGTTTAACTGAGTTCGAGTCAGTAGCCACTGGTTCTTTTAAAATACAGTTGTACAAATCTTCATGCTGCAAGTATGATGCCTTAACTGCAAAACTCCAGCTTGCCCAATTCTCACGACCCTTGAGCTTTTCAATTGACATCATTGGATTATTTCCAGCCATATTTCTAAAGTAAATGTTCACTGTGTAAATAATATCACTCGCGAGCGCGGTAACTAAGTGAGGTTATACTCGTGATTTTACTTTTACTATTATATACACTGTTTAAAAAACAAAGATAACTTTTAATGACAGGCCAGTCTGGGCCCATAACCTGATGAAATGAGAGCAAAGGCAATTTAAAGTGTTAGAACTATTTAATATACCAAAGCTAATATTGCAACGTAATGACAGTACACAATTACACGGATGAGAGAGCCTTATATATAATGTAAAGCAGACATGTGCACATTAGACACATTGCTATTAAATTTAGCGCAGGCGTCCATAGTTTCAACACCTCGTTACGTTTTTGGTGCGCGTGCACCGGAACACACTAAACAAAACAAAATGATGTATCTATCAAGGCAAAAATTACTTTATTTGTTACAACTTAAAGTTGATTTCACATTAAATGTTGTTTAACATATGTCTTTTCTTTTGTAAGTGACAAGAGTAATTTATTGCTTTGCTCATTTTATATGACGAATGATCGTAAGTATTAGATAATGTTTTGGAGATTTGTGACTTTATTACTAGGTGCCATAGTTGTAATTAAGTTGAACTTAAAACTGTTTTAAAACTTTTTTTATATATGTATATTATTTTCATTAATTTGTTAATTTACCCTTTCATATGGTATTAATCTTTTTTCAGTTAAATAAACTCTTTTTGCGTATGTTTAGACAATCGTACTTAAGTAGTAAACTCCAGTCGTGCGTCGGAGCTGAAACACACACAGTTTTTTAAATGACCAAAACTTCTTTCACGTTATTTTTATTACTCTTTCGTTATCTTCTTCAGTATTTGGTTTCGTAAATGAAACCTATTTGCCGAGATAGGTTTACTTGTTTACGTAGTCTATTATTTTCTCCTTTACTTTAATAGGTAATTTGATACTGTTTGTCATAATTTTTGTTTTAGCGGCATTAATTTCTAGTCCCACCTTCGTTACCACTTGCTTGATCAAGAGAGCATAACATCAATGAGTAATGGTGAAGGTCCTCCTGTGTTTATATGTATATTTATTTATAACTAGCTGTGCCCGCGACTCCGTCCGCGTGGAATAGTGACTGGGCAGCATTTTTTGGATATATGGTTTATTTTGGATTACAAACCCTAATATATAAATAAATGAAATATACAAACCGCGTTCGAACCTACAAAGTCCAGCCTAAGCTGAACCCTGTTTTATATCATTGATTATATAAATCTGAGGTCAACTTAAATTGGATTAAAAAAATCCGAAACTGATCACTTTTAACTAAAACCATTTTTTTTTTCTAAAATAAAAGTACAGTGGTGCCTCACACAACGAACTTAATTCGTTCCAGGAGCAAGTTCGTAATGCGAAAAGTTCGTTATATGAAACGCGTTTTCCTATATAAATACATGTTAAAAAAATAATTCGTTCTGTAGCATAAAATATGCTAAGATGACATAAAAAAAGGATAATTTTTTGTTATTATTTTTATTTAGATACATACATCTAAAAACATAATTTTTTAAATTTTAAGACAGACTAAGTAGAGTCTATAGAATCTTGCACATCTTCATTCATTTTCTGCTTTTATAATACTGCACCCTGATAAATGGATAATTTTCCTGCAATATTTTCTCTAGGTCTTTTGGGTGAGAAGGGGCATTGTCAAGTATCAGAAGGGCTTTGAGCGGCAGTTCTTTTTCCAGCAAGAATTTCTTTACGGCAGGAGCAAAGGTTTCCAGAATCCATTCTTTGAAGATAACTTGGGTCACCCAGGCTTTTTGATTGGACTTCCAATGGACGCTCGGGCGACTTCGTTGTGTGAAGCGAAGTTCGTTGTATGAATCATGAAATGAACGAATAGGAAGTTCGCTGTGTGCAGCGTTCGCTGTGCGAGGCGTTCTTTATACGAGGCACCACTGTAGCCTAAGTTACTCCTTGTTACATCAGCTATCTGCCAGTAAAAGTCCCGTCAAAATCGGTCCAGCTGTTTCAGAGATTAGCCGGAATAAACAGACAGACAGACAGACAAACAGACGGACAGACAGACAGACAAAAATTGTAAAAAATGTTGTTTTGGTATATGTATCGTGTATACATCCAAATGCACTTAGTAAAAAGCGGTTATTTTTAATATTACAAACAGACCCTCCAATTTTATTTATTTGTATAGATGAACTACAAATATAAACAAAAAACTAATTTGAAGGTGCCCAAACCGCTTGCATAGCGGCTGTGTGTCGAGCGTTGCTTGAAGAGAAGACTCCTGCGGAACTCGTGCACCGTGACGTTGATGAGGTTATAAAAGCAGGCGACTTATATTACAAACAGTGTTTGCGCGCTATGAAGTGTTATAAAGGTAAGGAAATTATCTAATACCTACTGTTACTATGTCAGTAATAGGAGATGTAGCCTCGCGCAGAAGTGGAGTAAGGCCTAACGTAAAAGGCGACAAAATATCGCTAACTACGTGGTAGGGCCACAAGCCCGTCTGGATGGCACCCTTGCTCTATAAGTATGTCGCCATAATTACCTTGTGTTGTGTTCCGGCATTAGTGACCCAGGTTCCTGTACTCGTACTCATATGGGACAGTAGCATGTTCGCGGTGTCCCTAGCGTCGCAAACATCCATTGGCGACGGTAACTGGTTACTATCAAGTGGGCCGTCAGCCTCTCTGCTGTGCCTGAGCAATAAAAAAATGTGTATATCGCGGAGTTCGGTTGCCTCAGCCACCCTGCAAGGCTTGCTGGGAGATCTTTAGGGATAGTACACAACGGTGGAGATAAAAGGGGAGGATATACTGATGGCCGCCTTTGGCCTCTGAGACGAGCCGCGTCGGGATTCTATGCGTGTTTTTTTTTATTGCTGTAGGACAGCAGACAGGCTGACGGCCCGCTTAGAATTTAACAGTTACCGTCGCCTATGGGTGTTTGCAATGTCAGTGGCTTCGCGAACACGCTGCTGTCCCATAAGGATACAGGAACTTCGGTCACTAATGCCGGAACACAACGCAAGGTTATTATGGTGGCATACTTAAGACCAAAGGTGGTCGCCATCCAGACGGGCTTGCGGCCCTACCACGTAGCTAGGGTGGGTTGTTTTGTTGGCTTTTACGACAGGCCGACGCCGGCCGCAGAGGTTAGTATTCTTTCTCCGCCCCTGCACGGATAGCGTGTATAATATATATTTATATATACGCACCGAGCGCTTTCAGGCGGGAGATTCGGCAACGCTTTTTTTGTGTAAGTTTAAAGCTGTTGTTGTCTCAGACGACTCGACAGCGACTCCGGGCGGAAAAGGCATTCCGACACCGTGGGAGCGAGTTCGATCGGTCGTGGCGGCGTGCTGCATGGTGACAAAGCGAGAACAGCCATGGATGGGGAGAATATTTTTATTGGGGACTATCGACTTCACCAGTGAACCCGATCCTATTCTAATCTACCACCGTTTCGGAGTGTGTATAGCTGGGGGAGAAGAAACGGCGAAAGAAACGCCAAGTGCGATGCTTTTATATTAATACTCGGCATTTATATCAATACTTGTAATTTGGTAGGAATATTCCTTTCGCCGAGTAGCTTCACACAAACTTAACATAACTTTATGTGTCTTTCTATCTGTTATGTCACGCCTAAACCGCTGAACCAATTTTGATGAATTTCGGTATATAAATAGATTGCACCTTGGAGAAAGACACAGGCTTTTTTATATGGCACAACAACGTTTGCCTGGTCAGCTAGTTCTAAATAATTACATATATTATCAATTCATTGAGTCTGATTGAGTAAGAAAAGAGAAGAAGTGGCTCCTCTTATCGCTTCTATTTCATAGGAAAACGTCGACTTCAGTTGAACCAACTTTTGACATCGTTTTTCTTCCACGACGCCCGTTACACGATCAAACTTCAGGAGTTGGAGAGGGGATTACTGGACAAGCAACCTGATAGCGTGAAGGCGGAACCTGATTTATTCACGTATGTTTTGTCGTATCCCCGCCACTTGACCCTGGACTTTGACAGGAATGAAAATATCCTCTTGATAAACGGATATTAGCAAATAACCCGAATTCAAAGATGGCGTTATGACCACTGCAATGGGTTCATAAAATACGTCAAAAAAGCTGATTTTAGTGTGACGTATTTTATGAACGGCCCCAATGCCGATTTTTTTCTTCCTGTAGTAGAGCAGACAGTCTGACAGTCCACTTACGTAGTTAGCAGTTATCGTCGCCTTTGGGTATTTGTAACGCTACGGGCACCGTGAACATGCTGCTATCCGCGTAGAGTGGCATTGGAACCTGGTTTCTAATGCCGGAACAAAGCACAAGGTTATTATGGCACCATATTTAACATAAAAACCAGGGATGGTTGCTATCCAGAGGACTCGAAAGTCCTCTCACCTAGATTGAGTTGCTTGATATGTGGTTGCTATGTTACCTTGTATGACAGGCCGACCCCGGCCGCAGATGTCAGTCAGTATTCTTTCTGAGCTGAAAATTTTGTACGAATTCTCGAAACACCGTTATAAAATTAAATGTTAAAAATTCCCATCGATCTGACATGTGCAAATTTTGCAGATATGGTTCTGTTCTGATAGAGTGAAGAATTAAGAAGAATACGATACTTCTACAAGCTATCATGTGTGTCTATCATAATGGTTCATTATTCGATGGAATGACCCCAGGACTAACTCACCCTGACTAATGATTAAAGTGATTGCCTTTTATCTCCTCCCCAGATTGATGGAAAAGCGCACCGGTTCGAAATACACGATGATACTGTCGGTCGGTGATACTCATTTCCTCATATGGGGGAATCCCCCGGACGCCGAGGCTGGTAGCAACGTGAAGACTATATGCTATATATTTAATCCTCACATGCTCAATGAGTTTGGAGAAGCGAATAAATTGTGAGTGTTCATGTTAAAAAAAACTAAATGAGCCATCACGGGACGCCTGGCAGATGTGCAACATTATGCAGAAAAGAACAGATTGTGATAGGAACTAAATATGTGATAATGATAAAAACAATGGAAAATATGCACTGACCCGCCGAAACATCAATTACCAAACAATATATTATATTACGTTTAAAAAATCAACCAATCACGTTATCTTCGCGATCGCTAAGTTAAAAATATCGTTTCATTTCAATTTCTAACAAATAATAAAAAAACACCAAGTAAATATTGTGCTTTATTTTGAGGACCGTAGAGCATACAATCAAATCATCAAAATTCAATATTTATTTACATGATAAGTTGAAAACATCCGCAAGGCGAAAATAAACCTTATGTATTAAGCACAAAGTAGATAATATGGAATAAAGTTGAAACTTGCATGTATATAATTTCCAATAATTACCATCATATAGCAGTATGCGTCATGCGTCGCCACGCCAGAAATCGGTTTTAAGTGCGGCTATACATAAATGTTTCACATCATAAATTTACTCACTCCCACATACAATAAACCCAAACTATGGAGGGTTGGAGTAGAGTCTTTGAAAAGTGTCCGTCAAGATGCAGTAAGCCATAATAGTACAGTGTTTTTCTTCATGCAGGGGCGAAATAAGAATACCAACCCCTGCGGCCGGGGTGGGCCTGTCGTAAAATGCGACAAAACCACCCACCCAGCTACGTGGTAGTGCCCCAAGCCCGTCTGGATGGCAACCACCCCTGGTGTACAAGTATGCCGCCATAATAACCTGGTTTTGTGTTCCGACATTAGTGACCCAGGTTCCTATTCCTATACCTTTACGATACAGCAACGTGTTCGCGGTGCCCCTACCCAAACATCCGTAGGCGACGTTAACTGCTTTCGATTGTTAAAAACGGTTCTTGAGAATGAGCTTCTGGCTGAGGATTACCCATGCAGTACGACATGGGGTTTTTAAAAAAAGATGGTACATATATAATTTATTACACGCTGGCACCGCGTGGTGTTGGGCACATTCGTAGGTGATGCCAAACGTTGATAGCTATGAAAACTGTTCTAGGTTCGGTGCCGCAGCATTCCTCCGCTACCCGGGGGTGACATCCTTCGTACTGGACTTCTTGTCCAACTTTGATGAACTGGACGCTTCGAGGAAAGCAAGTTCAAAATATATTACACTCACCAGTATTGAGGTTTGTCTCGCTTCATAAACTAAACCCTGGGTTCTTCTAGAAGTATTCAGTTACTGATAGTCTAAGTGGTGGAACAGTGATTTCCAACATTTTTACCACTTTATACGGGATACAGAATTCTTAATGCTTGGCCAGACTGCACACGCGGGCGCGGGGCGGTCGCGGCGCGGCATAACCTTATTTGAGTGTCCGTAGTGGGCACGCAGGCGGTTTCATATGTTTAAGTAGCCGCGCCGCGACTGCCCCGCGCCCGCGTGTGCAGTCTGGCCAAGCACTTAGTAATGAGTCCAAAATCATTTAACGACCTCCATGGCTCAACGGCTTACGCACGTCGGCATGCCTGTAAAGGTCATTGGTTCCATTCCTGCCCTGAATCTTGACTATATATAATATGTCTTTATTTATAAAATTATGTATTTATTTATAAAATATAATTATGTAAGTATATCAGTTGTATATTTTTTATCCGTACTAACCTCTGCATCCCAGGTTGGCCTGTCGTAAAAGGCGACAAAACAACTCACCCTAGCTACGTGGTAGGCTCTCAAACCCGACTGGATGGCAACCACCTTTGGTCTTGAATATGCCGCCATAATAACCCTGTGTTGTGTTCCGGCATTAGTGATCCAAGTTCCTGTATCCTTATGGGACAGCAGCATGTTTGCGATGCCACTGGCGTTGCAAACACCCATAGGCGACGGTAACTGATAAATTTTAAGCGGGCCGTCAGCCTGTCTGCTGTCCTACAGCAATTTAAAAAAATTATATTCGCAACACAAGCGCTTTGCTACTCATTTTGGGACTAGATGGCGCTGTGTGAGTAATTGCAACATATTTATTATTATTATTCATTCGTATTTAGCAACAAATTTTCTATTTTTAAAGTAGTAGTTAATTAGGACATGAAAGATTATTCTTTCTAGTCAACAGCTAAAATTATGAGATTATTTTATCCACTTATGTTGTATTAAAATCGGCAGTAACAATATTTTTTGTTGTTTTCTATCGTATAGTTTACACGTTACGATTACGTGAAGAAAACTATGTAGACCAATATCATCGGCTTAAATATCAGAATGCGTAACACCACAAAATATCGAAATAAATAAGACTTGTCCTACCGGCACGTGTTTTGTTTTTGTGTTGTTTCTAACTGCACGTCACTATTTACAATAAAGAACAGCAATTTGCTCCTTCAAATGTAATTACTAATTAATACGAAACTTCATGAGTGGACAAACGTCAAAACGGTCATCATAGAGTGCCGGTAGTTTAATGTCATCTACTTAGTGGAGTATTTTGGAGCCTATATATTAGATTACTTCGTATGTCCTATAAAATTTGGCTAATTTGTTATAAGTGACAGTGTTATAGGAAAAATAATACCTGTGCGTAGCAAAAACAAACAGTTTTTACTTACTCGTGTAAAATTTATCCAAATGGAGTTACGCATTCTGATAAGAAAACTGACGATGTATATTTTAATTAATTATATAGGTGTGTCAAACGGAACCCCTGCTCCGCGAACCTGACTATGAGCTGGACTTGAAAGCTCTGAAGATCCACTGCGAAAATGAGTGGTTCAGCATGCAAATGAACGCACTAATGAAGAAGAAATTAAAGTGGAAAAAGGTTAGGGTTGTTTGGTTTTCTGTAGAGTTCTGATAAAAGCGAATTTTTTTCCGTACAGGGTGAAGTAGGAATAGTGACTCCTGGCACATGATTAAATAAACGTACAGAGACAAAGATTCAACAACCGCGCCACGGTAGGTACATCACTACAAGTATGATGAGCATGTGTGCGTGAGCACTGGCGGCTCGTCACGTACGGAACGAAACCTGTTTATACTGGTTCGGCCAGTGCTCAAACAAAAGGCTCACCGCTCGCTGTGCGTCGCGTCGTGCGTCATATCGCTAACGGCACACTTAGCGCGAACGGGTAGTACATATTAAAGCTGACAAACGTTTTGTGTATTTATTTTAATCCTCCTTTTTTTATACCGAGGAAAACTGTTACAGTTTCCACCGGCCTCCGGGGGAAGGCCGGTGGGGTATGTGGGATTACCTCCCGAGGGGGCTGCTGACTCCCCTCGGGCGGACCGGGGGCAAAGGCCGCCGGTCCTACCCACTAAAAACCCCGGTCGTCACTCTTGGCCTTAGAGGGGGCTTCGCAGGATCGCCTTTTTGGCATTACTCTGCTAGGCCCCCAGCCAGACGTCTCCAATGAGGGTACCCCGAGTGACAGTTCCCGCTGCCGAAGGTCAGACTAGACCTGCCGGTGACCAGACACGGAGTGTCCAGTCGGGGTAGGGCACCCTCCGTCTCATTGCCTTCGCCGGGAGCTTCCCCCGGAACTCCCGGCTGGCCGCTCTTACAAGAGAGCGACCGGCAACCCCTTCTCAGGGTGGGAGGAGGCGCATAGCGTCTCCTTCCACGCTCCTGTGCCAGCCCTATCAAAATAGGTAACAATTTTGCTCGCTTTTTAGAAGCTTGGTCTCTGTACGTTTATTTATTTACTCATGTGCTACTGCGGCCGGAGGTGGCCTATCCTTAAATGTGATAAAACAACTCTAGTTAGAGGGTAGGATTCCAAGCCTGTCTGGGTGGCAATCACCGTTAAAAAAGTTGAGTGGTCTACTGGACTGGAGATATCTTGCACTACAATTGCTGGGACGTAAACTCCACTCCAGGAGTAGTTTGATCTATCGACCAACCGTCCTATGATGGTGACTTACCTATTGTCCTATCAGCTGGTTCCATTACGTTTGCTTTTTTTTCCTGGAGGAAACTGCACATTAACAGTGCTGCGTCAAACTCCGGAGGCTAGCCGAAGCGGGTGTGTAGTTCTCTGTCCTGGTACTGTGACACATTGGCTATCAAACGATAGCCAGGTGGCATATCCACTAAAAATCCAGTCACCTGGAGGCTTTACGCGGAACCACGGGATTGACTCTATATACAGGGCGACTTTGACAAAACCGTCCAATTTTTTTACGCACTAAACATCATTTAAGGAACCCATTTTTGCAAAAAAAAATCTATATCAAATTTTCACCATAAAATATTTCATTCAAAGGAAAATATGGTCACTAATTCAATCGTAAAAAATAGTCATATGATGCAAATTTCGTACGTTAACCTGTTATTACCTGTCTCTGTCACTCCCGCGTAAATGTAATGTAAAAGTAATGAGTATTCGCTCACACAGATGCAATGACCGCCGTCTTCGGCCTCGTACTAGGTCATTGTACCAGTTTTTTGCGGTACCGATGAAGAGGTCATTGACACTTGCGCGCCGTAGTATGTAAATTGCGAGTTCTTTGGATGACTTTGTGATGCTGATTACTCAACATTTTTGTACAATGTGATACTAAGCTAAAATATATGTTTCTCATAACTTTTACTAAAGATTCTTCTGTGTGAATTTGGACGGTGTTATCAAAGTCACCTGTATATATATCGTTGAAGACGACATACTTTGCCTCCCCTATTTGACCTTAATTATTTTCACAGGGTAAACGCGCTACAGAAAGGAGAGCAAGGAAAGGACAAAATACAACCAAAGAAGTTAGATATCAAAAGAACCATTGAGATATAATTTAGTTTAAAAAATACCCAGTACACCAAAATACGCCAAATAGTGTCACGGTAGAGATGCAATTGGGGCATTTCAATGTCAGATTCCAACTGTCGCGTGACATTTAGGCCGACATTTTTGACTATAATTTACAAATATGAGAGTTATTTGTATACAAGTATATAAGGGATGTTATATTTAATAATAAAATTTTAGTTGCCACGTAATGAAGGTATTGTAGGTGGGCATAACTCCTTCAAGACTTTTACGACTTTTAAGATAACAGCATATAGAGTGGGAGGAAAGGATTTGGTGAAGAAATGTGAACACTTGAATGGAAGATTGTTGATCTGACTTCTCCAGCTCCTATAAAATTCCTAAGAACATTATACACACAAAGAAACGCGATGGAGTCGTTCTGTTCTTTTCCTTATTTCCAGAGTGCAATGGATTTTGCGCCTTAACGCCTGCCAGAGTCACGAGTCATTCTAAATCTGGAAGTTTATAATATGTATTAGTATTTATTTATAAAAGAATAGTATATAAGTAGTGTATCAGCTAGACCCATAACACGAGTGCTCTATTAATTTGAAAAGGTATCCATTATTATCTTCTAACTTGTTAACCGACGATTTCTCGCATTAATATTGCATCCGTAAAATAGCCGAGTCCCCAACTCCCAGTGCCTCCAGAAAGACCCCCTCCAGCTCTCACGCATGAGCAAATCATGTCCATGAGAGGAGAAGACTTCTTTCTCTACTGTCCGAGGGTAGATGATCACAATTTTGGAAGGTAAGTTAAGTGAGAATATAATAGCAGGTTCAGATTTACCAGCTCAATTCTTTTTTAGATTCATTTCTTGTCTCTTACTGAACTGTAAAACGTGTCCGATGCTAGAGCGATACAAGTAGGAACTAAGTGACACGGAGATCAATATGGTAGGGTAAATGTGTGGATTGACGCAGAAGGACCGTGTTAGCTACTCCCTCGTCTGCGGCAGCTTTCATGACTGTGTCATTACCTGATGATTTGCAGACATGTGGCCTCAGCTTGAAGAACAAATATGTATCTATTCCTCATCAGTTCAGCTTCGGCAGCAGGATCAACCCCAAAAAGTGTTAGTTAAAATTTTTAAGGGGGTGATACGCTTGCCAATGAACTCATTACCAGGGATGACGAAGATCACGTGAATGGAGTTTGTGTAAATGGAGTGATGAAATATGGGTCACATAAGACTTAACGCTAAGATGTAGATCTACTTTACCTTCTTTTAAAAGCTTTTCCCATCTAAAGCTTGAATTCAGAGCTGTTGAGTACATAGAGTAAAACTCCTGTGCATATTCATGCGTCGATGCTGCTTCGTGGCACTCCATTTCATTATCCTTTAGAAATAAAAGATAATGGATGAAGAAGATGTTGCTAAATTTAATTAGTTCATGAGCCACTGCCGTCTGGCTCCTAAAACCAGATTGTGATCTCCGGTTCCTACTACTCTTTTGTTACCTTTTACAATGCCTGAGGGATGAGTTACAAAATAGGTCTTCCCACTACCAAAAACAGAAGGTCAACGGTATATAGCTACGGATATAAGATGAGGGTAGATATATATATATATGAAGAGAATAATCCTATATCTTTAAACGAGCAATTCTTGTATATATATACTTATATAATTGGAATCTCGGAATCGGCTCCAACAATTTTCACGAAATTTAGTATACGGGGGGTTTCGGGGGCGATAAATCGATCTAGCTAGGAATCATTTCTAGAAAATGTCATTTTATTCGCTTTTTTTTTATTGGAAGAGAAATAACAAAAATGTGACTCTTCCTGACATCTATCGGCGAATAATAATACTATTTTTTTTAAATTGCTTTAACGACACAACACTAAAGCTATTCCAGCAGATGGCAATGTTAAGTAACAAGAAGTCAATGAGTGTTTGCTTTGAGGTTAGACTAAGAAAATCAATTGTTAATTTCCAAAAAACACAATTTATTAAAAAAAAATTCCGGATATTTATAATAAATGTGAATAATTTATTTCCGCAGGGATGACATGGTAAAGCGACCGAAACCGGAGAAGGTTCTCCACAGTTTTGTTGAGATTGCAGAGAAGATAAATCAGTCACAGTATGTGAGACTGGACACTGGCGTGTGGATATTGAGGGGCACCAGGCATATGGCGAGTTACAGGTTAGCTGGTACGCATTGAGCGGGGTTCCAAGCTAACTACAACGGGTGGTTTTAGTGGGTATACCTGTGACGAGGGTCTCCTTTCTGTAGTGGTGGTATACGGACGTTTTGGATGGGAGTCTCTTACCTATTTACGCATTTTTCGAAACACTATGATGTGAGAAAGCATTTTCACCTGAAAATTTTGTCACCAGAGGTCTGCTGTTAATACTGTTTTATTTTTTTGCCGTAGGACAGCAGACAGGCTGACGGCCCGCTTAGAATTTAGCAGTTGCCGTCGCCTATGGATGTTTGCAACGCCAGTGGCATCGCGAACATGCTGCTGTCCCATAAGGTACAGGAACTTGGGTCACTAATGCCGGAACACAACACAAGGTTATTATGACGACATACTTAGAGATGACATACGTAGAGTGGTTGCCAACCAGGCGGGCTTAGGATAGGGTTGTCCTATCGCATTTTACGAGAGGCCGGAGAGGCATGGAGAATAAAAATAATGCTGATGATGCATTATTTCACATGTCATGAACTACCCCATTGTAGATATCAAACGTTCAAAACGTACACGGGCATAACATGTTGTGTTGCTGCATTGGCGATTCTGCGAAAGCTTCGAGCCAGGGCTTGGAACGAGGACACTGTCGACGAGACCCTGGACTTAGGTTTCAACTTGTACAAGGTATTGCAATAGCTAAATGTTTTAATAGGAATTTCTACATGCAGGGGCGAAGGGGCAAGGGCTGAAAGTTGTCTATCGTAAAAGGCGATAAAATAACTCTATACCTTATCCATTTTACCAAAAAATAAAATGTAAACAAATAGTAAAACAGTTTTTTGGATGTCGATTTTATAATAATCAACATGATATAAAAATTATCATAACAACTTTGAATTATTTATTAGAAATATCTCCTATATTCTTATTTTTTTATATTACTATTCCTTACTTTTAGAAAAAATAACAAAATAATTTTATTATTACAATTATTATGAATGATAAATATTAATGCATATAAAATTTACATATTTACAACATCAATTGTAATAACTAACTTACATTATAAAGAACCTAAAAAGACAATGTTTCCAAATCTCATAGGAGTGTTTTATTATTACGGTCGGATTATACCCGCGATGTTGTTTAATTCTAGCTTTTTTTGAGAAACATTGGTTTTGTTCGCGCTGGTATTGGGTCTTCCTAGGCGAAGAGCTATTGACGGGAAATGAATATTTAAGGGTACTCACAATTCTCGTTACTCGTCCTTATTTTCGCGTGGGCCCACTGATGTTCCACTCGTAGGAGTAATCAAACACACCTTTACACCATTTTACGTAGTGTTACATACTCTTTGATTTTACACCCGATTATTACTAAATTATTCAGTTTATATTAAAAATAAGACGGAACCAACAATCACCGTTCGGCCATCGACGTTATAATGCAATTTAAATCGGTCGCACTTCATTTGACAAGGACGGGAGCGGATTTTAGGTAAGAGGAAAAGAGATAGGATATAGCATCCTCACCTAGACCCATTATAGCCAAACGGCGTTAACAGGTTTGTTTGTTTACATTTTATTTTTTGGTAAAGTGGATAGTATATAGCTAGGTGGTTGGGCTTCAAACCTGTCAGGATGCCAACCATTCTTGGTCTGTTAACATGCCGCCATAATAACCTTGTGTTGTGTTCCGGTAAGGTAACCAGGTTCCAGTTACCCAACGCGGACAGCAGCGTGTTAGAGGTGTCTGTGGCATCGCAAACATCCTTAGGCGACGGTAACTGCTTAATACTAGGCCGTTAGCCAATCTGCTGTTCCCACAACAAAAAAAAAAGTGCGTGCGTACAAAGTACACATGTCAGAAGTGAGGCTTCTTTGGTTAACTAATTTTTAAATCTTCTAATAAATTTTGAAAAGAGAATTTATGAAATATTATTATTTTATATCTTATTAAACAAAACTCAACTGTATTGCAATAAAGTCGCAATTCGAATAGATATGTATAAGTAATGCAATGCAATCATTCTAAAATTACATCATAGAACACTTCAATAATCCTTAAGCCATTATTAATAAGGTTGGTATTATTAGAGCAAAAAAATTCAACTGTATTTCATTGTAATAAAGTCGCAATTCAAATAGATACCTTAGTAATGCAATTATTTAAAAATAGAATGAGCCTTAAGTCATTATTTATAAGGTTAGTATTACTGGAGCAAAAAAATGTTTCACATCTTCGTAACGCTAATAGATAGATAGATAACACTTTTTTGTGAACCAAATAACTTACAAAAACAAAGAAAATTATTTACACAATCAATATCTACTTGACTTACAATGCTAATATTGCCGTTTCATCCGTAAAAATGTTACCCTCATGTGCGCAAAGAAGTTTCGCTTCAAAAATTGTGTCTGCAATATTAGTAGTCTTTAAGTTCAGTCAGCGTTATAATGGAAACCGGAAGCCGCTAATGAGCTTTATCAGTGAATCCCACTGAAAATCTATTCACGTCAATGTAATTTCGTAGGTCTTGCTTTTTTGCCTGATAGTCCACCCTAGCAAAGAGATGGAGTGACTGACCCTTTAGCTCTCGCTACACTACACTACACAACAAATTATCCTGGCAGTACCAAAAATATTTCATGCTGCAGTCTTCTTATAGGCTTTATTCATCAGAAGTCACTAAATTCTGAAGTACTCAGTAGAGTTTCATCACAGGACTAAACTTCTATGTGCCAATTTTTTTAAGCCTGTAGAATGATGATGGCTGATGCGTACACCAAGATCAGTACAAACTATTATCAGGCTATACTAGGGTTGCCAACCCCAAATTTAAAAAACTAGGATATGATGTTGGAAAAACCAGGACAATTTAGTTTAATAACAGGACGGACGCAGTAATAGAGTTGCAATACTCAAGTAGGTTTAGTTAGAATTAGTTTTTTTTTTCTGTTGTGGAACAGCAGACGGCCCACTTGAGAGTAAGCAGTTACTATCGTTTATGTATGTTTGCGACGCTAGGGGCACCGTGAACACGCTGCTGTCCCATAGACATACACAAGATTATTATGGCGGCATACTTATAAACCAAGGATAGTATTTTTTATAGGATAGTTATACTTACTCCGCCTCTGCACAAGTTAGTTACAAATATTATTTAATAATAAGTATTTGAATATTAAAAACAGAATGCTACTTAAAAACTATCAAGGACATCCCAGGACACCACAAAAACTAGGACATGTCCTGGGAAAACAGGACGGTTGGCAACCCTAGGCTATACAAGTGTCCTTCATGGGTATTGTACCAGGGATGAGCATTCAAGGATATTTACATAACCATTAAGCCAGTCATAGTCTTCACGTCGTCGGTATATTTGTGACGGCTGCCTTCCTTTGCCTGAGCGTTAGACGGAATGTATGAGCCTGTTTACTACGATAATACCTGTATATTTGTTGTCTTTAAAGACTTCCTAGTTAAGTGATGAATTGTTGCTATTTTTCCACATTGGCATGATGAAGGTTGCCACTTAAAAACGTTGCAACTTTTGCTGAAATGCCACCTTCATTTGTTCATTTTCTATTCTTATTTCTATCCATAACCACACGGACTAAAATAATCCTGACAGTAATTATCAGACTTAAATATTTTAGGAAATTCTTGAAGAGCGCAGAGGACCCATTCGAAGAATAGTGTTGGCTGAGCTGAAGGACAACTTTATGATGTGGGATAGGGAATATAAATACAAGGTAAATATTTTAAAGATCTACCAGTCACTCTTTCTTTCGTCTTCATCTTCTTACACGAAAACGGAGTAGTGCAAATAATACAACGAGTAGGGAACATTCATCAATTCACTTTTATGGTAAATGCCATGTCTTTCCTGATCTACTTCATTATTCTTCTTTTTTATCTTAATTTCAAGGTCGTCATCGTTGAAGGTATTCCTTTATCATCCAATCAACGGGAGAAGGGCTTCTACGCACACCTCTTGACCGAGTTTATATGGGTGGTTGTGTTTGGGTTGGCTTCTCATGTGTATGATGAGGCATGATCTGTATAATTTAACTTGACTTCTTTACTCACGGAGGAGAAAGAGTTGCGCAGAATATTGCGCGTTATTATCTCCTGCTTTGGTTCAGTCGGATAGATTCCCCTTGCAAGAAGCAAAAGTTACTGTTGCTTAGTCGGAGCTTATGACGACAGCATTCACACTTCCACTCCACCCGAGAGAGGCTCAGCTAAATTAAGAGGCTCTATTAAGCTCTACTTCCCTAAGCATCGATTGCCTGATAGAATGCTGGATTATGGTGTTAGGAGTTACTCCTAAAACATCATCTCTTAGTATCTCTTTTTATCCGTGCAGGGGCGGAGAAAGAATACTAATAATCTCTGGCGACTTAACAATCCAAGCTAGGTGGTAGGGCTCTAAGCCTGTCTGGATGGCAACCACTCCTGGTCTATAAGTATGCCGGCATAATAACCTTGTGTTGGCATACAATAACCTTGTGTTCCACAATAACCTTGTGTTCCACAATAACCTTGTGTTGGCATACAATAACCTCGTGTTGTGTTCCGGCATTAGTGACCCAAGTTCGAGTACCCCTATGTGGACAGCAGTGTTTTCGCGGTGTCCTTAGTGTTGCTGGATGAGCGGGAAATTAAAAGGATTACTCACGCGCCACTGGGACCCCGTGCACTGGTTCGTATCGGAAGCGGGCACTACGGGATCTTGCTCCCCTTTCTTTTATTTGGTCAAGGCCGGGGGCAGCGGTTGCCTCTAAGCGCGGTTCGAAGTGGGCTGTGGCGCGGGGGGCCGATCGCCGCGAGAGCTCGGCCGCGCTCCTCGCCAGCAGCATGGTATCCGTCCCTCTCATAGCGGGTGTAGGAGCGGTCGCGGATAGCGGAAGCGGGTGTAGGAGCGGATTACGGAAGCGGGTGTAGGAGCGGAAAAGGAAAAGACCGGTGCATGCTCAACGCCTGGCGCATACAGTTGCAAACAACCATAGGCGATGGTAACTGCTTACTATTAAGTGGGCCGTCAGCCTGTCTGCTATTCGTCAGTAATAAAAATGGTCTTTAACAGTTACGAGATATGGCAGTTTGGGGGAATCTGGTGTCGAATGATCCCAAGGACTTGGACTTGTTTCGCGGCGTGGAGCAGTTCTTCAAGGAAGCGGATTCGGGTGTGCTTCAGGTAAATAACTCTTCGCGTATCTGCCACGTACTAATACAAGAAATATGAGGATTTTCGCAAATGCTTAAGATCTGAAAGTCTCAACTCAGTATACAAAAACGCTGCCGATGATGACCGGCAAGCGTTGTTCTGTTGTATAAATTAAAAACAAAGTAGCTTGTCCATGTCTTTCTCCAAGGTCGAATTTATCAGCATACCAAAATTCATCAAAATTGGGTTAAGCTTAAGGGTTTGGGTTGGGCATAAGTAATATTCGGACAGAGTAAGTCAAGGCAACGAGAAGGGCCAAAATGCATTTACCTTTTTAAATTGGGGGTCAAAAGGCAGTTGACCTTGTAACTGCTAAATTTAGCCGCAGCTTTAAAGGTGTTGATAAAATTCATAATTTTTTAAAGACACTTTACAAACTACGAATTTTTTATAAACGTACAATTGACGGAATCCGCATCCAGATCAGAAAAAAGCTATTTGCATCGTATAAATATCCTATCCTCTATTAAGATTCAACCCACAGACACTCGTACGTACCAACCGGGCACGTAGTGTCATCGATTTTTGTGCAGAAAAAATGTCCCGCATAGGCTTTGATACAAATCGTCATTGTCGTAGAATAGTGACGGATCTGACATAACTTTACAGAGCAGTCGTTGACACAGGAATAAAATAAATATACTGTAACAATTGACTAAGCGCCATCTAGTCCCTTTTTTTTCTCAGGGAAAAACCTCTCTTGACGGGTTTCTCCGGCCCGGGGGGACTGAGGGATATGTGGGACTCCGGGAAAGATGTTCGACCATCCGACTACCCACTAAAAACCCCGCTGTTCTCCTATCGCCTACGCCCGGACCTACGGATATGTGGCCTGCCGATCTCGTGGCCCGGGCCCAAGCCGGCCCGCCCTTTGTCTCAAGGCGGGCCTCTTCTAAAATGTTGGCGCCAGGGGGTCAGGGTTTCGTCCCCCGGCGCTCTCCTGTATTGTAGGAGTTGAGGGAGGCCGCGGAACAGTACGCGGCCCTCTTCCTTGCGGCAATAGTGCGGGCGACGGATCCTTCCCCGAGGGGCCGCCCACGGCCGCTTTCTACGGCGGCCGGAGGTCATTGCTTGCCCTCCAGTGCCGACGACGTGACCTGCGTTGGCGGGAGGGGAGTGTGGTGGTGGACTCCCGCTCCCGCTCCGCCGCCTCCTTTGCGGACGTGACTGCCTCACAAAAGGAGGTGACGGCGGTCCATCCAGGATCGCCCCTGACCATGGACAGAACTAGGGCCGGGAGTGACAGGTCCGCGCCGATTTGGGCGACGAGTGCGCGGCGCTCCTTGCGCCACGTATGGCACACGGCGACAGTGTGGTCCACCGTGTCCTCCTCGTCGCCCGCGTCACAATGGTGGCACCCCGACGTCATCTCCTGCCCTATGCGACACAGGTACCTCCCGAAGCAACCGTGCCCCGAGAGGACCTGCGTCAGGCGGAAGGTCAGGGCGCCGTGGCGCCTTTCCACCCATTCGGCAAGCGTCATTTTACTATGAGATGAGCGCCTATCCACCTATCAAATCTCTCATTTTACCGACTGATTAATTTGAAATCTAAAATGCATATAATTTTTTCTTTAATTTAGCAATAATACTTAGACTATGTAGTATCCAAGTATGATAAACAGTGAAATTCGTATTTTTTTCAAAACCGACATTATTCTACGATCATGACGAATCCATATAAATTTTGCCCTATAGTAAAAAAATTGGACAAATCTTAATGTTATGATGACGTACAACCAGTTCGTGTAACTCGTTCTTTTATGCCACTGTTAGATACCCGGGGAATACGAGACGGCTATCTGGAATGAGGGGGGCAAATACTACCTATACCATCCGTGGCCTGCAGACAAATACGGTCATAAGGTTTGAGTTTTATTTTCCTCACCTATTGGAACTCTTCTAGCTAGATGCCAGGCTCTAAGCCTGTCTGGACGGCAACCACCCCAGTCCTAAATAAGCCGCCATAATAATCTTGTGTTGTGATCCAAGTTCCAGTTCTACGCGAACGGCAGTGTGTTAGCGATACCCCAAGTGCCGCTGACATTCATAGGCAACGGTAACTGCTTACTATTAAGTGGGCCAAATCAATAAATTGACAATTTGTGGGTATTTTTGTGCTATATTTTTATTATAATTTGGTTTTAACTTTTGGTCCTTCGAGCCGGACACGAATCAGTGATCTATGGATATATAGCTAAACTATAACTCCGGAAACCAAAAAGTGCCATTCAGAACTAGGAAACGGAGCAATCCATTTGTCGTCCTCATACGTACACACACCTAAAAATTGTATACCATAGTGGGAATAACAGCCTCTTAGTTTTGGCTCGAGTATGGTGCTATTTAGTTGCTAAGTATTTACATATCAGTAGATCTATGAAACTATTCGATTGACAGACTCTCATTTTCAGAATAAAGAGTGTAACAAAAGAAATAAATCCCACAGGTTGGTCTTCGAGAAGGTGGGAAAGCTTGTATTCTGCGTTTCACAACAATATCGGGACTTTGCGAATTCTTCATGCAGAATGTTTACGACATGAGAAACAAGCCGTACTTGATAAGCGAGTTGCTAGTAATTGAGAGGGAGCCGGTGCCAGAGTCTGTGAACAATATGAAATGTAAGTATTGATGATATACTTACATTTGCGCTGTGTGAATTGTTATTAGTTTAATATACAATGACATAATAATTTACTAAATAAAAAACGTTATAAATTACTAGCTGACCCGGCAAACGTTGTTCTGCCATATGAATAATAAAATGTCAAAAAATTAAAAAAAAATTTTTGTGGGTGGGTCACCCCTAACATTTAGGGGGATGAAAAATAGATGTTGGCCGATTCTCATAGATACCGGATAAGCACAAAAAATCACTAACTCAATTTAGTTATCTGCCTACTGCCTACCCCCTAAGAACGATGGCGTGATTATTTATAGCCTATGACCATTTCTAGGTTATCATCTATCACCATACCAAATTTCATCAAAATCCGTTCAGCCGTTTAGGCGTGAAAGAGGAACAGACAGACAGACAGACAGACAGACAGACAGAGTTACTTTCGCATTTATAATATTAGTATGGATTGTATCAAAGCTACCAACCGTGTCGAAATTGAATTAAAAGTACCCCATTTCGTCACGAATAGATATGGCCGGAAAACGGGCTGTGGTGCCATCGTGACGAGTGAATTCTATAAACTTTCCATCTTCCGGTAAATTTCTTCAAAAAGGCTGTGTGAATAAATAAAAAGTTAAAATGAAATTATTATTATTATATTACAAAGTAGTAATTAATGAAGATGTTTTTGATAAAAGTGACTTTGGGAAACCTAAATAATTATCCAGAAACCATGACCAGCCAATATAGTAATATTTTATGCTCTCTTAGCGTCCTCTACTGTATTCATTCAGGAGAGCGATTGGTCAACACCATACATTGAATATTTGCAATTTGTGCAAAGTTATTATATGAACACATGTTAACATTGACGTTGCTTGCAAAATCAATGCCACAGGCGTTGGAGCAACACCTGCAACAATATTATGTTATCTTCTTCCTCCTGCTCTTATCTCACATTATATGAGGTCGGCACAACATGTTACATGTATTAATAGTTGTGGCTTAGTTTTTACAACCGGCCGCCTGCCTGACGTTAACCTCTTTTTGGGGAAAAATCTGTCATCCTTTTTGTTTAAATTATTTTTCTCGTTTCAAATTGAAAGTAGAACACGAAATATCGTTGTCAATCATCTAATATATCCTCGAGCGACAATTTTATTGGTTTCTTCTTGAGTATACAACATCCGAGTGTCGGTTTGGGTGTGCAGGGTGGCACTTTTGCCAGGTCGCCGACTTTTAAGGGGTCCGTGCACAATTCACATTCACTTGAATGCAGACACAAGCAGCTTGCGCATAATGCGTCCATCTTTATATATTTTGGTGGTGGCTCACAGCAATCATTCTCTTGGCAAGTTAGAGGCCTCTTGATTTATTGATTTTGCAAACAAGATTATGTTATATGTGTATAAAAGTATGTTTACACGAGTATATTTTCTTTTTTAATTCTGAGGAACAGCTGATAAGCTGACGGTCCACTAAATACGCTAGAGCCACCGCAAACACGCTTAGGGGCACTGGAACCTGGATTACTTATGCTGAAATACAACACAAGGTTATATACAGGGCTGGTTGCCATCCAGACGGGTTTGGGACCCCAATACCAAGCTAGGGTTTTTTATTGCTGTGGGACAGCAAACAGGCTGACGGCGCACTTAGAATTTAGCAGTTACCGTCGTCTATGGGTGTTTGCAATGCCAGGGGCATTGCTAACACTTTGCTATCTGCGTAGTGGTACCTACTGGAAATATGGCGGTATATTTAGAAACTAGAGGTAAGTTGAGACAAAACAACCCACCCTGGCTACGTGGTAGGGCCTCAAGTCCGTCTGGATGGCGACCACCTTTGGTCTTTAGTATGCCGCCATAATAACCTTGTGTTGTGTTCCGGCATTAGTGACCCAAGTTCCTGTACCCTTATGGGACAGCAGCGTGTTCGCGATGGCGACTGGCGTTGCATACACTTATAGGCGACGGTAACTGCTAAATCCTAAGCGGGCCGTCAGCCTGTCTGCTGTTCTATAGCAATAAAAAAAAAAGTTACGATCAGCTCCAAGCCCATTGGCTTGGAGCTTTAATATGTAGATAGGGTTGTTCTGTTGCTTTTTACGCCAAGCCAACCCCGGCCGCAGGGGTCAGTGTTCTTACTTCACCCCTACACCGACATACATATATCGAGAGATATACACAACAAAAGCGCTTTGCTTCTTACTTTGAAACTAGATGGCGCTATTACTTTTATAAATAAATGCATATTGTACACATTCGTAAATACCGAGGAATACTGACGTGGAAAGCCACCGCCGAGGTCATCCTTAATGTTTCATAATATACTTATTCCTTTGTATTCTTGTTTTGCTAAATATATAATTCTCTATAGCCGTGGCCCCGGGTCGTTGGGTGCTCCAAGGTAGTTTTCACGAGGGCGATGACCGGTTTCCAGAAGATCGTCGCAACAAGCAGGCAACGCCCGCCTCCATAGCAGCAATCGCAATGGCGCATATTATTAACCCACTGGAGTGGACGACCGACAACGTTGATGAGGTCAGATTTCATATCCGGCTCGAAGGGCCATTTAAATGAGCTTTAGCATTGGTCATTTAGTTATGCTAGTTTTTCCGGTCATAACCAAAGCTTTCATATCGGACTCCGGGGTGTACCGATGAGAGCTTCTTTTTCTCATCCCTCACTATGTGTGGTTGGCACATGTCCTCTCCATCCATTTCAGTTAGTTATCATTTCCATATTTTTAACTTTTTTCGTCATATTATGTTTTACGCAATTCTTCTTATCTCTGGTCTTTCCTTTCTTCTATATCCATCCACTCTTATTGCTAAGATGTTTCTTGTCTCTTGGCATTCTTCTCTTTGGCATTCTTTCTCTAATATGGATGGATACATAATATACCTATTTGTAATATTTTTTTCTCTAAATCTAATCTATTTCTTTAGACAGTAGTACACGGTGATATTTTATACGAAGACACAATGACGCATCTCGAGAAGATGGGCATAAATCGAGACGCGCCGAAGGCTTCCGAAGAAGTGGAAGGAGAAGAAGAGGAAGTCTCAGTGACTGGCTATCTAGCTGCGGGCGAAGTTTTGAATAAATTCAAAATATCGGATTATGACTACATTGAGACTAATGTTATCGATGGAGCATATAATGGTGTGTTTTTGATGTAAACATACATATTACAACCATAATAATGATAGAAATATCATGATCGTTATCTTCATCAACATTATTATCATATCAACATCATAATTATATAAACATCATAAGATACCGATCTTCTTCTTCCTACTGCCCTTATCCCACATTATATCGGGTCGGCACAATATGTTACATGTTGTAATAATTGTGACTTATTTTTTACAACCGGCCGCCTGCCTGACGTTAACCCCTTTCATATAACACCGATGTTGGTATGATAATGATATTATACGTTACAATAATAATGTTGATATGATAATAATGATAATGTTGCCAATGATTATGATGTTGCATGTAAATATCGGTGTTATATAAATATAAGACAATTCGTCTGTATTAATTAGGAATCAGCAAAACAAACAAATATGTTGCGCTGAAAAAACAAAGAATCGACATTTAAAGTCTATTAATTAGCTTGTCTATTCCTTTTCACATTAATTTGACATTTATCTTTTCACAAATTTGCACTGTCTCCATCTTGGAAAATAAAATACGATTTTGACAGAACTGCGATGACATCTGTAGTCGCACAACGTTTCTTTATTTCTTTCGTTCTTATTTTAAAATTTAGTTTGATTTGACTCTTGTTTCACCAATAATCGAAGAATGCACGTGAATTCAATGGGAAGAACTAATAATCAATTCATCCATCAATCAATCAATATCATGATCAAATCAACGTTATAATTAATATTTGTTTTTAATTATTTTTTTATTAATTTTATTGTCTTTGGCAAAACTGCTTTGTGTACCTAAGTTTCCAGTTTTTTTTATAACACTTCTCTTTTCTTGTAACAACATGACCTAAAAAAGAATATACTTGAAATATTTATTTAGTTATGGCTAAATATTAAGCGCCATTCGTTTGAACTCCTTAATCCATTAAGAAATAGCTATGGCTTCAAGGTTATATGTGTACGATTAACAAGTAGTTTGAACTAGTCAAGATTACAGCCACGCTGAAGTGGATATTCTTTTAACACTGGGTATTGCTGTTGCTTTATTAGTATTATACCATGTTTTTGCAGAATACTGGCGAGCATTAGCCTCTAACTAATAATTCCTCCTAGGGCTTATTTTCTATCTTTCTCCATTTTTCAAGCTGTATAAGTGGACACAAAGTGGAACCAGACTGAAATACGACTAGGACTGAACCGGACGGGACAGGTTTATAAGACCATCATTAGGCCTGTCCTTTTATATGGCTGTGAAGCGTGGCCGATGCTAGAGCGGCACAAACAGGGACTGCGTGTCACGGAGATGAATATGCTGCGGTACATGTGTGGAGTGAAGCGGAAGGTCCGCGTTAGGAACTCCCGCATTCGCGGCAGCCTTCATGTCCGTGACATTGCGGACAAACTGCAGGAATGTCGCCTTCGCTGGTATGGCCACGTTTACGGAACGGCACGGTACGGCAACCGGCTATCTACGTGGGGAACAAATGTCTGGCCATGCCGCCTCATCCGGGCCCCGTAGATAGACCCAAAAAGTGCTGGTTTGACTTCGTAAGGGGTGATATGCGTGCCAATAGACTCACTACCAAGGATGCTGAAGACCGTGCGAAGTGGAGTAGAAAATTCGGAAAGCGGACTCCGGGCACCGAAACGGAAGTTTCGGTTGCAACCG
Organism: Malacosoma neustria; assembly: GCA_963693495.1. Lineage (NCBI taxonomy): Eukaryota > Metazoa > Arthropoda > Insecta > Lepidoptera > Lasiocampidae > Malacosoma > Malacosoma neustria. The sequence continues at coordinate 3,214,839 of OY856399.1, read as the reverse complement.
GGATTTGACGCTGGGATGATGATGATAAGTAATGCTGACTGTTTTATGGCAAGTAGGCTCTCTTTTTTCCTCTCAACTTTTTCCTGAGATTTGGATATAAAAATAGAACCGGCTTATGTCACATATATGAACTATGAACGGATGTTTGTGGTTGACTAGCAACTACAAGATGTATATCGTATATTATAATATACTTATCACGTATTAATACTGAAGGAACTCACTAGGAAGCCTGTAATTAATTTTTGTTTCTTAGTGGTTTCACAAAAAAGTCAATCTTTGGATCATAATTCATATGTTATCTATTTTATTTTGTTTTCATGTTTAGTTGCTATTATTGCTTAAATGTCTGATAAAAATTGTGATCTTATAGGGCAGCAGAAAAGGCCTACTCATTTAAATTTTGCACGCCAAACTTGGCTTAACATGTCGGCTAATTACTATATAATTTTCTAACCAAATGCAATGTAGTATATATCAAATGTTGTCATTGTATTGTAAACATGTTTAGCAAATAACATATATCTTATCTTTTCTGTATTTTTAAATCCGGTATGTGTAGGTAACTGGCCTATCCACATTAGTATGCCGCATGACGGTTACTTTCCGTTCATCCTTTCTACTATAGGATGTGATCAAGCCCAATACTGGAACGTTGAAGGCTGTAAAACAACCTCAATCTTCCTCATTCAATTCTCTTCTACAGGTCAATTGAACCCGGATTCTAGTGGAATTCTATCTCTTAAAGACTCCCTGAAGCAGCTATTTAATTATCATACCCACGCTGTACTCACGGCTAGAGGCAACTCCTATGCTATATGGAAACAGGACGACTGTTATTATCTATTTGATCCTCATGGATGCGATGAAAATGGTAAGATCATCATCTTAATTTTATCCTCTATTGCATCTTCTGTATTTATGTTTAGGGTATTTTTTGATGTTGTTCGGTATCGGGAATGGAACTTCAACAACACAAACGCATAGCCACTTACTTCGGTCTTCGTGCTGCTGGGGCTCTTAGATTATGGCTGTAGGAGGCATTGACACGAACTACTTTCGATTGCCCTAGTTAATTTCTTGAAATATTGGAATAGAACAACGAAAATTGAAGCGACGCGTTCGCATCGTATTTTGAATGAAAGAATCGAGAGATGGCAGCGTCGTCGTAGAATAGGGGTGGCAATTCATTTATTGCTTAGATACGATTAACTCGATACTAGGAAATATTAGAGGTTTTTATCCGTGGAGGGGCGGAGAAAGAATACTAACCTCTGCGGCCGGGGTCGCCCTGTCGTAAAATGCGACAAAACAACCAACCCTAGCTACGTGGTAGGGCTCCAAGCTCGTCTGGATGGCGACCACCTTTGGTCTTAACCATGCCGCTATAATAACCTTGTGTTGTGTTCCGGCATTAGTGACCCAAGTTCCTGTACCCTTATGGGACATCAGCGTGTTCGTACAAACACCCATAGGCGATGGTAACTGCTAAATTCTAAGCGGGCCGTCAACCTGTCTGCTGTCCTAAAGCAATAAAAAACAATATTATGCTAAAGACGTAACAGATGTTATGGAACAACAGACAGGGTAACGGCTCACTCAATAGTTAAGACATCTCTAACAAGCTGCGGTCCGCTTAGGAGAACCTGGAAACCTGGGTCACTTATGCTGGAACACAACACAAAGCTATTATGGCATATTTAAAAACCATGAACCAGCCAGACAGGAAGATCCCTAGTACCTAGTTAGGGTTATTCTAAGTCGCAGGAGTCATTATTCTTACTCTACCTCTGCACGGAGAAATATACGTTGCGTAGTTCTATGTATTACCTTAACTTGGAACGCAGTTCGTGTTGTCGGCGACGGTCACAGACGATCTAGACACGCTTGCACTTCGGAGAGACTTTGCGTCTCTGCGTATTCTACCGTCTGTACAACGGGGAGTGTTCTGAAGAACTATTCAGAATGGTGCCCTCGTTGTCTTTCTACCACCGCACTGCCCACCATCGGCTGGGTACGAAACGGTTCTCTAGAACGTTCATGCTGCGTACTCTTAGGATCTGGAATGAGCTTCCGACTGAGGTTTTCTCAGCGCGGTACGATATGGGGTTCTTCAAAAAAGGCGTTTTATAATTATTCGGGGGCGGCAGCGCGTTGGTAATGCCTCTAGTGATGCAAACGTCCATAGGCGACGGTGACCACCTGCCAGGATGAGCTGTTTGCCTGTCTGCTGAACTCTAGCTATAAAAAAAACTTGATTCTCAGGTTACACATCCGATGAGCCTCGTTCGACAGCATGCCTGATCCGCTTAAGCGGATCCGCCGCGTTACTAGCGGACTCGATCCTTGCCAACCTGCCTCCAGGTCCCGACGACAGCTTCAACATCTCCCCAGTGGCGGTGACAGCCTCAAGATTGATACCTGAGTTGGGAGCTCCAGAAATTAAACTGGAGGTATGTAATAGTAGGGGCCCTGACAGACATTGTACTGTGCACGCATCTTAAATCCAAAAATAATAATTTATAAATATAGGTATTTTGTAGTGGAACGAGTTATGAATCTAAGCATCAAATTATTAATATTATGAATCTAAAAACATCATCAAAATCAATCAATCCATTTAGTTAGTAAGTTAGTAGTTCAGTACAGAAGAAAAATAAATATTATGCAAGAGGTCCCACCTAAATCCTGTACTGGTTAAAGAAGACAATACTCAAGTTTTTTTATCCGACTCAATTTTATCCGTGCAGGAGCGGAGAAAGAATACTAACCTCTGCGGCCGGGGTTGGCCTGTCGTAAAAGGCGACAAAACAACCCACTCTAGCTACGTGGTAGGGCCCCAAGCCCGTCTGGATGGCGACCACTTTTGGTCTTAAGTATGCAGGCATAAGAACCTTGTGTTGTGTTCCGGCATTAGTGACTCAAGTTCCTGTAACTTTATGCGACAGCAGCGTGTTCGCGATCCCACTGGCGTTGGAAACACCCATAGGCAACGGTAACTGCTAAATTCTAAGCGCGCCGTCAGCCTGTCTGCTGTCCTACAGCAATAAAAAAAGGTAGTCGGAAAATATCAAAAGTAGACGTGGCTGTAGGTTGAAACACCAGACAGAGTTTCATGATAATTTTAGAGCAAACTATGTAGTTTAGTAGTTGTCGCGGGATAAAACGAAGCTAATGATGATCGCTATTGCCTGATAAGCTTATTCAGTTCTATGTGTTAGTTAGAAATTTTGATACAATATTAAGGGATTTGACAGTTGATTCCGAATTCAAAATGGCTTCCAATATGGTTGCCACGCTAAGACTAATATACAGATATTTTATCAATAAGGAAAAGGAAAAAGTTGGATGAGCATCTTCGGAAAATTCCCTGATATGATTCAAACAATAGAAATGTATCTTTGATTTTAGTTAAATAATTGTTTTTCGTAGACTAAAGGGTACGAATGGCTAGCGAAAAAAACGGCCGCCATTTTAATGGGTGCTAGAGGTGAGAACACTGCAATAGGCAGACTTGCCAAGAAAGCTGGCATTGGGGTAAGTTAATGATAAATATTTTATTATCTCATACTGGTTGCATGTTAAATTTTTGCTCATGGAATCATATTTAAGAATACTTACCCCTGCGGCAGAGGTCGGCCTGTTGTAAGCGGTGACAAAACAACCTACGTGGTAGGGCTCCAAGCCCGTCCTGGTGGCAAACACCCTTGATCTATAAGTATGCCGCCATAATAATTTTGTGTTGTGTTCCGGCATTAGTGACTCAGGTTCTTGTACTCCTAAACGGAGAGTGAGCAGAGTGTTCGCAATGCATCTAGCGTCACAAACATGCATAGGCGACGGTAACTGATTTCTATAAAGTGGGCCGTTAGCCTGTCATCTGAACCTCAATAATAAAATATAGTAGTATTAATAGACAAAATAACAATATCAATTTAAGTTGCCAACAATATTAAATTTCAAAGGAATGACAATAAAAATCAGTAACAATATTCGTTGAAATTGCCAACAATATAAGACTTTAATGGACTGACAAGTAACCTGTTTACACGGGAATAAACTTTTGTTCAACTCGTAAAGGTATACGACTTTAACTTACAAGTTAACAAATTCACTCTTAATTAACATAACATAGAGCTTACATTTCAATGCTATACTGTGAGTTGAGTTGGAGTTGAGTCGGCGTTGAGTCGGTGTCATGTGCGAATACCTTTCTTTATACGGTCGTTTCGCAACGGGGAGTTTTTTCTTCATAATCTATACAAATAAATAAAATTGGAGGGTCTGTTTGTAATATTAAAATAACCGCTTTTTACTAAGTGCATTCGGACGTGTACACGCTACATATACCAAAACAACATTTTTTACAATTTTTGTCTGTCTGTCTGTCTGTTTGTTCCGGCTAATCTCTGAAACGGCTGGACTGATTTTGACGGAACTTTCACTGGTAGATAGCTGATGTAACAAGGAGTAATTTAGGCTACTTTTATTTTAGAAAAAAAAAAAATGGTTTTAGTTAAAAGTAATCAGTTTCGAATTATTTGAATCCAATTTAAGTTGACCTCGGATTTATATCATCAATCATATAAAATAGGGTTCAGCTTAGGCTGGACTTTGCAGGTTCGAACGTAATTTGAATATTTCATTAATTTATATTTTAGGGTTTATAGGGTTTGTAATCAAAAGTAAACCATAAGATATATCCAAAAAAATGCTGCCCAAAGTCACTATTCCACGCGGACGGAGTCGCGAGCACAGCTAGTTATAAATAATATCATCACACCTCAAGTAATAATAGGAAACGTTCTTTAGTGATTTTATTTATTTCGACAAAATATTTTATTACTTAAAACCATACACAACTTAAACGCAGAAAAAAATTATTGCAAGATTTTAAATAATTATTTCGTAGTATGATATTCCATAATTTAATAATTAATATAATAATTCCATAATTGTCAAAATTCCGTCAAAATTATCAAAATTCTAGTGGAAATTTATTTATTATTATATAAAATTTACAGATGAATAAGAAGTAAATCTAAATAAAAATGACGTGCTTTTATCCTAAAGACTGCGAACAATTTGCAGTATGTATAATGTTAGTGGCCCCTTGTACAAAAACGTGCTATGAAGATCCACCTATATGCTATCCCTGCTTGCCACGATGTCCTTTGCCGAAGGTTATGTATTATTGTGAAAAAGCTGCGTGTTTCAAGGCCTCTAACTTTCTAAGAGGAAGATTGCTGTGATCCACCACTAAATTATAAGAAGATTGTGCGCAAGCACCTGCGCAAGCTGCCTGTTTCTGCATTCAAGCGCAATGAAATGCAGGACTAAGAGCAATCGAAGACGCTTGACACTGCGAATTTCCTATTTAGAAGCTCTCATGACATAGTTGTTGAATGTGATTGTGCACGGACCCCGTAATAGTCGGCGACCCAGCAAAAGTGTCACCCTGCACATCCAAACCGACACTCGGATGTTGTTTGTTCAAGAAGAAACCAATAAAAGTGTAGCTTGAGGATATGTTAGATGACTAACAACGAAATTTCGTTTCCTACTTTCAATGTGAAACCAGAAAATAATTTAAATAAAAAGGATGACTGATTTTTTTTCCCCCAAAAAGGGCTTAACGTCAGGCAAGCGGGCGGTTGTAAAAACTAAGCCATAACTATTGCAACATGCAACATGTTGTGCTGACCCTATATAATGTAGGATAAGGGCAGGAGGAAGAAGATTTTCATAAATGGAGATCAGCAGATCTTATCTTTATGCTATATATAAAAATAGCGCATCGTTTACTACTTATTTTAATAATTATGTGTGTGATTGAACGTTTGAAATCTGAAAATATAACCCATTTCAAGACTATACTACAATTTAGATAAGTTATTATAAAACATACTCCATTAATAATAGTGTTTATAAAGATAATACAAATCAACTGTCATTATCATGTATTATAATGGATCATTATCGTTTATTTTAGTTTATTGGAATTTTTTATTGGTGTCGCTCATATATATGTGTAGAGTTTAAAAATAGTTGTGTGAAATTGGAATACTTTGTAAACTATGTTGTAGTTGCCCATTAATTACTACCTTTTATTGTCACTGTTGTAGTGTGTGGTGTCGCACCAGAATAGCACCACCCCATCTCCTCCCTTGGGTGTCGTAAGAGACGACTAAGGGATAGAAAGAACGGAGGATGGGCAGCAGCATCTTTCCGTGAGAGCATCACCAACTGCGAATACTGCGATCGCCAACCCGCCTGCCAAGCGTGGCGATTATGGCAAAACCCCCCCCCTAAAATGACAGATACACACAGGCCCCGGCCCCTAGTCCCCGGCGGCCCCGTTCGTGGTGGTCACGGTAGCAGCCACATAAGCGACGGGGCAGGGGGTGCGAAGAATCCCCGGGTTCGGATTCGCTACCAAGAACGACGACCTTTGGCCCTGGCAACATACAATGTCAAGACACTGCGGACCAACGAGAAGTTGGAGGAACTGGAGGAAGTTTTGAGCAGACTGCGATGGGATGTTGTGGGGTTATCTGAAGTCCGAAGACAGGGAGAGGACTCAATAATCCTAAATTCCGGAAATCTGCTCTACTTCCGGGAGGGCGACCAACTGTCCCAAGGTGGTGTCGGGTTTCTCGTTCACAAGTCTCTTGTGAACAACGTTACTGAGGTGGGGAGTGTTTCGACTAGGGTAGCGTACCTAATACTCAAAATTACCAAACGGTATTCGTTGAAGGTCATTCAGGTTTACGCTCCGACTTCGACACATCCTGACGAAGAGGTGGAAGCCATGTATGAGGACATCTCAACAGCCATCCACACTTCTAAAACCCACTTTAACGTTGTCATGGGAGACTTCAACGCAAAATTGGGGAAACGTAGCGGCGATGAGTTGAGAGTGGGGCAATTTGGGTTCGGAAATCGGAACACCCGAGGCCAGATGCTGGCCGACTTCATGGAGAAGGAGGACCTGTATATGATGAACTCCTTCTTCATGAAGCCAGAACAACGCAAATGGACTTGGATTAGTCCCGATGGTGCCACCAAAAATGAGATTGACTTCATTATGTCGACCAAAAGACAGATATTCAATGATGTCTCTGTGATCAATTCGGTGAAAACTGGGAGTGATCACCGCTTAGTAAGAGGCACATTGAATATCAATCCAAAATTGGAGAGGTCTCGACTGGTGAAGTCTACGCTCCGACCTGCACCCATACAGATCCAAAACCCGGTAAACTTTCAACTCGAATTGCAAAACCGCTTCGAATGCCTCGGTGACTGCGTTGACGTGGACGAGTATAATAACAGGTTCGTGGAAGCTGTTCAAACGGCCGGGTCTAAATTCTTCAAGGCCAGCCGTTCAAAAAGAACCGGAAAAATCTCAGATTCTACTCTCAAATTGATGGATGTGAGACGTCAAATGACCCTTCAGTCCCCGGACGATGCTTCCCAGTATAGGCAGCTAAATAGACAGATCTCCAAGTCCTTGACTCGCGATATCCGCCACCATAACACAGATTGTGTAAAGGCGGCTATAGAGCGTAACAAGGGCTCTAAAGTATTCGCACGAGACTTGTCTATTGGGCAGAGCCAACTGACGAAGCTGAAGACCGACGACGGCAGGGTCGTTTCGTCTAAACCCGAACTTTTGAGGGAAGTCGAGAAGTTCTACGGACAGCTATACACGACCACACGGGCACCTGTTAACAACAAGGCTAAAGACCCAAGAGCCAAATTAACCCGACACTACACCGTAGATATCCCAGACGTCAGTCTGTACGAGATTAGTGTGGCCCTTAAACAGCTTAAAAACAACAAGGCGCCGGGTGATGATGGAATTACAGCCGAGCTTCTGAGAGCTGGTGGTACTCCTGTGCTTAAAATCCTCCAGAAGCTATTTAATTCCGTCATCCTCGATGGCAAAACGCCGCAGGCCTGGCACGGAAGTATAGTGGTGCTGTTCTTCAAAAAGGGCGACAAAACCCTTTTGAAGAACTTTAGACCGATATCACTTCTGAGCCATGTTTACAAGCTGTTTTCAAGGGTCATCACGAATCGTCTCGCGCGCAGATTTGACGACTTCCAGCCTCCCGAACAAGCCGGATTCCGAAAAGGTTTTAGCACCATAGACCACATACATACGCTGCGGCAGGTTATACAGAAGACGGAGGAGTATAACCAGCCACTATGCTTGGCGTTCGTGGACTATGAGAAAGCCTTTGATTCGATCGAGACCTGGGCGGTGCTTCAGTCTCTCCAGAGGTGCCACATTGATTATCGATACATCAAAGCGTTGAAGTGTTTGTATGAAAACGCCACCATGTCAGTCCGTCTCCAGGATCAGAACTCGAAGCCTATCCGACTGCAGCGGGGAGTCAGACAAGGCGATGTCATATCGCCGATGCTGTTCACTGCTGCGTTGGAAGATGTCTTCAAGCTTCTGGACTGGAACGGACTGGGCATCAACATTAACGGTGAGTACATCACTCACCTTAGATTCGCAGATGATATCGTAATCATGGCTGAAACCATGGAAGACTTAAGCCATATGCTTGATGGCCTCAATACAGCTTCCCAAGGAGTAGGTCTCAAAATGAACATGGACAAGACGAAAATCATGTCTAATGTCCATGTCGCACCTACCCCCGTAACAGTTGGGAACTGTACTTTCGAAATTGTTGACGAATACGTCTACTTGGGTCAAACGATCCAGTTAGGCAGGTCCAATTTCGCGAAAGAGGTCACTCGTCGAATCCAACTCGGATGGGCAGCGTTCGGGAAGCTCCGTAAAATCTTTTCGTCCCAAATACCGCAGTGTCTCAAGACGAAGGTTTTTAACCAATGTGTGTTGCCAGTGATGACATACGGAACGCAGACGTGGTCGCTAACTATGGGCCTTATGAGAAAGCTCATGGTCGCTCAGAGAGCAATGGAGAGGGCTATGCTCGGAGTTTCCCTGCGAGATCGAATCAGAAATGAGGAGATTCGCAGGAGAACCAAAGTAACCGACATAGCCCGGATGATTGCAAAACTGAAGTGGCAGTGGGCTGGGCACATAGCTCGAAGGACTGATGGCCGTTGGGGCAGAAAAGTCCTCGAATGGCGACCGCGTACCGGAAGACGCAGTGTTGGTAGGCCCCCCACAAGATGGACCGATGATCTGGTCAAGATCGCCGGGATAGGTTGGATGAGGGCAGCGCAGGACCGATCATCGTGGAGATCTTTGGGGGAGGCCTTTGTCCAGCAGTGGGCGTCTTCCGGCTGAAATGATGATGATATTCCATGACGAAAAATGTTATCATGCCAACACCATCAACCACAAAAAAATATATATTAACAAAGTTTGCCGCAATCTACAGTCTTTATTTTTGACATTTATTATTAGACATGTGTAATGTGTATCATGAACAATGTGGGTAGTTTGAAATAAGTTAGGAAACTAACTACTCTTTCCTAATTTCCTCGTGCAGAGGCGGAGAAAGAATACTAACCTATGCGGCTGGGGTCGGCCTGTCGTAAAAGGCGACAAAACAACCCACCCTAGATACGTGGTAGGGCCTCAGGCCTGTCTGGATGGCGACTACCTTTGGTCTTAAGTATGCCGCCATAATAACCTTATGTTGTGTTCTGGCACTTGTGACCCAAGTTCCTGTACCCTTATGGGACAGCAGAAGTATATCTATATATATAAGAGATTTCCACGAATATAGTCACTCATCACGATATCTCTGGAACCATTAGAGCTAAAGACTTGAAATTTGGTAGGAATATTCTTTTCACCGAGTAGAGGTCAGCTAAGAACGGATTTTACGAAATTCCACCCCCAAGAGGGGTTGCGGGGGCGTTAATTAAAAAAAAATCACATTTTAAAACTACAGCTCTTATAGGTATGAAACTTAGTCAGGATATTCTTTTTGACATGTTTGAATTTCTTCTTCTTCGTCGTGTTCTTCATTCCTGAAGGTCGTGCCCGTCTTGATAAGCCGGGATAAGATGTTTGAATTTACTAAAAACTAATTTTATGATATTCCACCCCCAGAGGGCTGTGCGGGGGCGTTGAAAATTAAAAAAAAAATTATCTTCCAATCTATAGCTTTTAATTTTGACTTACCAATTATCTGCTTCTTGAGTTCGTGCGCAGCGTTGCCAACTTTATTTCAACGAAACCACAATTTGTGGTGTTGCAACCCACCAGAAAACCATTCAATTTGGTGATCCCTCATACCACCAGAAAGTCACTAATATATTATGCCAGACAGACACTACCTGCATATTCTGTGTATATGTATGTTCGTTACGGACTCCGAAACGGTTGGATCGATTTCGATGAAATTTTTAGGCAATCTTCAGATTGGCCTAGCGGGTGATCCTGTAAGGTTTGGTTGCGATCGGATAAACAAATCGCAGGCGGAGCCGCGCGGGTCAGCTCGTGTTCTATATGTTATTTAGAAATAAGTATGCAATTTAAAATTTCAACATCATCTAAAAGGAAAATCCTAACATCTAAAACACAGGCTTAGCCTAGTTTAGATGTTAGTAGTCATACATGTATTTTAGTGTAGTTAATGAAATAGTTTAAACAAAGTTGTTACTTAGATATAAGATTTTTTTGGTAATTAAATAAATAAAATAAACGATGTATATTTGTAATAGATGTCAATATACGAGTATGTTGGAATTGTTTGAACAATATTAGATGTAACATTGATAAATAGGTTTATTTTATGTCATGATTGTTTTAAGGGAAACTTCTTTAGCGCAGTTGTAATTAAAAAATTTGATGAAACGAAAAAGCGACACCAAAAAGAGACATTTATTCATAAATAGGATTTAGCTTGTTAGAGAATGAGATTGAATTCGTATAATCTTCGTCTCTCTCTGTTCGGGCGTTCGTGTTATGTGTGTTTCACTGAAGGTTCACGTCTGCTGTATGTGAAATGCACACATACTCTTATTTTTTTTATAGGATGAAGACATGGCTGGACGTACACTAGCGTTGCCGGCGGCGGCGGCTTTCGTGGCCACAGCGGACTCGGTGCCTCCGCCAAATATGCATCAGGAGCATATATACAATTTCCTGGGTTAGTTGTTAATATGCCATCATTGGTGATATTGTTGTGAGACAGTAGCTGGCTGACGGCTCGTTATATAATAGCAGTTACCGTCGCCTATGGATGTTTACGACGCTACGAACACCGTTAACATACTGCCTTCTGGGTACTGTAACCTGGTCACTTATGCCGAAACACAACACAAGGTTACCATCCAGGCGGACTTGGGGCTCTACCAGCGTTGTTTAGGGCTTCTTCACACATACCACGACCACACCACGTCGCAATGATAAAATGCTGTCAAGCAGTGATTACGTGTGAATAGTGTCGCTGCAGCTTTTTGTAGTTGCGTTGTGGTACCGAAAAAATATCGATGCAGTTGCGTTGTAGGAATGAAATGAATGACCCGGGGCGGGGGAGGGGAAGAGTGCGGGCGGCGTGCGCGCACTGTTGTTGCGTCGACGCAACGTTGTGTTTGCGATGTGGTCGGTATCATAGCGGCTGTACACACTCGTCGAGACACCCCGAGACAGACCGAGAGCGAGTGTGTACATGGTGCTCTCGTCTTGTTTTGCTCTCTCGCGTCTCGCCTCGCTTATCCTCGGTCGCTTGTCGGTTTTTTGCGCCCGAGTCAAAGGACCTTGTGGGGTCTCACGAAGCAAACGAGAGCTATCCTGTACACACTCGTTTATTCAGTTGCCCGCTGACTATATTTACAGTTTTAAGTATATATTTACCTGTTTCTATTGCGGTGCATAGTAACCATCCACCATCTTCTTACTTCGCCGTGGATTAAGTATTTTCTTTTTGTAGTAAATTTGCATATAATTATAATAGCTCACAGCATAAAGAAAAACAGCAGCAGCAAGTTCTACGTCCATTACTGCGGTAATCTTCAGTACAAATGAAAAATGAGTGTGTACAGGGATGCTCTCGTCGAGGGCCATATCGGCCGAGACTCTCGGCGAGATGTTCTCGGCGAGTGTGTACAGCCGCCATCACACACACGGTCGATAACGACTGCAAAATGTGGTACGTGTAAATAGTCCTATTCATTTTCAATACGAAATATACACCCGGCCACGAGGTGTGGTTGAGGTGTGGTTGTGGTCGTGGTGTGGTCGTGGTACGTGTCAAGAAGCCCTTATTCGCCTATTTCGATAGGCCGACCTTGGCTGCAGGGACAATATATTTACTGCACGAAGATAGTTTTCTTAAACGTGTATGTATAGGTATTTAAGAAAAAACTTTTTTTAATAATTTTTAGAGGCTGGAACCGATTACTACCTAAACCTGCTGAAGAAAACTGGAAAAAAGGAACTAGGACCCGAAGACCTGACGGAGAAGTTCGAAATGGGTGCCAAAACCTTGTATATCGAGTTGGAAGAGCCTATAAAGCTGCCGCTACGACTTCCTGATGAGCCTCCACCTGTGAGTATATGAATTTTTGATGAACTTTAAACTCGATCGAGGGGGTAAAGGCACAGATAATTAATGATACCATGCTGGCATAGCATTTGACGAACTTCGTGGCGTATCGGAAAACGCACGTCATACATGTAAGTTTTTATACAAAAAAAGCGTAGAAATTATCTAAGTATATAACACAAGCGCTCTGCTGCTTACTTAGACTAGATGATCCTGTGTAGATTTTCGCACTATATTTAACAACTGGTGTTTCATTGCGTACGAGAGAAGGCTGAGCATTGTAAGCCTCGATAAAAATCATGCGCGCACGCAATACACGCGTCCCACAGTACTCCGCCGTATGTTTTATTATAAACATTTTTATCCGTGCAGGGGCTGAGAGAGAATACTAACCTCTGTGGCCGGGGTCGGCTTGTCGTTAAAGGCGACAAAACAACCCACCTTAGGTGCGTGGTAGGGGCTCGGGCCCGTCTGGATGGCGACCACCTTTGATCTTAAGTATACCGCCATAATAACCTTGTGTTGTGTTTCGGCATTAGTAACCCAAGTTTCTGTACCCTTATGGGACAGCAGCGTGTCCACGATGCCACTGGCGTTTCAAACACCCATAGGCGATGGTAACTGCTAAATTCTAAGTAGGCCGTCAGCCTGTCTACTGTCTGACAGCAATAAAAAAAACATGCGTCAATGTTGACAGAAGGTTTGAAGAGGCTTAGTGATTGAAATAAACGATCCGCACTTTTTTAATCTATTTATTGTCGTGTTCTTGTTAAATCTTTATGGACGCATTGTGCGAGAGAGTTACGGACACGTCTATGTGCGGCGAAAGGACGAACGTGACTGATGATGGGAACCGCTCGAACTATG